>JANZXP010000009.1:7826360-7843848 GCA_027576715.1 Erythroxylum flavicans
GCATTAGCTAGAGAAGATAAGCTCATTGTTCCTCAAGGTATCTTTTAGTTGAAGATTATTAAATTCCATATTATATACAAAAAGTGTTATTGTCAATAAGCATACAGTAAATGGTTTTAATTTTATTTATAGGTAAATTCTATTTAGTTGATGCTGGATATATGTTGAGGTCCGGATTTATTGCTCCTTATAGAAGCACTCGATATCATTTAAAAGAGCATTCTCGGCAAGCTCCAACTAATGCAAAAGAGTTATTCAACTTGAGAGACATGCTTCATTACGTAATGCAATTGAAAGGGCATTCATTGTTTTGAAATATAGATTTCCCATTTTATCTGAGATGTCAAGATATGATGTGAATACATTATCTGAAATTATGTTAGCTTGTTGTATTTTACATAACTTTTTGATACAATATGATCCGAATGAAGAACTTGTTGCAAGAGTTGATAGAGAGCTATTGAATAGCGATCATGAGGATGATAATGTCTTTGGAGGAATTGTTAGGAATGAAGATGGTAGACAAGGAGAAATAATAAGAAATAGTATAGCTGCGCATATGTGAAATGATTACATTTCTCGACATTGATTTGTTGAAATTTTTGTCATTACACTATGTAACTTTGTTTATGTTTTTTTCTCTTTTTTTTCCCCCACTTATAAACATGATTTTTTGCCCTTTGAATGTAATTGTCTTTAACAATTTTATGCTAGTTTATGTTGTTGAGAAAAGTAAGATTAATAACAGCATAAGATGGTTTGTGTTGGATTGTGTTTGAAAAAAATAAGTGACACGATGGACGTAGAGGTGAATTATGATGAAAAAAAAGCTTATGAATATTTGAGGTGGAATTATGAAATGGATAAGTGCATGCTTCAAGTTCTTAGGGAGTAAAAAAATAAAGGCCAAAAGGGGGATAGAAATTTTAGTGCTGGTGCATATAGAGAGGTAATAAAGGAAATTAATGAAAAGTTTAGGGTTAAGATTAATCAGAGCAAAATTATAAATCGATTGAGAACTTTAAGGGAAGAAATGCATTTGGCAATATTTCTTGATGGCAAAAGTGGAATCGAATGGAATGATGTTACCAAGACATTTGAAGCTATTCTAGAGGTGTGGCAAAGTTTGATATAGGTATTTTATTTAATACTATATCTAGTTAATTTTTTATATTTGTATTATTTTTATGCATGAAGTTTGTTGACATATTTTCTTGTATTTTGATTGATAGGTTAACGAAAAGGTGAAACATCTTCGAGGGAAGCCTTTACCTAATTTGAACTTTGTTCGTGAGATCTATGAGAAAAATAGAGCTACCAGATCTGAAGTTAAACGTGTAAAGGAGAAGGTTCAAAGATGGGAAAAGGAAAGGTGGGATATGAATATTGAGGACATTGATAATTGCAAGCAAATAATGAGGTTCATTTAGAGAGTTTTTATCCATTTGAGAGCAAGAGTACTCTAACAACACCAACAACTCAAGCTCCCTCATCATCAACTCTTTTAGTGTCGAAGCCATCCTACACGGGTAAGAAAAGAAAAGCACGAGTGGAAGATCAAATTTCTTCGAAATTACAAGTTATGTCTAATGCAATGAAAGAAATTGCACAAGCTATTGTAGCCACAAACTCTCGTGTTAGAAAAGAGGAGGAAATATCTGACGCAATGAAAGAATTAGGATGGGAGGGACGTGTTCTTTTGGATGCAGTTGATTGGCATGTAGAGCATCCTAACTTTATTGGTGTGTTTTTTGCATATCCAATAGAACTACGTTTAGATTGATTATTTAGGATGATGGGTTGGTGTTGGGTTTTTATAGCTTGCTCTATTTAAGTGTGAAACTTTATGGATGATATAACTTGCTCTATGCAAGTATGAATGGTTTTTATTTAATTTTCTGATGTAACGATGTTATTTCTTCTTATCACAGGAAGACAAGTTAAACTTGTTATGATTTTATGTAATTCGGAGTGAAATTTCAAAAATTGATAATGCCTTGTAGTTGTCAACGCAAAAGAACTATTGTTCGTTCATGTATTTTTAAGCTTCTAAATTAAAATAGTTTTCTATTGTCTTCATAGCTCGGTCTAGCCTAATGTCATTTGCAATCAATTTTTTCTTTTCATTTTAATAATGAAGTTTTTTGATGATATCACTTATAATGAAATTAATGTTTATAACTTACTCTATGTAAGTGTGAATGTTGATTATTTAATAATATTATCTTTTAGTCAAGGGTAAAAATGTCATATGAAATAATTAAATTCATTTTGATTATGTTCCAAACAGTATAATTGAATTCAATTCTAATATTACTGGGTTTGTTCCAAACAGTGTAAATTGAATTCAATTCAATCTCATTAATGTAATTAAATTCAATTCGTTAATGAATTCAATTCGAAGGTTTCCAAATGGCTGGGAATAATACAACAAAGTACTGTTATTACTTGACATTTGTTTTTCCATACATATCAATTGATTGTATGTCAGCTAAGCGAGGGACAGTTTGAAACCTGGGTTTGGAATATACGCTGATGAAGCCAATGGGTGCATGTGTCACAAAGGCCTACTTTGGACCTGAACTTTCACCACAAGTCGCGCCTACCTTTGTGCTACAATCCCGCTTCGATCCGCTTAAGCAAGATTCAGCCTTCTCACGTGAATATCGCTGAACGATTCCGTTAGCCCTCGAACACCTCACACGCACACAAGTGTAAAATAGAGTAAAGAAAGCAACAAGATATATATATATATATATATATATGTAACCGAAGTTACTCTTTCATTAACTCCCCACAAAATGTTAACACAAGACCCAAGTACCTCCTTCTCGAAGCACTACAAAGAACTCCCTAGTCGAAGCCCTTACAATGAGAACTCTCCCAAAAGCTCTCAACTTTCAAAGCTCTCTCCTCTGAGTGATTTCTCTCAGTGAGCTCTCATATTGATTGAATGAATAGCTCTTAACTCTAATGATCTATTTATAGGCTCCACTAGATGTCTCAGGTAGAATCCTAATAGAACTCTGCTAACTAAGATCACAATCTTATCCTTAATATGATTAAGTTACATCACATTTAAAAGATTACCTTATCTAGGAATGTTTATCCTTATCGAAGATCTCCTTTATCTTCAGATGATCCTTCCAGATGATCTTTATCTCTTAAAGTTGATGTTCATCCACTATGATCTTATCTACCACGTCATCATGTGCCACATCATCCACAATTGCCATGTCACTGCTGATGTGTTCACCAAGGCCTATCTGCACATAGGTCCGTTAATGCATGTCCATGGACAAGTCCATCTTCCACGATCCAGCTCACTTCATGGTGCAGTCTCGTCACTCCATGATTAAGTACAAGTCACAAACTAAGTTAGTATAAAACCTCGCATGTTTTACATACCTCCGACCTGCCTCACGGAAGTCAAGTGTCTTTGCGCACCCTTAGATCTCACCTGCCTTAGTTCGCCAACTCGCAGGATTTCGCCTTGTTCCCTCTTCAACATGCCTTTCTCATGCTGACCTGTGTGCCAAGCATTGGCCAAGGCTCACTAACACTCGCACGAACCTGTATTCTGGACTTAGGAGTCTAACAAACCACCTCTATTAGAAGAATTCGACGCCTTCGTTGAAATAATCTGTGGGTACTCCTCCACGAACAGTTCCCTCGAAGACTCTTTCACCAACTGTCAAAGACTAGAGCAAGCCTTCTCTTTCATTGGTACCTCTCCCACGTACCATTTCCACTTTCCGTCGAGTTTCTTTTTGCATGAATCCTCCTCCACGAGGCCCATAGCATTCAAATACGCAATGCTGTTGATGGCTCCTTCCCCTGAGTCATCTTCATCGCTCCCTCCTTTGTCCTTCGCGACTATGGAATTCATCTGCTCCTCGCCCTTCTTCTTCTTCGGGCATTCTCGAGCATAGTGCGGCCTTTGATTGCTTCTTCTTATGTTGAGAATATTTGCCCACCTTTTCTTTGCCTTTCTCCTTTCCATCCCGAGTTTCACCATTTTTCTTGCCCTCTCTGCTAGGTAGAATTGGTGATGGCAATTGAAGATCCACCAAGGCATCTACCGCCGCTATTGTACTAGGGAGGTCCTTCACGTTTTGCCTCCGAAGCTCCATTTATGCCCAACCTTGCAAGCCACTAATGAAGTTGAACAACTTGTCTTTCTTCGACATGTTCCGTATGTCCAACATCACCGATGTGAACTCCCTCACATACTCCCTCACCGAACCGTCTTGCTTCAACCCCTTCAAAGCCTCCCTCACGAGCCATGAAGTGTTGTTGGGTAGGAACTAGTCCGTTAGCTCCTTCTTCATCTTCTCCCAAATGTCGATGGGAGGTCTTCCCGCACTGATGTCATTAGAGGTCCTCGTCCTCCACCACAGCTTGGCATCAACTACCAGGTACATTGCTGTGATTGACACCTTCTCCGAGTCCGCCACCTTTGCCGATATAACGTACTGGTCTATGTCTCATAGAAAATTTTCAAGCTCCTTGGCACTCCGTTTGCCATCAAAAACTTGGGGCTCTCGAACCTTCACCATAGCACTTTCCACTCAGACACCAATCTCGTGCTTTGCCATTGCACGTTTCAGCACCAATAGATCATAACCCATCTCCTCACGAGCCTTCATCTGTTCCTTGAGTGCTTTTGTAGTTGTTTGAAGTTCCCTCTCCAAGGCTGCAATACTTTCCAACAAAGGAACTACTCCCGCATCCGTTGGGGCTAGAGACTCAAAAATTGCCTCTATTCTGGTAACCCTTTCCGTCAGATTACTTCCACCAGCCATCGCTCTAGATTGGCTCTGATACCAGCTGTCACAAAGGTCTACTTTGGACCTGAACTTTCAGTACAAAATTTGGACTTTATGTCCACTCACAAGCAACCTGAACAAATAATTCTCAACAGTCACTACAATAAACTTTTAAAAGTTAAAACATATTCATGCATTTCATTTAAAAGCTTTATTGAACATCCATTCTTTACACAAATGTAAATAGCAAAATGACATAAGCACAGCAGTACCCAACAATACAACTAATCTTGAGGCAGAGTCCCAATTACTACAGCACCTATAACCATAACTGGAGTGGTTTGTTTAAAAAACATAAAAATAATGGTGAGCTAAACAGTTCAGTAAGTATAATCAGTTTACAAGATAATTAAACTTTTCATAACAATATATCTACAATATTCCATACAATTATAAAGCTCATTGTAAAACATTTTTCATAACAATTTATTCGTGCATCATCAAATCTGGTAATAATATAACATTTCGTAAAACACAATTTCAACTTTTTTGAAAACCTATTTCGAAATGCTTTTTGAAATTAAACTCATCATATAAAATTTTTCATATCCCATTTTCCTTAATTAATAAAAGTGGTAGCAATAAGTTTTCTGAAAACTTTAATACTAAAAAATAAGCCAACCACTAGCATTGGTATCATATAGTACTTTTCAAATCACTTTTAACATAAGTAGTGGCGGCATTATTAATTTTATGACTTTTCTTCCTCAACATAGCCCACCACAAGTTTCTTTGCCAAACGATATACTAAGCATAAAGTCACAGAGCTGGTTTTGTATCGCTTAACCGTGACTGGTTAATCACTATTTATGGAGCTGATTCTGCATCGCTTACCCGTAATAGATTAACCTCTATAGACCGGTAGTTACAGAGCTTGTTCTGCAGCACTTACCTTTAACAAATCACAGAGCTGGTTCTACATCGCTTACCAGTAATAGATTAACCGTCATAGATATACCGGTATAATAACATGTATAAAGCCTAGTGTGTACCATAAGGAAAAACAGCTCCCAATTATATAAAAGTTCACTTTCAAGTTAAAACTCATATATTGCTAAAGCAAAATCTTTTGCTAGCAATATTCACTTGTAAAATGTCATTTGCACAAAACTCAACACAAATATTCATTTCATGATCAAATGAAAACAATTTCAATAAACTCAATTTAAAGTACACTTATATGTCATCAATTCTTTTGCAAAGAATTTAGTAATATAAAACAATTAAAATACACTCACATGTCATCAATTCTTTTGTAAAGAATCAAGTGATATAAAACAGTTAAAATACACTCAAATGTCATCAATTATTTTGTAAAGAATTTAGTCATATAAAACAATTAAAATACGCTCACATATCATTAATTCTTTTGCAAATAATTTAGTCATATAAAACAATTAAAATACACTCATAGTTTTGCAAACTTATCGTCAAGCACACTCACGCATTCGATGCCTCTCCTTTACCTACACAAAATACATTTTGCTTAGGCATTTATTTCCAAATTAGGAAATAAGGCATTAAAACTATATATTTGGTTTAACCGATTTCGAGTTTTGTATCTAATTATGTAACACGTATGTTAATCATATTTTTACTTACTTCTGTAAGCTAACCTACTGGTCACCGTTTCCAAATCTAACTTCAAAAGTCACTTTAAGTACCATATTTTGCCCATTCTAACTAACCAATTTCTTCAAATTACAATCTCACCCAATTTAATTCACCATATCACAATCATGCATGATGAGTCACAGTTATGACCCATGCCCAGAATCCATACCTCCATTTGTTCCTTAAGTTTCACATAGTAAACATTTAAATTAGGTTTTAAGGTCTTCTAAAAATTTGTTCTCCTATGTCTCGAGTTTCTATATCATCAAAAATCATGTCATTTCAACTTCTAAATCATGAAAAATGTACCAAATATCACAAGACGTTTCAACACAGAGGCAGTATCAGGTTACCACTTTCAATCTCAAATTTCAATATCACTGATCCCAACCTAGGTCTAGTTCTCTTCTAGAGATTTTTAGTAATATGTTTTAGGTTTTAGCTCCAATTGGAATCACTTAATTTGGAGGTCTGTAGGCCGAGTTATGGCTATAACATTGGGACTGATTTAAGTTAACCTAAGACAAAATCCCACTAAATATTCCTCTCTTGTCATATTTAACTAATTCTATACAAAGAAACATTAAAGTAATACCAAGACAACATTGATCATAAACACATCCATCTCACTCGAGAAAACCTATAAAAATTAGAAATTTAAGCTAGGAAACTTATCGCTTTTTCCTCCAATCTTTTGAGCATTTGATGAATACTTCAAGATTTCTCCAAATCACCATCAAATTCCATAAAAAATTCTCCCTCTTCTCCTTAGTCGAATTCTCCCTCTTTCTTAGTCTAATTCTCCCTCTTTCTTCCTTCTTTTCTTCCTTTCTTTTTGGTTCTCACAAATACTCCTTTCACATGAACCAAAATTTGTCTTCTTTTGCCTTTTTTATACTACTTTAATACTTTACACATGTCATTTTCTTATTAAACATCTTAAATGACTCATCATCATCTAATTTAACGTTTCTTAAACCATATGGAGTCTTGTAATTGGTCAATAAATGTGAGTCATTTAAAATTTTTTAGTTAACTCCATTTATGTAAAAGATCAATTTGCCCTTTCATAGATTACTACACTTATAAACCAGATTAAATCCTAAAAATATTTCACAGTCGTCTCACCATCAAATTGACCATGGGATACTTTAATTAGGATCAATACTTAATAATTAGGTGCCTCAATAATTTTGAATGGGTTTAAAATCATTAATACTCATTATTTTCCAAAAAGGACATTTTTGTCCTAAACTTATGAAATTCCTAGAATTCATCCGATTGGACTTGTTTTCCGATCTTTTTCAATGCCATTTGACTCTAATACTTATTCTGAGTATTTTCAATCAATTTTTTTTAGATTGGTCCTCAAAATCTCTATTCAAGTGAAAATAATATTTACCCGAGTTCACCATTCCTCCAGAAATACTATTCACCCATAATAAAATCTATAAACTAATAGAAGGGAAAGTTCAGGATTTTACAAACGGTCCACCAAAACACCAAACTTCAAATTTCAGCATTATTTAACACTTATCACAGTTCTGTTTGCTTCAATACCTTGCATCTAACGTTACTTGAGTAATGGCTTACACCTTTCTTTCAACTAAACTCATCAGCTCTTTTTCTTTTTTTTTAAATGTCTTATAGCCCTTATTTTTGTAAGTTAGTATTTAAACAACTTTCTGATCTTTTTTTGAGCATCCAAACCAAACCTCACGCTGTAGCTCGTAATTTTTATGACACAAAGTCAAGCATATAGTGAAAGTTCCAATTTTGATAAGTAAATTATTTCTCATCGCAAAGGAAAAACCGACAACTATACACAATGTATCATTTGAGTCTTCTGTTAAAGTATAAGAAATAACCATACGCATCGATGTATTGTGTTAAGGAAGTACAAGAAAGTATAAAGTTTTATGTGTATTTACACACCATCTGATACTAAAGTAGATATCCCCACATAGGTCAGAATTTCCGTACGCTAATCAGTAAACATCACAAGACCACTAAAATGATCTGAACAAAATTATTACTTGGATTGCAAAGAGACTATTTTGGATATCCATGACATGGAAGAATAAGCCTCTCAGCATTTCTATGCATGTATATTCTGCAAACGCAGAAGTAATTTGGCATTCGTCAACTCCTCGACTATCTATGGTAGATGCTATGCCTTTGCATAACAGCTACTAGTCAAAAAAGAAAAGGGAAAAACACACAAGATTCAAGATCAAAATGAAAAAGAATCTCAAATGATCAATAAGTAAAAAATTGTAAATCCGAAATGGCCAAAAATAATTACTTTTGTAGGAGAACTATAAAAGAATACGAGTGTATTCTAGGTATATCAAGCAGAAATGACCATTGGATCACCTCCCAAAACATCTCAGTACTGAAGATGTAAGAGTTGAGGAAAGAAATTTCATCCCAGTAGAACCTCCAGGAAAGTAGGAAATGGCATAGTAGGATAGTGCAACGACCTAACAAAGAGAGAAAAGAGATTATTTTACGAAAATAAAGAAATATAACTTCAATGGGAATTATATCATAATGGTACGCACAATTTGCAATCATCACAACTCTAGTACATGAGATTAGTTCGAAAAGTAACAATTGCAGCCGTGCAATATACAAAATCATCAAACTTGGTAAACAAGATTTTCTGGACAACTATGCTATAAGTCGATTAATCCCTTTCAAGCTTAAGGGAAGAGAGAGATATATTTCATACTTTAAAATGCTATAAATTGGCCAAAAGATGCTTAAATGAATTAAATTTCTAGCAAGACAGAATTGGTTGTAGACAGATCAAGAATTCCAAACAATTAACAACATATCAAGAAATCAAACTCAAGAAACAATGCCAGCACTCATATTATGAGGTCAGATATAGGACACACATGAAACTAAAATGGAGTCCGAGTTATATGTACCTGTAAAACAGAGAAGAGAACAGAAAGAATGTAACTGTGAGCCACCGTTGAAACATATACAGTTCCCACCATGGTACCTAAAAATCCCAGTGTAAAAGGTAGCCGCTGTTCACAAAAAATATCAAAGCAAGATGGTCAATATATCAAGGATTTCTCCAATTCAAATTTGTCAAGAAACTATAGAACCCCAAAATTTAAGTAACTGGCTGAAGTCCACGAATTGATCATATATTATTGATAAATCACAAGAGATGAGGGTGACTCAACTTGAATTCGAGATACTCTGATAAGATTCAAGAAATCATTCATCTAAGAATTGATCATAAATTATTCCAACAGAATATAATAAAACCAATGTCAAGTTATAGTGCATTTAGCATTCAACACAAGCAGTAGCAGCAACGAACGCAAAGAAGAGAACCTACTAGTACCTCTTTAGAAATCATATGTGAAATCTGATTCCTGGGACCCTTGAGTGGGAAAAATGAAGCGATGATGAAGGCAGAACCAATAGTAAAGCAGATAGCGAATTTCTGAGGAACCAAGACCATGACAGGAAGGAACATGGTGAATGCAATGAAGATGAAGAATACCCCGGCCGCAAGGAGCATCGCAAAATACATGAGGGATTTCCCAGAAGGGACATTGCTAGATGCAGACTGAAAGCTCCCTGGCAAATCCCTGACAGCTTTTGAGACCCTGAATACAATTCGATTGTAAAAGATAAAGGAATTATGAGATCCGATCTCGAAATATAGAGTTAGGCATCATCGGAAGATTGAGGAATGTAGTGGGAGAAGAAGAAGAAAAAGAAAGACTAAGTACACGTTGAGAGTGTCGGTGAGTTTGCTGGAGGTGGTACTGACAGCGGCCTCAAGATCGAGGGAATCGGATTCCTGAGAGGCGGTGTATGCATTCCAATCGGCAAGTACAGATGAGGACTTGAGTTGCTCGCTTCCACTCCCACTACTGCTAGGGCCTCCAATGAACCATGCTTGCGCTGTTTTCTGCATTCTTTCTTTTTCAATGGTTTAGGGAAGGAAAAGATGATATTAGTTAGTATCTCTATCTTTGAGAGCATGAACCACGTGTTGCAACAATACTTAATTAGCTCTCCCTAATCTTTCGGAAATTTTATGTTTAAGGAGAGGTGATGCTACATCTAATCTAATCACTTTTTTAACAGCGAATTGCCACTGTCGCGTGGAATATCGAGTGATATTCGTCAGACTTGTCTTTTACAGATGAACAGCTTGAAACAAAATTAGCACAAATCAGTAAAGATGTAAGATAAAACAATAACAAGAACAAGGAAATTTTGAGGAATGTTTATATTGATTTAAGAAAGCTTATATAAGGTAAATGCTAAGAACTCTTTATGTTCACTATCTCTCTATGCCTTTATATAAATGAAATCATTTGGCTATTTATAGCCTTTTACCTCCTCGATAAATAACTAGGATTTATTTGATCCAAAGGTTCACAATGGTCATCTAGAATTTTCTATAGCTATTTACATATTCAAATGTAATCTATAATTATCTATAAGCTAGGTTTTAGAGTCTTCCACTCTTCTTTAGTCTTGTCTTGAATGTAGAAGAATAGTATGTAGAGTTGGCAATAAGCTGGCCCCAAGTTTTTTAAAATAATTTTTTAAAATTAAAAATATAGAATAATTTATTTTTTAATTAAATTAAGGTTTGGATTGCCTAGACCTAAGTTTACCCGAGGCCCAACTCTTCTAAATAAAACGATGTTGTTTTGCTTAAAACAATTGAACCTCGAGTTTATTTGGGCTTGGGCCTAGGCTTGGTCCATGATCCAGCCCATTAAAAACAACTAAATTTAGGTTCATGGGACAAAAATTGTCATCCCTAATAGTGTGGAATCTTCTAAAGAACTATAGCTTAGCTTCTCCATCTAGTGGGAATTTTGCGGTGCGTGACATTCTCCCGTATTCATTTGAGCGATGCCCTCGGCGCGTCCTTCTTGTATGCCCCGATCACATCCTTGTAGTCTCATAATGTGAGCTCATGCTCCCAACTTGCCTCACTATTAGGTAATCCCTTCCATTTGATAAAATATTCCACATAGCTTGAATGGGAACCCCTCCTCAGTATAACACGATTTGCTATAATTTCCTCTATCTCGTGCTAGTGAGAAGCAGTGATAGTTGTGGGTGCTCTCCTCGACTCGCCACTATTTGAGTCCTCCTTGTCGGCATGATACAGCTTCAATAAGCTCACATGAAAAATCGGATGCATCTCCAAATGTGAGGGCAACATCAATCGATAGGCTAGCTTACCAACCCTTTTCTCCACGAGGAAAAGGCCTTTATATCGCTTTACTAGCCCTTTGTGCACCTTGGTGAACCGTCGGCTTTTATAGGGAAGGAGCTTCACCATTACTAAGTCTCCTTCCTCGAACTCTAAGTGTCTCCTCTTAATGTCTACCCATTTTTTCATTTGCTTGGCAGCCCTTGCCAAGTATGCTCGTATCATATCAGTTTTCTCATGCCAACTATGGGCAAACTTGAATGCGGTAGGACTCGGATCGTTGTACTCAATTGCTAAAGTGTGACGAGTCATTAGTTGTTGTACCATGGAAATCTCAAACGGACTAGCTACCGTTGACTCGCTCTTTTGCAAATTATATGATAATTGGGCAACATCAAGCAACTTAGCCCAATCATGCTAATTGGCACTTGCATAATGCCTAAAAAATAACTCCAACAATGCATTCACCGTATCAGTTTGGCCATCGGTTTGAGAATAAAAACTTGTAGAGAAGTTAAGCTCGGACCCCAATAACTTGAATAACTTCATCCAAAACCTCCCGGTGAAGCGAATGTCTCGATCACTCACAATTGTCTTCGGTATGCCCCAATACTTCACCACATAATGAAAGAATAGGCGTGTTGCATCCTCAGTTGTAAATTTTGTAGGCACAGAGATGAACACTCCATACTTGCTAAACCGGTCTACCACCACCATAATGTTGCTACATCCATCGGACTTTGGTAGACATGTGATGAAATCCATGGAGATACTCTTCTAAGGCTTCTTTATAAAAGGCAATGGTTTTAACAAATTCGCTTGCTTATGTTGATCCATCTTGTCTTATTGGCACACAAAACAAGTCTTCACATAAGACAACTCTTAGAATTTTCCTCATGTATCTTTTTTAACCAGGTTATCTTCAATTGGTCCTAATGTGGAGGTGTAAACAGCCTACTAGGAGTGCCTGCGTTATTTGAGGAGTCGTCTTAACACTTGGGTGTAATTATAGGCTGCTGTAAGGGATCGTGTCTCGACTGCTACTCTGGTATGTCATGGCAAGTCCCTTTTGCTCCATCTGTTACTATAGGCTCCTCATCTCCCACTAGGATACAGACCTATCGTTATTTACTCGACCTCTTTTAAACTATCCCCATCGCTTTTAATATCTTGAAAGTGATAGGCACTATATATCACCCTAATGTCATCCTAAGTAAATGCAAAAATAGTCCCTTACCTTGAACTAGTATAATCACATATGGCCCCATATATATGGCTCCTACTATGATATCATGAACCTAATGCTTAAAGAACCAGCCCAAGGTGTACCAAAGATAAATGGGGAATTTCTCTACCATGTTATATAGATAAAAACATGTCCACCTTCCCTACCACTTTGGTGTTGTCTCCTCTCCCGCTAGTTATATGACTAATCAATGTGTGCATGAATCTCACAGTAAAAGATATCAATTGCATCACCTTGGACCTCATCAGATCATACAATCACTCATAACTGATGTTCTCCCATAGTTTCTTCCTAATAAATCTTTCTGAGAAGCACATAGATAATGCAACGTAGTCCTCGTTAGTGAGGTACTCCTTCGAGTATAGGCCCATGCATAATGAAAACTTGGCATAGCACATATTATGCATCTCTCTAAGAACCCGAAACTACAATGTTTTATCAATATCCCAAGTGTAATGACACTTCCCTATCGTGAAGGTAGTAAGGAAATCTAGAGTCAACTCTCTATATATGGACTCCTTGATCATAAAGAAGTAATCCCATCCACCAACACTAATCAACTCTTAGACTCCTTGAGCACGTTTGATTTGGTCTAGCACTACCCAATCGATGCTTCAGTTCTTACTACAAGGTTTTGACCACAGCCTCTTAAATTGTAGAATGTGAGCTAACACTATAAAGTGGAGCATAAGATGTGTAAATGGTGCAAGCTCCAACAGTTAGGGTGGTTATTATGAACTACCCTCACCTTGCTACCTTTTCCTTGGTACCTGCTTTTCTAGCTTTTGGTTTAGTGCATTTTCTGTCTTCATCATTATTCCCTAAAATATGAAAATAACAAAATTTTCCAAAAATAAAGGAATAATATACATTAATCAAACCATAATAAAAAAACATCGTAAAATAATTCCATTATCAATTTATGACGAATTAATAACAAAAATACAAACAAATCTAATAGACCATAAATTAATCTATGACTATCAAAATATAATAATATTAACAACCCAAAACATCCAAATTACTCAACAATGCTCCTTTAATAACAAATAATTACAAAAATTGCAATTAATTTATCTAAACCCTTTAACTAAATTAAATAACCTAAATAAAATAAAATTTTCCAAACATATTGCAATTAAATAATATAAGAGCCTAATAAAAATGTAAAACATGAAAAAAAATATAAACAATGCCACAATTGAATTCATATAAAACTAATTAACAACCCCAAGGCTTCAAATTTATAGGAATATATGCAAAATAGTTTTTAAAATCCCTACAAAATTTGAATTCAATATGTAAAATGGTTCATGAATATCAGTTAATCTCCTAAAACCCTTCCAGTCATATGCCAATTGAAAACAACTCCATAATACCCAAAACAGGCATTCTCATACCTAATTCCCTAAAAACCATTAAACAACTTAAGAACAATTGAAAGAAAGTAATAAACATAACCTAAATTGATGAAATTTTATAAAAAAATTAGTTGGGAGGTGGTTTTCACACACTGCAAAGGTGTAAGAGCATCATCTAGATGAGAAAAGTGAGATAGAAAGTGAAAAATGAAATTCTAAGTAGTGAGGGATGATTTAAAGATAATTTTTCTCAACACGCGCTACTACATATTGAGTAATGTAGGTTAATTCTAAAATGACACAGCTGTGTTAGGTTATAACATGGGCATGTAATGTTTTCATATTAGCATGTATTTGAAACTTGTTGTGACAAAAAGTGTAACATGATCCAGACCACAATTTTGTATCTAGGTTGTAATAAAACAAAAACAAGATGATAAATTATACAAGCATGTTGGGAGTTAACACGGTCGGGTTGAAATTGAATTTTAAAAACTTGAAATCTACATAGATATTCACATGGGCGTGTTAGTGGACTATAATGTTCTGTAACTTTTTGAAAAAACAAGGAAAAAGGAAATAGAATTCAACATGGTCACCCCCACAAGCGTGTTAGTAGCCATGTTTCTTACTGTTTTTCAAACACTTACCTAGTTCTCGCAACATAGGTATGCTAATGGGTGCATAGATGTCTCAGAGTAATTTTCTTACAACACGGTCAATAATGCAAGCATATTGAGGATGATGTTTCTTAATGCAACTTCTTGGCACTTCTTTTCTTATTCATATGAGGATTAGCGTAATATGACCATTAACACATGCATGTTGATAGTTGTGTAACTCTCTATAGCTTTTTAACTTGGCCAAAATTTTCGCCTCCTTTCATACATATAAATCAAAACACATACCTAAAGTGTAAAAGACGAAAATAACACCCATATATCTATAAACCAATTTAGAATTCATATTCAACCATAAAGTTAACATAGATAAAAGTTAAATTATGAACTAAAATCTAACAACCTAGGACAAAACTAATTGAAATGAAATTACCAAATTAAAAAGCTTAGGTTGGCTCCCTAAAAGCATAACTTCAATAGCTTGACGTTCCCACTTCAGCTTACTCCATCATGATGTTAGAGACTAAACTACTCTCATTTGACTAGACATAACTCCATTAGATCATCATTCATAATTTCTTGAATGACATCAACTACTGCAAAATAAACCACATCAAAAAAGTAACAAGTATCATCATATTCAATAGAATGTGTAAAAGCTTCAGACATTTTGAAAGGAACCTCTTCATCTACCACTCCCAACATCATTTTACCATAACTTACATCAATTGTTACCCTAGTTGTGGCTAAAAATGAATGACCTAATATAAAAGGTACTTCAGTTTCCTCATCATGTCAAACATGACAAAATCGTATGGAAATATGAATTTGTCAATTTTAGCTAACATATCTTCTCTGATGCCTGTAATATACTTGACTGACCTATCAATTAACCGTAAGCCCATCCTTGTTGGTTTTTAGTGATCCTAACTGTAGTACATTAAATAACTTATGGAGTATTAAGTCAATACTAGCCCCTAAGTCATCTAATGCCTTTGTAATTGATAAAATACCAATTAAACAAAGGGCAGTGAAACTACCTAGATCTTTAGGCTTCTTAGGTAGTTTATTTTGAAGGATGGATGAACACTCCTTGTTAAATGTCATCGTGGATAGTTTCTCTGACTTCCTTTTATTTAATAGCAAGTCTTTCATAAATTTGGAATAGCAAGTCTTTCATAAATTTGGCATACTTGGGTATCTGTGAAAGAACTTCAATAAAAGGTAAGTTAATAAGACATTGTTTAAAGAGTTCTAAGAACTTACCAAACGATTCGTCCATGTGATCCTTTAGTTTTGTTGGATAAGGGATAGAAGGCTTAAACTCCTTCACCAACTTGGGTTACTTAACTTCTTTATCTTCTTCCTTATCCTTCTTTTTTTCCCTCAATCTTCTGCTCCTCAACTTTTTTCTCTTCTATACTTAGCTCCCTTTCACTTCTAATAGTGAATGCCTTCATGTGCTCCTTAGGGTTTCTCCCGATATTGATAGGCAAGCCTCTTTGTGGTCTTTTAGAAATCAGTTTAGCAAGCTATCATATTTGATTCTCCAAGTTATGGATAAAAGCCTCTTGGTTCCTTAGTGAAGCTTTAATAGCTTGGAATTGAATTTCAAATGCCTAAATAAATTTAGTTAGGATATCTTACAAGCTAGGCTTCTTCTCTTGCGAAGTATATTGTTATTGAAATTTAGGTGGAGGATTTTATCTTTGTCACCCCTGATTTTCCTAAGAAAAATTTGGTAGTTCATCCATTTTGGTTTATAAATGTTTCTATATAGGTTATTTTGTGCTCTAGGCGTATTACCTATATAATCAATATGTTTGGCTAGTTTTGCCACAACGTTAATAGCTTGACAATTTTGGTTTACATACCCTCCTCCATATAACTCACATAATATCATCTAAGCCCTCTTTATTAGGTTTAGCTTTTGTTAAGTTCCACTGATAGCTAATCACGGCCATCTTTTCAATTAACTATTAGGTTGTTTCAAGTGTTTTTCTAATTAGGGTTCCTCTAAATATGGCATTTATCATTTGTATGGTTAAAGGATTTTGACCATTATAGAATGTCTGAACCTATAACCAAACAGGAAGACTATGATGTGGGCATCATCTCAATAAATCCTTGAATCTCTCATATGTATTATATAAAGTCTTTGGTTCCATTTGGGTATCAGAAGAGATGACATTCCTCTTCTTCGTCATCTTTGTTAGTGGAAAGTACTTCATTATAATTTTTTCCATTTAATATGATATGTGCTTAATTGATTATATATTTAATCCATAACACTTGGTAATTATTTGCAACACCCCACTCCCGCTAGACCCGAACCCGATATCGATAGTGATATCCGAATCTGTGCCCCGCGAGGGCGGTGTGTCACATCACTTAACAATTAAAAGTCGGTATAAATTTTTAAAAAAAACCCCAAACATAAATTACAGGAAATCAATAACCAAAATGTTCCACTTTGTTTTACAACCATTTGATACAAACAATGTAATCAAAAGAAACTTTTATTAGCCGATTGGGCCCATTTCAAATTACAACAATACAATCATTTCCAGTTTCTCAAAATTATTACAAACTGTAATATTCAACTA
>JANZXP010000009.1:7846262-7877399 GCA_027576715.1 Erythroxylum flavicans
ATGAGCATGAGATGTGTTTTCCTAATTTCTCGATTGATCTCACGTGTACCCGTTTCTATAATTCAACCCGTTATATGAACACAAGATGTTACATTATTGCTATGAAATGTTTAAGACATTCACTTTAGTTCATATTTTGTTTTGGGTACAATTTGGAAGTGAAAGAGCTAAAATAAGTCAAAAGCACACTCACTTATCTTCATGGAACAAGAAGATCAAGAATTAGAGCAAGAGGAGACAAGAAAATGCATGAATATGAAGAGTATATGTGAAAACATCAAGCAAGAAGAGTGTTAGAAATTTCTTATGGCTATGACAACTTTGCCATGGGTGTGACACATTAGTCACGTCCATTGCAAATGTGTCATGAGCGTGACACTTCATGCATGCCCATGACTAATTTGTCATGGGCATGACACCACTATGCATACCCATGACACACATCCAGGACACCATAAAGCACTCTCGTGAAATGCTGCCAACTCACCCAAAAACCTAGTTTTGAGTATAAATACATCAATTTGTGATGGTAGAAGGATGTTTTCATTTGGGATTTTCATTTTAAGAGTGTGAGCTCTTTGTTTTGAAGAAGAGAAGGGGCAAAGCTCCATTTATTTGGAGACCCATGGAGGGCTAGCTTCTTTATACCAGTTTGGAGGTGATATTGACACCAAAGAACCCGGTTAAACATTTCTCTCATTGTTTGTTGTTCTTTCTCTTAGGGATTGATATGTTATCCCTATGTCTAATGTTTAGGTGTTGTGTGAGAATTATTGAATGCTCTATTTGATTATTTTTATGTAAGAACCCATTGCTAGAATTTCAATATAATCCGTAATTGTTATGTTGAGATTTATTTGTGGCAACTAATGATTTTCAATCGTTAGGGATAATACGACCTAGGTTAAATAACCCGAGCTTGTATAGTTGTTGCCTTAATTAATCTATTTTAATGTGACTGTCCAATTAAATATAAAGAGCTTCTTCTAGGTTGTTCGATAGTTAGGTTTAATTAACGAGCTCTTCTTAATTAAACACAACCTAAGAGAAAATCGAAGTTAACGGAGCTTATTGTTAACTTACGATTAATAGTTGCTAGGAGAGTTATAAGAACAAAAATTCAATGAAATATTCTCAATCGTGTGTAGGCCGAGTTTGAATAGATGACCGAGTCCCTGATGAATTCATCACTTTTTATTATTTTTAGGTTGTTTGATTTAATTTGCTTTTGTTAGTTTAGTTTCATTTTATTTTCTTATTTAAAAACCAAAACCAAACCCTCCCCATAACCTAAACACTAATTATTTTCATTTCAAAAGCTTTATACGCACTCTTTATGGGATTGACCTAGACTCACCACTGTTATAGTTGTAGGTCTAATTATTTTAAGTAGTATTATGACGTGCTACGACATAATCCCATGACACAATCGATCATTTAGGAAGGGAGTTCAACCACTGCCTACTTTGGTTCCTTAATAAGAAAGGAAACAGTCTCAATCTAATTACATCATTAGTGGCCTATTTATCTTGAAAGTATCGCAAATCTCTTGGAAATTGGCTATGTGATTGTTTGGATCCTTATCTTGCAATCCATTAAATTGAATGAACTATCATACCATCTATATGACATTTCGTTTGATTTCAACGTTGTTTGTTGTAACAGTTAGTTTGACGATGTTGGACTCAGTTCTAGTTAGTGATGACCTTACATACTTAGACAAAGTTCTTTATTATTCCACTATATTTTCTAGTTGCATGTTTTTTAATTCTTGATCCTATTCTTCTTCCCTTTATATAAGCCTAGTTTTAAGGTTTTGCAAAGCTACCCTTTTGATTTCAATATCTCCCTCAACTAATTCTGACACATTGCTTCGGTTTATAAACAAATCCAACTCTTTAAAAAGCAATAATAAAAAGAAATGTTAACTATTAAAATAAAAATATCAAAGAAATAAAATAAACACAAAGGAAATAAATGGTTAGATTAATAAAAATCAGGCTTTGCTAATATCCTAGTCATTGGTAAGGATGCTAAAAACTTGGTGGACTCTCGTATGTGATGTATATAATTTAATTCCTTTAATATATTGTCTGAATAAGGCAATTGTACCGATTTTCTGTAATAGAGGGCTTAAAGTACCAAGTGTTGATCCCATAGAGACTATAAGTACTAGTAATGACAATTTTCCTATTATCTAACCTACAATTAAGGTGATGGTGATAATTCAAATTTAAAATAAAAGAAAATAAACTAAGAATAAGTCAACATAATTAAGAAGCTATAATAGTAAAAGAGAGAAAATCAACCAATAAAACAAATGGTACATGGAATTCAATTCTCCCTAAAACTTCTCATGCAATCATGATTCCACTAATCAATTTATTATCAAGTTCATTAGACCGTGAAAATCCCTTAATTTAATATCTTTCTTAAGACTATTAACAATTAATCTTAGGTTGATTAATTGAAATTTCTTTCTAATTAAAACTCATAAAATCACATTACTCGATTTATGAATTTCACTATTAGGTTTCACCATAGTCCACAAGATTTATGTCTACATATTTTAAGGTTTATATGCAACTCTTTTCAATTAAGAAATCTTTTCATACATTAGATTTCTCAATGTCAAATGCATGATATCACACATAAATCAACATATTGGCAATATCATTTAAAAAACAAATAAGAACATATAGTTGAGTTTAAATAAAGTTAAAGAATAAATTAAATTAAAATAAAGTCACTACAAGATTCATCTTGTGGTGTATCCAATCCAGGTATCACCAAGAGTTTAACTTATGATAATATCTAATAAAACACCAAAACTAAAGGAAAGTTGAAAATTAAGGATAATATCATTGAAATCCCTAAAACGTTTAAAAACTTCACTCCAAATTGATGAAATTTGCTCTAAAGGGGCTTTTTTAGTTGTTCCTTTTCCTTTGTGCTATCTTAGGGTTTCTCTTGATGTTTTCCTTTTACTTCCCTCTATTCTACCTCTCAATCTTATCTTTTTAAGTTCAAATTTTGAATATAATGAGATACATAAGTTCCATCATGTGCGTGTTGGTGATTGTGTTCTAACAATTAACGCACAATGATATCCAAAGTTAACAGGTGCATCGACACGAGCGTCATAAAATTTTAAGGCTATGTTTGGTTAGACATAAAGTTTTTTAATGGAATGGAATGGTTTATAATGGAATGCAACGTAATGGATGTAAAATTAGAAAACTATTTTTTTGGGAGAGATAGAAGGATTCATAATATAATATAATGAAATGTTGTTTGGAAGATGGATTGAATGAAATATAATGTATGTATAATAATGAATGAATGACTATTCTATCCTTGATAGAACAAAACATATGTTAATATGGTTGAGTGTATAATTGATATTATAAAAAATTATTGAGGGTATATTAGGTAGTACATATTTATCATTTTACTTTCTATCCTAAACCCCTCAAACTAGAGGTAACTCATTTTTATTGTTTAGGATGGAATGATATATAATGTGAAACCTTCCCCTTCCATCATATTTCATTCTATTCTATTATAAACTCTCATCTCAAACGATGAAATAATATTACACTCCATTTCATTCCATTACTAAATCCCCAACCAAATATAGCCTAAGTGATCTAGGCAAGTTTTATTTTTATTCCACTGCATGCTAAAACATATCTTACCCCAATTTTCCAATAGCAGATACCTTAGCCAAATTTCCATTAACTAGCTGGTGATAAGCCAATTTTCCAATCATTAGTGTATTATGTGATCAAGAAAGGAATTCTTAGGTTATATTTGAATGATTGAGATATTAATTAAAAGAAAAATTAAATTGTTAGGGTTCCTTTTTACCTGTAATAAAGATAATGTATAAAGAATTTTTGTTCATTTGAAAAGGAAAATACATGTACAAAAGGCTTCTTTTTGTCTATTGAAAAAAATAATAATGAATTCTTAAATAGAGTTTCGTGAGTCTACATAATATTATTATTGTTTGACTGAACTATTATCAATTTTGTGCCTTTTTCCTTACTCTCTTTTGTTATTGTTATTGTTTGTTTTATTATTTACATATATATATAATTTCTAAAAAAAGTTAAAAATTTATGTAAGCTAATTTACTTATTTTTCCATGTAATTTAAGGACCAATAAATAAAATTAAAAGTAGTCTTCCTATCAATTATATTTAAAATGAGATCAATATATTTTGCTATTGAAAATTGTCTGAAAGTTTAAGTTTATGATATTAAAGCTAAGCTACTAAAATTTAATAATATTTGTTTTAGTCTATACCACTTTTTAATATAATGAGACTGAAAAATTAGAAGTAAAAGAAATATAAATAAAAAGATAAAAAATGAAAGATGTTACATGAATCAGTTTTCAATATTATATGCACAATTATTGATTTATGGGACTTTTCAAAAGGAAGAAAATGACAGGCTTGTTGATTCAAATTGCCCTGCTGTGGTCCTTTCCCGCACAAAAAGAGAATCGATGTCTCCCAATATCCGCCTAAAAGTGCTTATCCAGCCCTAATTTTCTCTATACCTGAGACATGAGAAAATCCTGCGACTCCGAGACTGAAGACGAGACCATCGCGCTCCGAAAGAAGCGCTCTCGTCGGGTCAGCTTTGCCGACCGCGAGATCACCTCCGTTCACATCTTCAACCGCGACGAGGACTACGAGACCCCTCCCGACTCCTCTTCCGCTGCCAAGAAATCCAATGTCTCCGATGGCGAGGAGGAGGTGCTGGGATTTTTCAGAGACATCGGTGATAGTGACGACTCCAAGGAATTGTCTCCCTCTGGAGACGAAGAGGACGAAGAAGACGTTCTTGACTCGAGGAAGTCGTTTTTGCGGCCAGTTCAGTCGCCGTCTCCTGGAAGTAGTAGTGTCGTTGGGTCTGCTACTTCTAATGATGGTGCACTTCATCACTTCTTTTTGTTGAATTTTTAATGTTTCCTTCTGTTTTAGTGCCCTTAAGTGCTTGTATACTCCACTTCCCTACTTTTGATAACTCACTTTTGAAATGTTAGCTTTTAGAAGGTCAGTTTTAGTTCCAGAACCAGTTTTTAATCAATGAGGGATATGCTTCAAGTTGAAATTATAAACGAACTTTGACAAGAATTTAATCAGTTGCGGATATACTTCATATGCTGCAAAACCACAATATGTCTGTTATAGTTGAAGCTCTTTTTTCGTGCTTCCTTTGCAGAGGACAACTTTTTTGGCCCTGTTTCAGCAAGCTTCATTAGACCTGGACAACTATTTGATTCTGTTGCCTCGAATGATAACCATGATGTTACGATGGATTCAACTGCATTTTCAATGCATTACCGAAGTCTTGCGAGGTCTGAATCCGGAGAAGGTCTTAAGACTCCAACCATGGATTGCCTTGTATTTGAAGAGAAATCACCTTTTGACATTCCTACACCTGTTTCTGGTAGTTCTATGGTACTGACAAAAACTAAGTTACTTCCACAATTTCCGCCTCCTGTTGAGAAAGTTAGTGGTGGTAGAGATTCCAATGACATGAGTCTTGTAGGAGAAAACATGCGCAGTTATGATTATGGGAAATTATCTCCCGAGCTTGAAGCACTTTTTGCAGAAGATAGCAAAGTTTTGAGTGTTGTCTCTGTTTCAGATTCTGCAGATCCTAAACCATCAACTGAGACTGGTGCTTCTGTGCCCCAACTGAATGGAAATGTCCATATGAGACAAAAAGATTGTGAAGATAGAAATAATGACAATGGTGTGACAATTGACATCTGTGCTGAAGATGTGCCTAAGGTAAATGGCAATTATGTTCTCACATGTGACTGTTTTTCATGTAGAAATCAAGATTTGGTTGCTGGTTGTTACAGAATATAGCAGCTGTTAACGTAATCATAGGGATTATACGACTAATGTAAATAACATAGACATAGGGATTTTAACATGATTATAGGGATTATTTTCCTAGTTTATCCTATGTATTTCTGTATAAATACCTGCAGTATCATTCTAGTAGAAATACAAAAAACTCATTCTTCTCATGGTATCAGAGCCTAGTCGATTTTCTGGGTCTCTTCTTTGAAAGCTTTTTGTTTTTTGTTTTTTGCCTTATCGTGAGGCAGTGTACCGATTGCGTGGGTGACAAATTATTTGGAGAAATTTTTTCTAACCTCCTCCTTCACAAGACTCTACTGGTGCCGATCAGCCATCCCTTCAAATCTGGCCGTTGGATTTCGAGCGCGTGACCCCCACGTGTCGCCCAGTCGCAGACGCCATTTCCACTCGTTGGCGCGTGAGCTACCATCTACCGAACCGGTTTCTTCCTCTGGCGTGGCCTCCTCTGTCCCTATCTGAATATCCGATCAGTTTTCGGGTATTGCTGATTTGTGTTGGTGTGGTAGATAGTCTGTAGCTCTCTATTCTTCCAGGTGTGAGGGTTTCTGATTTATGTAGCTCCTTTCTGTTGTGTTGGTGTGGTAGACAGTCCATGTTGTTCCAAGTGTGAGAGTAGTGATATGGGTGGGGATAAGAAAACTATTATTGAAATTACATTGGGTTCATCCAAATTACTCATAGAAAATTGACCAGAAGGAAAAATTATGCACAATGGAAAAGGACTATTTGCAGATTTGTGCCTAGTGTAGATTTGGAAGATCATTTAACTAGTAATCCGCCTCTTAAGATTGATGTTGTTGCTCGAAAGAAATAGTTAATGGAGGATTGTAAATTGTTTAATCAAATCCAGAATACTCTAGACCCAACTGTTGATGATGTTGTGAATCATTGTGATAGTATCAAAGAACTATGGGAATATTTGGAATTTTTGTATGCTTGCAAACAAGATCTGTCTCGTGTTAATGAATTATTGTTAAAGATTTATTGAGCGGAACAATGAGGTCGCTCTCTGTTTGAGTACTATACTGAAGTAAAACAAGCCTTTGAAGAAAAGCGAGCCATGTTTCCTATTGTTGCTAAAATAAGGCAAATGCAAGAACAAGAGGAGCAGATTGTGGTATAGTGTTTCTTAGTAGGGTTGAGTTCCAAATATAATGTGGCACGGACACAATTGTTAATTAGTGAGACACTTCCTTTATGGGAGTATATGCTTGTTTGCTTCGAGTTTGTAAAGACGGCGATGTGCCTTCTAATATGGTGACTAATGACTTAGTGGCATTAGTGAGGAACGTTTCAAATACTAATTGCGGTGGCAAAGGTGGAAACAATGGTGGTTCTGTTGCTGGGAACAGTGGCACCCCTCACATCTGTAATTACTGTGGAGTTGAAGGACATATCAAGAAGAATTGTTGGAAACTACACGGTAAGCCTCCCAAATACTCGGATTAGAATAATAATAGAAAATTTGCAAATGTGGCTACTCAGGATGGCATCCTACCCCTTCCTCAGTTATCCTTGCCTTCTATCACAATTTCAGCAGACGAGTATGCTCATTTAACCAATGCCTATCAACAAATTTTGGCCACTCATGATTCACAATAGCCATCTTCTACGACATCAACTTTGGCTAATACAGGTAACCTTGTTGCCTGTCTCTCTACCTTATCTCGTAGTTGGGTTATTGACTCAGGTGCTACTGATTATATGATCGACAACACAGGTTTCCTCTCCTCTTTCGAGTCTACTACTAATTTAACTTGCGTTACTTTAGCCAATGGATCTACCCCTTTTTTAATTGGGCGTGGGACAACAAAGTTAACAAATTCTCTCCCATTATCATTTGTTTTATGTTTATCACAATTCCCTTTTAACCTATTATCTGTCAACCATCTCATCAAAAATCTCAATTGTTGTGTTGTTTTCTATCCCAATTATTATCTTTTTCAGGGTCTTGGAACGAAGCAAATTATTGGTAAAGGGAGTCTAGTGAATGGCCTGTATGCTCTTGATTCGACTTCTGAAACAGTACCTCGATCGATTGGTTGCACAAGCTCATCTTCCCTTTTGCAACTTCATTGTCGTTTTGATCATTCGTCTATCACAGTTTTGCAAAAGTTATGTCCTAGTCCTCAAATAGAATCTATCTTAGAGTGTGAAGCTTGTCAATTTGCTAAACATCATAGAGTATCTTATTCTCCTAGACTAAATAAACGAATTGAGTCTTCCTTTTACTTGGTGCATACTGATGTATGGGGTCCTTGTCCTATTCTATCCAAATCTGATTTTCGTTATTTTTTGACATTTATTGATGATTATTCTTGAGTTATTTAGCTTTATGATATGAAATCTCGATTAGTTTACTATATTTTGTGCTTTTATGTTAAAATTAAAATTCAACAAATCCATCTGCATTTTGGGAAGTGATAATGCTAAAGAGTATCTTTCTCATACTTTTCAATCTTATCTCTCTCAGCATGTTATTATTCATCATTCATCATGTATTGTTACCCCTCAACAAAATCGTGTAGCAGAGCAAAAGAACCGTCACTTGTTAGAAGTTGCCCGGGCACTAATGTTCTATATGCAGGTCCCAAAAGTTTTCTTGGCCAATGCAGTCTCAACTGCTTGTTTCCTAATCAATCGAATGTCTTCTTCTATTCTTGATGGTCAGATTCCATATTCGATTCTCTTTCCTTCATCTATGTTATTCCCTCTTACTTCTCGAATTTTTGGGTGTACTTGTTTTGTTCAATTCGAGTTCAAGTCTCGAAATTGGATTCCAAATCTCTTAAGTGTGTCTTTCTGGGATATTCTTGTACTTAAAAAGGATATCATTGTTACTCTCCTTTTATCATTGTTATTCTCCTTCGTTGGGTCGTTACTTGGTCTCTGCTGATGTTACCTTTTTCAAGAATACCCCCTTCTTTGGTTCTCTTGTGCCTTCTTCTTTGCATTCTAGAGATTCAGGGGACAATTTTCTTATTTATACTGTCAGTGAACAAGTAGTTTCTCCTCCTTCTCGACCTGTTATTCGTCAGGTTTATTCTCGATGTGTGCAGCAGTCTATTGAGGCACCTCCCATTGGCCAGGACATGGACCCAACCCAGTCTGCTTTGTCTCCAGATTCCTCACCACTACCGGATGCTAGCCTTTACCTTCCTATTGCTCTTTGTAAAGGTAAACGCATATGCACTTACTCTATTTCTTCTTTTGTATCTTATCACGCTCTATCTCCCTCCTCCAAGTCTTTTGTAGCTTCCCTAGACTCTGTTGTTGTCCCAACGTCCCTTGTTGAAGCACTGGCTCATGATGGTTGGAAAGCTGCAATGAAAGAAGAGATGATGGCCTTAGAGCAGAATAGATGATGGCCTTAGAGCAGAATCATACTTGGGATCTTGTGCCTCTCCCTTCAGATAAACAGGCCATTGGCTGTAAATGGGTGTTCACTGTTAAAATGAATCTTGATGGTTCTGTTGCTCGATTATAAGTTCGGTTGGTTGCTAAAGGATATGCTTAGACATATGAGGTGGATTATTCCGAGACATTTTCTCTAGTTGCAAAGCTTTCTTTGGTTTGAATGTTTATCTCTTTAGTTACCACTTACAATTGGGCACTTCAACAATTTAATGTGAAGAATACATTTTTACATGGGGAGTTATTTGAAGAGGTTTACCTGGAGTAACCACCTGGATTTGTTGCTCAGGGGGAGTCAGGGAAAATGTGCAAATTACGGAAGTTTCTGTACGGTTTGAAGCAATCTCCTCGTGCTTGGTTTGGAAGATTCAATATTGTAATGATTGAGTTTGGCTTGCGAAGAAGTGTTATAACTTAGTGTTCTTTGCATCATCTAGTTCTGGGTGTAATTTATTGGTTGTATATGTGGATTATATAGTGGTCACTGGAAGTGATGAAGCTGGGATCACAAGGTTGAAAGCATTCCTTGGGTCTCGTTTTTAGACAAAGGATTTAGGAGCCTTGAAATACTTCTTAGGAATTGAAGTTTCTCGCGGTCATAAAGGGATCTATCTATTTCAAAGAAAATATTGTCTTGATTTATTAAATGATGCTAGTTTTGTGAGGCAAAGACATGTGATGCGCCTATGATATCAAATGTGAAGTTAAAAGTTGAAGATGGAGACTTGCTTGAGAATTCTGAAAAATATAGGAAGATTGTGGAAAAATTGAACTATCTTACTATCACTTGTATTGATATTGCCTTTCTAGTAAGTGTTGTAAGTTAGTTTATGTCATCTCCTAGAACCTCACATTGGGATGCTGTTATTCATATTTTGAGATATCTAAAAGGTGTGCCAGGATGTGGAATCTTATATCAAAATTATGGTCACCACACTATAGAAGGATTGACAAATGTTGACTATGCAGGAGATTTTTCAGACAGGCGCTCTACCACAAGTTACTATGTTTTTGTTGGAGGCAATCTTGTTTCTTGGAAGAGTAAGAAACAGAGTGTTGTATCCCGATCAAGTGCAGAATCCGAATACAGGGCTATGGCACGGACTACTTGTGAACTTATATGGTTACGTCATTTACTTGGTGAACTTATGGTGTGACAATGAAGCAGCCATCTATATTTCAAATAATCCTGTGTTTCATGATAGGACGAAGCATATAGAAGTCGATTGTCATTTTACTCGGGAAAAGCTAGAAGATGGATCAATCTCAACTCAACATGTTAGAATAGGGAGCCAGTTAGTTGATGTGTTCACCAAAGCATTACCGAGGAATCAAGTTAATTATATTTGTAACACGTTGGGCGTAATCAATATCTATGCTCCAGCTTGAGGGGGAGTGTTAAAGAATATAACAGCTGTTAACGTAATCATAGGGATTATATTGCTAATGTAAATAACATAGACATAGGGATTTTAGCATGATTATAGGGATTATTTTCCTAATTTAATCTATGTATTCCTGTATAAATACTTGTAGTGTCATTCTAATAGAAATATAGAAAACTCATTATTCTCACTGGTGATCCTGTTTATGGTGCAATCCAGACGAGCAACCTACTGAGAACAGTAATACTTTTCTTTGGTTTGTTCCTCTGCTTTGATTTTTGTACTAACCTATACCATAAACATACATACTACATTGCTTCTCTTTTCTGAATTGCCTGCCTTCCTGTTTTCTATTTCACTATCCATAAAATCCTTAAAACTTCTTGAAGATTTAGGTGTGATCAATGAATGAAATATTTTAGTTTTAACATTGTTGTTGAATGAATTCCCTTTTTCTATTTCTCATTTTCTTTTATCTTAGCAGTTTTGAATTGTTTTATGATATCACACAACTTTTGGCGGTGATGTATGTGAACTTATTTAAAACCATTACATCATGAGCTGTCTGTTAGTCAGTATACTGTTTTTTCTGGTAAGTATCCAATATATCTCTAGTGATGATCCTCCAAGTTTTTGATCAGGTCTAATTTCTTGTTTGCTTTTGCTAAGTTTTATGTTATGCTTACCATGTCAGTGAGTTGCTAACTAGATACTTTCTTCCAACTTCTAGGTGAACAGTGACTTTAATAAAGCTGCAATTGAGACAAATAAACTGGACTTTGATTTCAATGCAGTTAGTGGTAACACAGATGTGGATCAAAAAATTGATTTTGCTCGACTAACTTCATTCAAAGAAAGTGAATCGGGAGAACATCTAACTTCAGTGCAGAATAAAAATTCTCCTACATATAGAATAAAAAATCATGAGTTCACTCGAGATTCTTCTCAACAACAAGGATCTCCATTAACTGGATCTGTATCCTTTATATCTACAAGGCAGCATGACTTGTTTCTGACTGCTGCTAAATCCAGCAGACAGCTGTCCTATATGACTCCTTCCCCAGGAAAACCAGTATCCTTGTTGGACAAACAAAATAGGAAGAGTGATACAAGTGCTGCTTCTTCACAGAAAAGTGAATCGAGGTTCAAGATTTTTGAGCCTTCTCCTCTTACATGTTCTCTAAGAGATGGAATTGAGAATTCCAAACTCAGATTATCAAAATTCCGTTCTTCTGCAGCTTCTGCTTACACTGCTGGTGTTGAAGGAAACAGCAAATGTAGCAGACAGAAGATGGTGTATGCACCCATTACCAACTTAGAACAGCATTTATACAGTTGTGGTTTCAAGAGCAGAGACATAGAAGGAACAACCTTTGTTGATACTGATGGTATGGGTCTGCCCAACAACGTTACTGGCCGGAGCATTGATGGAGGGACCATTGGCCTTGCAGAAAATCAGGTACCTCTGGTTCATACATCTGCATGCACTCTTTCAAAGGAGACAGGAGCTCAGATAGTGACAAATATGCTCTCATCCTCTCAGTTAATTGGATCAGTTGACAAAGTCATACAGCACAATTTAATGTTGGAGAAGCCTTTAGAAGGAACATTATTTACTCCTCAATCTGACCCCATATTGGTGGAAACAAAACTGAATCCTCAAGTAGACACGAAAATAATAAATGGACCTGACCGATTTGATTCTCCACCAGTAAAGAGCTTGGACCAAAATTCTTTGTCAACCATATATCAGGACAAATTTCTAACTGACTTGAAAATGGAAACTAGGTCTGATGAATATGGCTGTGTTAAAACAGGAAAGGACAGGAATAAAGCAGCCAATTTTACCAATAATAGCCATTTTGATCCTATGAAGGACAAGTTAAAGTTGTTATTTGCTGAAGGAAAAGCAGACTGTAATTCCCCCACACTTGATACTTGTTGTTTTCAGGACATTAGTGAAATAAAAAGATCAGGTGATAAGCCAAGTCGCTCTCCTGATTCAGAGCCTGTATCTGGAAGTTTATTGAAAATTTCCCGAATTTCTTCATGGGATAGTAGATCTTCAGCTCATGATTTGGGGAGCTTGAATAATATTGTTACTGAAGCTGCAACAGCCTATTGTGAAGAGGAGCTTCCCAAGGCTGGAAAAGGCTCCGCTTTAGCTTCATTTTCACCAAATGGTTGTAGCCAAAGTGCAAACACGTCTTCTCTTAAGGTCATCCCTCTCCCTTTCTCTCTTAACATAAGCATGTTTTTCATTTCCATAGTCTACCTGTGATGCAATCATTCTTGTAGGTTTTTCTTTTAGCTTGGATACTGCTGGATGTTCTTTGGTTGACTATGGAATTTGACACACTAATTGATGTATTGTTAAATCAGAGCCCCACTAGAGAAAAGGTGACTCAGAGTGCTGGTACTGATGAACAAACTTCTGCATCCCATGGCAACAATGTGCATCCTGTGGTGGGGGCAGACAATTCATCACTTGACTCCAAATTGAACAGACAGGTCAATGTTGACAGCCGTATGGGACTCCATAATACACTTGTTCAATTTCCTGCCCGATATACAGAAAACTCTTCTGGACAGAAACGAAGAATTGAAGATCCTGATGTAGGAGATGCACCCAATGCTGAAAAAATTTTCAGGATAAAGAACAACGATATTCATGCAAGTCAGGGCTCCGTCATGGAGTTCATGTTGCAAAGCTTTAATGGAAGTGACAGTGAATCTCTTGTCCACAAACAAGATAGAACACCAAAAAATTGGAGGGATGTATGTACATATATACATTGATCTTGTGTTCTATATTACTGCTATGTTTGTGAATAGGATTGATGGCACTTCTATCTGCAAATATGAATTCTGCTCCTGCTTGATACCATATTCACTCTTTCTGGTTGTGGATCTGTTCTGGTAACTTCCTGTTGATTTCTTTGGTACTTTCCACGTGAACAGAAAGAAATGCTAAAATTTAAACTACTGAAATTTTATTTTCCTTATAACTATCTATCAAGGATATAAGGTACCTTAATCCTTTAATTCTTTCGCTTTTAGTATCTGAAAGTTTAGGAAAACCTTTAACATGTCAAGCCAATTTATAATTAGATTGGTGACCGTTTCAAGATCACTTAGCTAAGAGAACATATGAATGGTGAAGTCTTTTACTGTTCGAATGGTGCCTGGTGCTGAAAGGCACGAGGTGACAGAATCTTTAAAAGGCAATAATGTGGAATGATTCTTGGATTTCCATGTCGCCATTATTATTTCTTTCTTACTTTTCTCTGCCTTGCAGATTTTGGTGAAGCTTTCCGTAGATGCAAAGGGACTGCTCTCTTCATTAGTTGATAAGCTTCCTATAAGTGTGGTATTAATTCAAGATTGCTTTTTAAGTTTGAATTTTGTTAATTCACTTGTTCAAGTATATTCGTATCTTACTCAGATTGCTAAGTTGCAAGAGATTTTGGCTCACCTTCAGAGAGTTAAGACCTATGAGATGCTTTACTCCCAAATCCAATCTCAGGTCTGTTGAATGAGTAATCAAGTTTGTGTTAAGTTTATTCCATCCCCAGCTTCTATGGTATACTCAAGTATAGTAATGCAAAATCCTTTAATGATGCTGCAGAGAATTGCTGAGCAATCCAGCGTTGACAGACTAAAGAGGTGGCTGCTCATCTTGTTACAATTACTGTGTCATGGATGTGTGTCTCATTGTTTCTTCATTATGGAAAGCAATTTAACAATTGAATTGCTGACATGTTTATTGTATATTGTTGCAGAGCAGCTGAAGCAAGAATGTTAATGAACAAGTTAATATTTGAAAAGGCAAGAATGCAGTTAATGATAGTGATGCATGAGAAATTGCTGGTAAGTTAATGCAATCCTTCTTAATTCCCCTCTCAATCCATGTGTTCTTTGACCTGCCAGTATTCTTGAATGCAGAAAAGATCGCAGCTCCTAAACTGTGCAGTTCAGGATTGTCAGATGTTGAAGTCAAATCATACTTCTCTTTTATCAATGTCTGATAAAGCAGTCAAGTCAGCTCATGATACTCTTCTGTTAGCCAATTTGGGGAGCAAAAGTGAGGTACTACAGTTATTGACGTGTGGCCAATCATGCATGTTTGTTGAATGGTTTGTTTTGGCAATAATTTCTGGATCCATTTTTTGAATGAGAAGGGTTTGTTGCAAAAAGAATGTTCATGATGGCATGGAGGACATCTTATCATAGAAGTGCACAATTCCATGTCTAATATGTTTTTAATGTGGAGATGAAACTATTCTGGAATGAGAAGAGATTTGGTATGTTTATCAATATCGGAACTATCAGTGGAAATGAGAGAGACATACCATGGTGGGATTTCTCTCTGAGCCTAATGTCAAAGGGCATGTTTGAGCATGCAATGTTAACCAGAGTGGCTTACCGTGCTGTGCTGAAGTTAAATTTTGTTTTCTTACATATTAATTGTTGTGTTTGCATAATAAGTGTTACTACTACTAGCTACAGCTACTTCTTTAAACTGGAGTTTCTGCGGTCAAGATTGCTTCATTGAGCTCATTTTGAATATCTTGTTAAAATGTCCTAATTGGATGCAAGCTTTTCACCATATCAGGTTTCCAGTAAGGACGTGGCAACAATGAGGCATGAGTTTGAAGTATTAAATAGGAATGTAATTAATTTAACCAGAATGTTTCAAAATTACTTCAAAGTCAAAGGAGAGCTGAACCATTCTGAGATACTTGTTCTTCTTCATGATTTTGTGAAGAAGAGAAATTCTTGCAGGCTCATGAGAGGGGATTTGCAGGTCTTTCCACTCTTACAGTGATACATGTCCACACATCAAATCTGTTTTTTATATGACAAATATATCATACTTGTTATCTGTTCAGTTGTGGGAACTTGATGATTTGGAGAGCAAAAATGGCCAACTTACCATTTTTATCAACTACCACGGCTTCATTTGCCAAAGGTTACTACTTCACCTTTCTATTATTTGACCTATTAATTCTGTTGCACATTCCATGTTTATTATGGTGTTTCTCCATTTAATATTCTGTTGTGATAATAAGCAGGTTGTTAATAAGTTCTGTTCCTTCTCCTAGTATACAAATTTCAAACAAGCTGAATGATATAGACATCATGAAGGTAATGCATTGAAGAACTAATGAATGCAGTTCTATTCAAGTTCCTTTGGCTATTCTAATCTACGAATTGCTGTTTCTTGTTGATTAGAATTTCCCTAACACAGATGCTTCTGCTGCACTAGCACACATTGTGAAAGCTGAAAATGCTAAGAAGTATGCTGGTTCCAGAAGTTTGTCACAAGAAACTCAAGTATTGGTCTCTTTTGGCTTTTGTTTTTTCTGGACTTGGTTTTCATTGCTCTTTAGAGATGGTTATACTTTCCGAGGGTCTTCCTACTACTTAATGGTAGAAACATCTGCTTCAAGCAGTACTTTCTTCTACATTGCAGTTGTTTGCTTATTGTCTCTAGTTTTTCACATTTCTGTATTGCAAATGATTCACGCTTTAACGCGCAATTATGGTGTACATAATTGGTCTGTGTCTTGTTTATTAGTAACTCCATCCTAAAATCTTCTTTTTGTATTACAGGTTACTTGTTCGCTTTTGCATAATCTGCTAGATGTGGTTGAGGAAATACAATTGGCTCGTCTAGAAATTAGAAATCTAGTAGAGACAAGCTTTCATTCTTCATCCGGTAAATAATTGGGCATTTGGGAACCATTCTCTTTTTCTTATGTCATTTGATTTTGTTATTGACAATGTTGATTTAATGCTTTACTTTCTTCACCATTGATTCTTTAAAATTTGCATTTTGATCTAGCTGCATGCAGGTGGATCGAAATTTCATTTACTTTTGGGGAGAATTGGAAACTATGGGCTAATCTTAGTTTTGTTAGTCTTATTTTTGACTAGGATATATATGTGTGCTCTTGAGAATCCTCTAAACATGGCCATGTTTTGGTTAGTAACATAGTTATAGGTGACTCATTTATTAGAGAAGGGCTGAGATAGTTATAGGTGACTCATTTATTAGAGAAGGGCTGAGAGAGTTGCCTATGCTTGCTGATATCTGAAATTGTCTTTTAACTTGTTAATTGGCATTTGTTACCATTTGTCTTTCTTGTAGTAGTTATACTTAGTAGATTTTCCACGTATTAAATTATGTTCTTACTAACCTTCAGGCTTATGGTTTTCTTGTTTGCAGTTGAGAAGCTCGATTTGCAGCTTGATTTTCTTGATTTTAACACTTGTAGGAAGGTTAAAGTAACTCTCGACTTGGCATGTTTGAAATGGTAGAACCTTTAGAACTTACTCTCTTCATACCTGCCAAAGGTTTTACAATTTATTGCCTGATAGTGGTTGGAGAATGTTTCTAATATTTTCAGTTATGCATCTGGTTACTGCTCATTACTTAACTTTGGTGCTTCCCAGGGGCACTATCTGCCTACAGATGTTCTCTTCCTTTGAATATTGGTTGTTTCTATAAGTCTTATACAGCCATTTTTAAGCTTTATACTTCACCACTGCACCAGATGTTAGCCCAATTTAAGAAAATGTTAATAAAAATGTTACATTGTTGGGTTTTGTGGTGACACCTGCATTTGCTTGATTTGATTTCTTAAGCATGGTGGTTTTTAATCACAATGCTGTATGTCTTGTTTGAACCTGTACTACTAAATTGTGATAGCAGATTGACTTGATTGTGGGTTTAGCCTTTTAAGTTGTCGGAAGTGTTCTGGTTTGCTTTGCTGTTAAACTGGCAATACATATCTTAGATGTTTTGATCTGTTGCTGAATCTTCTCGATGAGATAATGAATAGTCTGTTTGACATATGTTTAATGTTTGATAAATCTTGCGATTGTGGTAACAAGAATGCTTGCATATCTTTCTGTTTTAAGCCCATTAAACTAGAGTCTTAAATAAGCTGGAGTGCTTCTCATTCCTAATTTAGATGCATCTTTGTGTTGTCTTTTAGTCTTATGGGCAAAGATTTACAAAGGAGAATTTTCTGCTTCGAATAACTCTGCCGTATCTGTTAGAGATTGGAGATGATCCAATAGATGATCCCAAGTATTTGTGTAATTTGTGAAAATAGTTAAATACTCGAATATTGTAAATCAGATCTTGTGGCTGGTGCATCCAATGTCAATGCTGTTTCGCTTTAACAAAAATTAGTATTATGACAAATAATGTCTTAAAAATTCATCTCTTTATGGAACGTCTAGGAATACTCGATATCACAGTCTGACATTGTGACTTGACTGAATTTCCATAACATTCTTATTAAATTTTGTTTCTTTGACTGAGCATTTAATTTTTATGGGTTTATTTTTGGCTCATCAAAAGGCTTTGTTATCTAATGTTTTGGTTTCTGAATCAGTGGGATTTATCCATCAGATGTTATTCCACATAACATAGAAGTTCATATTGCTGGGGAAAAGAAGATGCTACCTGAGCTGCATTCAAGAGCAATTGAAGCTGCAGTTGATAGTCTTAGAATCGGATACCAGAGGATTATAAGGCTTTGCAGATGTATTTCTCAAGTGGTGCAGCCCTTGAGCACCTGAAAGTTCCCAAAATTTGTTTGACTTTTCCTTTGTATTTTGGGCACACTAAAGCACTCATGAGACAGATAACGACTTTTACTGTTCACAAATTGGAGGTGTGTGCTTCTTCAAGGGATTAGCAGTGACTTGTCGATGCTTGCTTTTACCAATTTAAACTAAAATGAGGCAAAATTAATGGAGAGGCATGCACCCCCACTACAAGCCTAACCCCAGAGGACTAGGTTTGGCAACTGATGTTTTTGACATTTTGTATAGAAAAAAAAGAAAGGAAAGAGAAAAAGATGCGTTCTGTTAAGATGACGTCATATACATACATATATATGTATTACTGTTATTTCCATAAGTTCCATTTTCACCACTCTTTCCAGTGTCGATTATCAGAAAGTCTGAGGGCCACTGTTGCTATGAAAGCTTAAAATGGTATAGAGAACGGAGGCCTCCGTGCAACCACTTTGAGTAATCTTGGTAAAAATAGAACAGTGTTTCTTAGATAGGATGAATAGACTTCATTTACATAACGTATCTCATGGTAACATGTATATATGGCTAGTTCTAATGTAAATATGAGACGTTTAACAATTTCTAGACGCTTGACAATTTGTAGCAGTTGACATGAACTTCGGTAAAAGATCCAGAGCGGAGTTATGGAAGCAGTTGAGAGATTCCTAGAAAGGTGGTTAAAGGCTATATATATATATAAATCCTTTCTACCTTGGATGAATTGTTTGGAATTCGGTATAGAAAGATGGAATGGAGAGATGATTGATATTCAGTTGTTGTCAACATTATCGTGTTCAAAATTGAAGCACGAGGACCACTTGATGTGTGCATAGAGTGTACCATTGTCTTCCTCCTCGCTCGATTTTGGAGATGTCAGATGCAGGCTGAGGAAATTTAAGCGTGTATACCTATTGTATGTGGGCGCGTGTGAGTCCGTCTTTTGGATTGTTCAATTATCGACGTGATCTGAGTCTGGAATGTAGATACATGTATTCACCTTTAACGTGGGAGTCTGCAAAACTTTTGTCTTTTTTCTAGTGGTTTGCAATTTGCACGTGGCCTTTACCAAAGTTCCCAAAAAGCTCCTGAAACAAAATCCTCCGGAAGAAGTGCAGACGCCTTTTCTGTTGTTTCTCGTAACATGACATTTAAACTGGAAGCAATCTGATTAAGAAAAAGACTCCAAAAAGATAGGATTTTGAGATTGGTAATTACTAATCTGGTTGCGTTCGCTTGGTACGCAATTAATTAAGGCATACCTAATCCGAATGTGACGTGTTGATTTGGCAGTATTAGCTGGGTAAAACCTAAGTTAGAGATGACAAGAGGAGGTGAAAATGCAAGTTTCTGCAGCAACTGCTTGGGCGAGTCAAAACTTTAAACCATGTTATATATGTGGACTTACTAAGGTTAAGAGTATAACAATGGTCCAACCAAATAGAGGAGAGGAGAGAGGGTACGTGGGGCATAGGAACATGAGCTGTCAATCATTAAGGCGGAGAGAGAGAGAGATAGTTTGAATTGAAGGCAATAAAGAAGATGAAAAGCGAAGAGAACTTTTTGTGGGGTTGAATCTCACGTGTCTTTTCTTTTTTTCTCTGGCTTATTATTATTATTATTATTATTAGTCAATCGTACAAAATGCCCCCTTATCTCAACAAACAAATAGTGCTTCTTTCTCTTCTGTTCACATGATTCTGCTCTCATCTACATCTAGTAATAGTACTTATACGACTTCCCCATCCAGTTTCAATCCAATTCTTATATTTCTTTCTAGTTCAAATAAACTAAGTTTCCATAATTATATCATTACCACTTTTGCTTTAGTAAAAGTGCACCGGCATCAATGAACTATTCAATTGAAACTGGACTATTGTTTATCGACATATTTATTGAGAGAGTAACAGATGTATCGATTAGCTTGTCAAATATGCGGGTCATTTTGATGTCGGAATCACTTATTTTGTCACACCTCCTATACAGTACGACATGATCCTTTTAGAGAATTTATCAGAAACCTATTTTTCCCGACGTACTATGTAATTTTGAATCTTTTCCTTTAAGAAAAAGTGCATAAGCATATTGTTGTTTTACATCATTTTCTTTTAAATCAAAAAAGACATTTTATAAATAACAAAAAGTAGTTTTTTTTATTTTTAATAAATTATATCTGTAATCTGCATCATTCGTATATTAATTTATTTACATATATATTTATTAAAAATAATCTCTTCATTATTTAAAAATAAAGTTATATATTATCGTACTTTTCTAAAGTCTGCTTCACTGCAAAATCGGTGATGATAATATCAAAAAAGTAGATAGTTATTAGAGTTTTGGGGGAAGCAATTGGAAGGCGCCAGCAAATGATTTAATTAATTAACATGAGTTAGCATAGGTATGTGACTTGTCAGTTATTATTAATAGAATAAGAAAAAAGAGGAGGAAGGTGGGACCCACTTTCTCCACCCCAAAATTGCTCTTTTCTCTCTCTCACTTTTTGCACTTTTTTATCAGCTTATGTCACATTTCCTCTATACAACATTACACAACACACATCCATCCATCCACCCACCCAATTTCTATCTTTCTCTTCTCTCCTCCTACTCCCATCTTAGATATCTATCTTTTCACTTCTCCTTCTTCTCCTTCTTCTTCTTCTAAATCTCTCAATCTTATTAGCCTATTCAAATTTCTATTTTCCCCTTTTAATTCCCCAAAACATACCCAAAACCACAGATTTGAGGAACCTCCTTCTTCTAGGGTTAATTCCCACGCGACTAATAGTAAAAAAACCTGTCTTTACCGATCTTTGTTCGTTCATGGTAAATTCACTTTTTTCTCTTCCCCTGTGAAGCTATGAAAGTGGATCCTGCTTGTGCTGATTCTCTATGTAATCTTTATCTGTGCTTCCCCTTTTTCTTTCAATATTGTCTTTTCGTTCACACTGGCTTTTGGTGGTCCTGCTATTTTGCCTTCTGATCAGTTTAATTTAGTGGTGGGATTCCTGATCTTCTTCTTTTTCTTTGTTTCATTGTAGAGTTTCTTCTTTTCTTACTCCTGCTTCGTGTTTCAAATTACTTTGCTGATTTGAATTGGGTATACATTTAAACGCCATGCTTATGATAGGAGATGAATATGGCTGTTTTATGTACGTTGAGTTGTCATCGATTTTTTTTCTTCCTATGTTAACTGAAAACAAAAAAGACTTTATCCTGCAATTAAAATTTTATCCTCGAGTGTTGTTTATATTTCAATTTGTGACGCAGTTGTAAATATTTAGTTTGGGATTGCCTTGCATCTTTCTTTGGATAATTACTTTTTTTTCTTTTTCTTTTTTTTGGGAGATTTTTATATGTTTTTGTCTTGAGATGAAAGCTGACTGCATACTGGAACTTACTCTGTTGTCGTCTATTCTTGTTACATGAAATACTAGTATCAACAATGCTTATTCATTTTGGCAAGACTTCAAGTGACCACCTAGTTTATCTCATAAAGCAACGTGCCTTTGTGCGTGCGTGCGTGCGTGTGTCTGTCCAACTCGTATTCTTTGGTTTCGAATTTTAACTTATTTTATATGGTGATACTCTAATTTTGAAGGTTGTAGAACCCGAGTGGAGCTATCGTGTGCTAAAGAAATTTTTTTTGTTTGTTTGCTGAGATATGTTTGCTTAGGACTCGCGATACTAAAGGAGTTGTGAGCTGATTCAAGAGAAGAGCTAGTTAATCATGGGTTATATTTGTGATTTTTGTGGGGATCAAAGGTCCATGGTCTATTGCAGATCAGATGCTGCATGCTTATGTTTGTCCTGTGATCGGAATGTCCACTCTGCTAATGCCTTGTCCAAGCGTCATTCCCGAACACTCGTGTGTGAAAGATGCAATTCTCAGCCTGCATTTGTTAGATGTGCAGAAGAAAGGATATCACTTTGTCAAAATTGTGATCGGATGGGCCAATGCAGCTCTATGTCAGCTTCAGTGCATAAAAGACAAACAATTAATTGCTACTCTGGTTGCCCATCTGCAGCTGAGCTTTCTTCATTATGGTCATTTGTGTTAGAAAACCCTTTTGAATCAACTTGTGAAAAGGAGTTGGGTTTAATGAGTATAACTGAAAATAGTGGAAACAGTACTTGGGGACCTCCCGAGAACACCCCTAGCCAAAATGGTTCTAGCATAATCGAGGCCAATAGTCCTTGTGGAATGAATAAATTGAATGTCTGGATTGGTAATCCTACCATACCTGATTTGAGCTCTGTGCCAAAGGGTGTCGAACAACCAGCTGGATCTGCGATTACTGCTTTGCCAAAGGTACACGGTATTTCAAAATCTTTATATTGGAGCTGTAGTTGATTTTCTCTGCAGAGTCTTGCTGGATTGGTTTTATCAATTTCTAACTTCTTAGATCTCGGCACTGTGCTAGCTATAGAAAGTTGAATTTCATTGACAACCTCCTTTTCGGGCAAGATATATTCAACTCTAGATATGCTTGTTGCTTTGATCTAAGCACATAAATTGCCTAAAGACAATTATTTCAATTGTTTTGTTTTGGGAATAATTCCTTTCCTTTGCAGCAAGAGATTTTGTTTTCTAGTGAAATTTATGATTAGAAATTTCTATTGTATTATCAGCTATCTTTAGTTTTTATTTTCTTTCTTATTGTCATTCCTGCTGGTGGCAGATTCACTTAATAATTAGTTCACTGGAGAGGATCTATAAATTGTTTCTCCACTGTCTAGGATACTGTAAAAACTGAGATGCTAAACTTTTCCAGACAATTCTTCAATCATTTCCAAGTGTGCACGCCTTATTTGTTGTTCTTGCACGTAGGTTGGTTGCAACTTGTGTCTTGCATTTTCAGTTATTGCAAGGACCAGTGTGTTAAAATGACTTGTCGAATGCTGCTAAGCAGCTTATAATTCCGGCAAATTAGTCTGGACTGTTCAGTTACTTTTTGTTATACACATAAACTTCTATGAATTTTGTTTTTATGTTCCTTAAAAGCCTTACAGACTTATTGTATTGTAGTTGTGCTGTCCTGGGACTAAAGGTCCTTCCCTTTGTGAGGAAGATATCTATAGTGACTTTAATATGGATGGAGTAGATTTGGATCTCGAGAACTATGAAGAGCTCTTTGGTGTTACCCTTAGTAATTCTGAAGAGCTTTTTGAGAATGGTGGAATTGATAGCTTGTTTGGGATGAAGGAAATGTCTGCTGGTGATTCCAAGTGTCAGGGTGCAGTTGCTGCTGAGGTTCTCATCTCTTATATTGTGTTTTTAGATGCCTTTATGTATTAATTGACATGCCTATTCCTTTGTTTTTCCTTTGCCTATGCTTTTTACCTGTGGGATCCATATGAATCATTAATGCATAGATCCCAGATTTCCTAATTTGTGTCGCATCTCTTTGGTGAATCAAAACCCCTTTTAGTTCATAGCTTTAGGATGTTATAATGCTTGAAGAGATCGATTTCATTCTCCTGTCACTTCATGCAAAGATGTGCAGTAGCCATATTGTAGGTATTGCAAGTCTGACTTGTACGTATATATTTTTTGGCAAATGAAGTAACTGCATACACTGCACCATCTGGGTCTCAACCTACTGTAGTTATATACACACTATTTTCTGAAGTGTGAGTTTGACAGGAGATCATATCTTCATGAATCAGAACTGTGATTAGTTTTAGTTTTGGTCATAGTAACACATTCCGGTCTGTGAATGAGCAGAGTGTGTATGTTCTGCCATGAAATCATAGTTCATCCAATTCTGTTTCTGCTGCATCAATTTGTTCTTCTCTGCCTAATTTTGTGCCATTCCTTTCTTATTGAAGCATCTTTGCTTTCATATAATTGGGTACCCTGCTAACTCCAGGGATCATCGGTTGGACTGGTTAATCTGGTGCAGCCAGCATGCAGCAATGCAGCATCTGCAGATTCCATGAGTGCTAAAACTGAACCAATCCTTTGTTTTACGGCAAAACAAGCGCAATCAAGCCTTTCATTTTCTGGCCTCACTGGAGAAAGTAGCGGTGCTGATTATCAAGATTGTGGAGCTTCCTCTATGCTTCTCATGGGAGAGCCTCCATGGTGTCCTCCATGCTCTGACCTATCTTCAGCTAATAGGAGCAATGCTGTAATGCGTTACAAAGAGAAAAAGAAGACACGCAAGTAAGCAATAATGATACTTCAAAAAAACTTTTTAGGGTTATTCACAAGAGCCATCTCCTTAACTGTAATACTAAATCTAATTTTTTTTGTTTCAAGGTTGTTTTCAAGTTAACAGTACATTAAAAAATGTTCTTGACATGGTCGTTTTTCTGTCTTTTGAGATCAAATATTAGTGTTTCTTTTTCTACATATCTTACCTGAAATTCAAAGTTCAGGTAATTCAAATTTAAAAATCGTGATAGTTTTGTGCACTTCAAATGATTACAAGAATCAGATCATACTTGCAGTTCAATCTTCAGTGATGCGAAATTGTGCATCTTTTGACACTTCCAGTTTCATCTTCACAGGAATATATGCATAAGATTGGCTAGTTATTGCACTCAAGTGATCAAATTTCTTTATTTCCTTAAGGATGTCTAATTGTTAAGAAAGAATGCGCAATATGCATAATATACGCACTCTATTTTGCATCTCCTTTCTTTTTTGCAGAATATCCACGCATATGAATTCTAACTTGCAGTCTATTAAGATTCTTTAGTCTTCCATGGACATGGTTGAAATTTGTATGGGTTTACATCTTGCTTAATTTGATATTAGGTTTGACAAGAGAGTAAGATATGCATCTCGCAAAGCTAGGGCTGATGTAAGAAGGCGTGTGAAGGGGCGGTTCGTGAAAGCTGGTGATGCATATGATTATGACCCATTGAGTCAAACCAGAAGCTACTGAGTGTACAATTTTTAACCATGTTTTTACAGAAAGGAAAGGCATCGATGTTTAGGTGGAGAAGTGACTTATTATTATCTGAAGACAGGTTGAAATTGATCCATTTATTTCCTTGTGCAGTTACAAGTTTTATGCATCACAGCGGTCTACTGGGTGAATGCAAAAGAGCTGGCTCTGATGCTTCACTAGTGAGAATCAGCCGATGATTCCCTCACTTTAAAAGGAATAGATGGTTTACAGCACCCATCCAACAAGACTGGAAAGGCTGACATATTGTGAAGGCCTATGCTAAATGGTTTCCTTTCCATTTATCTGAGAAATTTGAGTTTTTAGCTCCACACTGGAAAGGAGAATATATGTTCATCTTGGTCGTAATATAGACATGCTCAAAAAGCTGATTAAATTTTGTAACTTATGCTCCGCGCACTTAAGTTGGCTCCTGTGCCACGGTGAGTCGCTGAACTCACTGCTGCTTACTTAAGCCTTAGCTCTTTATATTATTTCATTTTGAAATGTACAGCAGAGATCGATAATGCCTGGCTCCAAACAGTTGTATGATCGGACGAAAGAACTTGCTCTGCTAGGTTGTTTTTCTCTAGGTGTACATGAATAGTGCATGACCTTACTAATGTGCCCTTAAGAGGCTAGTGTGTAATAATAACACAGAAAGAGAGTATCTGAGGTTAATTATTTGTCTGAGTCATGCCGCTGATGGTTACTCTCAAAAGGCTACCGTATTGGTTTGGTACTGGATTTAGTTTTTGTATAATACTATACCGGTATTAATTAATTCTTGATATCGTTTTGAATAATTTTTTAAATTTATAAAATATTTCTTGAATTTTTTTAAATTACAAAATAGGTATTTAATATATTGTATTATATAATGTATAATTTTGCATCAATCTTGTCTTTAAAAACTATAATAACAAAATTTTAAAATAACAATTTTTATTTTATTGACATTATTTTCATATATTTCATATATAAAAATAACTATAATTAATATAAAAAATTATTTAATCATCATACAAATATAAAATTAAGAATAATATAAAATGTTTAAAATATTATAATTTATTCATATAACAAATAATAATTATACCAAAACATTAAATAAAAAGAATAAATATCTATTACTCTCTAACAATTATAATTTACAACAAAAGTTTGTGCCGAAGAGTCAACTAAAAGTTTAAACTGAAATAAAAATATTTACAATTATATTATGTACATAGAATTTAACATATACATCAAGTATAAGTAAAATTAAAAGAAGAGGAAAAAAAACCAAAAACTTGAATCAATCGAATACTCACTATAACTGCATTGACCTCAATTTTTATTTGCATAAAATCCTCATCATTGAGAGGAGTCTCATTATCACCATCATTCAAATTCATTATACTAAATAACATGTCAATATTTTCTCATCCAAGATTATCTTCTAAGTCACTTTTATCTATCAAACTCGACTTCTTAGAAACTCAATCTGCCAAAATATTAATATTATTAATGCAATTTGGATCTACTAAACTACTTATTCTATTAAGAGTTCTAGTAAATAATAAAATCAAATTATTAAAAATTATAAGAAATTATATTTAACTTGATAATGATAATAGCATATCTTTCTCAAAGCTTTAAATTGTATCAAACAAATATTAAGTTCTTCAATCTTTTGTGCTCCAATTTATTCCTTTTCTTGAAATGAATGAATTCAAATGTGTTCCAATTCCTTTCACAGTTTGTTGTACTCACATATTGACTTAAAATTCAAATTGCAAATTTTTGCAATTATAGAATACCACTTTCAAATTGATTCCACTAAGAAACTGTAAGTTATAAGACAACAAAAGTAGCATTAATTTTTAACAAGTAACAAAAGTGAAAAAATATATACCTAAATTAAGTTCTCTCTTTGACGAATAGTAATTAGCATCCCCAAATCACCAAAAACCTCTTTATAAACTTCCATTTGTGAGCTTAGGAGATCTTGCATCATCTTATGAGTAACAATTGTTGTAATAGTTAATATCATTCTCCTATTAACTTCATCTTTCTTTCTAAAACTTGGTCTGAAACGAACACTGTGATTCAAAAATGCCCCAGTTGCAAACAACAAAAAGTAAAGTTGCCTTTTCCATCTCTCATTGATGACTGCAAGATAAGTTGCGTGTAAAGAAGGCCTATTTTCATATTAGCCTTGATTGCTTCGTTCGTCCTTTCTATGACATTATAAAAATAACTCATTGTTGCCTTACTATCAGCAAGACAAAGTCCCTCACCAAAGGCTTACATACTCGGATGAAAAATTGACATTGGGATTAAAATTCAGTAGCTTCAAGTATAATTCTAGAAACCTCCAATCCAGTATTAGACTTAGCATATTGAGATGCAACTCACTTGTAAACATTTGTTGTAAATCTTGTAACAACAAGATGACACAAATTTTCACCATTGGTTAAATCTTTTCTCCTTAAATTTAAGACCTATGCACGAATGTAGATGAACTTGGTTAACTTTTTTGCTTTCTACACAATCTCATTAATAATTAAAAAATACCTAACATCTCCTATATTTTCCAATATCAAGTCAATGCAATATGTTGTAGTACAAGGAGTCCAATAAAAAAGAATTATACTCGCTTTGCAATCTTCTTCCAACCGCTTTATAAGCGGAATAATAGTCAGTAATGAATTGAGAAATATTTTCTGACCCAACTTCATTTACAACTTTATCGAATAATTTAAATACAGTATAGGTATTTCTAACAAGGTTAGATGCATCAATAGACTTAAAAAATATCGAGCCCTTTGCAGAATAAAACAAAAATAATAATAGGCTTATATCTTCTACTTGTCCATCCATCACTAATGATTAAACATTTAAAAGTAGCCCAAGCTATTTTTCTTTCATCTAAATAACTTTTAATTTCATAAATAGAGTTACTCAAAAGTTTACCTCTGTAGTTATCAATTGAAGGAGTTTGTATCCTGAACTATAAGAGGCAATAACATCTACCATAGGCTAATAAGACTGGAAATGTAACACTGCTACAACCACCCATATTTATGGCAACCAAATTCTTATACAAATAGTCATGACATACATTTCTATTCATTTATAGGGACTGTTATCGCACATTTGCCTATTCAATGTTGTACATATACATATTACAAAGTTTCATATCACTTAATAATATCATTTAAAAGTGGTATTACATCATTATATTTATATTGTAATCCAAAATAGATATTATACATAACTTGAATTCTTCATTACAAACTGTTAAGAACCATAATTTCCTTCATTACATATACAACCATCTTTAATCAAAAGACACTTTCCAAAGGTACTTTTACTTCTAGCAGTTGGCCTTAGTCCCTACAAATGTTTCCTATGCCTTACTCTTATTACTTGGACCTATACGGATTAACACTCATGCTAAGTTTAAAAGCTTAATGGGAAAACACTTAGTTTAAATAACCATTTGCAGCAGTCATTCGTCAAGAACACTCACATTCATGAATATCATAAACTCATGTAAACAATGATAACATAATTAAACAAAGCACGTAATGCAAATATGCTTCAATATATTATCCATATACCGAAAATGCACATTTAAAAGCCAAATATTGATATCAATTCTCATCAATACAAATTATTCATATTGTCATGTTGTATCTCTCATTTATGAATGTTAAATCTCTTTTCTGTGTTAGGCTTGCACATTCTTGTGGGTGTGGATTATTGGAGTTGTGGATACTCAAAGGTATGGAATCATAGATACTCGAAGGTATCAAATTGTGGATATCTGAAGGTATCGAACTGTAGAGACATTATAGTCTTGAAATGAAAGACCCCAAAGGTGTCAAATCGTAACAGCTGCGATGTAACCCTATAGGCATGCCTATCCATCCAACACCAAGACAATAAAGCAAGCACTGCAATATTTCCTTCAATGATTTGCCAATTTCATAATTAATAAATTGACAAATCATATGATATTCATTTGAAAACATACAATTTGTTTTTAAGTTCATACATGCAAGTCATAACTTATCACCATTAGGATAGTATTCAAATCACAAGTATTCGTACGATTTATTTTGAATATGTTTTGTTCAGTTGTGTTTCTCGAGGTACATTCACATAATTCCAGTATATAAATTCTTATACCCCATTTAAATATAAAACACGTTAAATTGCACTTAATTATCTTCAGAAAATTAGTATGTGAACTTGTATAGTCATACTACACACATATAAACAATAAATATGCATACAAATTATCTATGTACATGTAATTTTCTTTAGCATGTATTATGTTCAATATTAAATTTCAATGTTTAATCACCCAATTCGCATATGGTAAGTTATATTTCTTTTATTTCTAGGTGTATGCAAAGTTTCATAAACATTTAAAAACATTTTAATAAGATTTGGTAAAAAAAAAGGGAAGCAAAAAACTCAAAATAGTGCAATTTGGGCTAAGCCCTCAGTGGATTTAAAAATAGGCAAACAAATCATTCCAAAAACAAATTACACATTGATCTCCATCTGTTCCCTAATTTTCACATAGCAAAAATTCAATTTAGGCTTTGAAGTCTTCTAAAAATTTATTTCCCTATATCTCTAGTTTCCATAACACTAAAAATCAGACCATTTGGATTTCTAAACCATAAGATATGCACCAAACATCACAAGCTACTCCAATACAGGGGCAGCATTAAGTGAACCGAGAACCTAAGATAGAATTTCACTAGATGTTACTCTCTCCTGTCATATTCAACCAATTTCATGCAAAGTAACACTGATACATCATTCCAACAACTATTCCATGTCCAAATCAATCTTTGTACACATTCAAATATGCACACATACAAAAATTAACTAAGTGTAGTCTCAAACCTTGAAATTTGCCAATTAGCTCTTCTTCTAGGGCTTTTCCTTTTCTTACCCTTTTGCTTTGCTTGATTCTCCAATTAGAAACACCAAAAATACAGATCTCAATCCCAATTCCAACCTTATAATTCCAACTCTTCAAGAACAAAGAAAGAAAAGATGAAGATGAGAAGAAAAACCACTAATTTTTACCTAGGATTAGCTTGATTCTTTATGCAAAATGATGCAATTAAGGAGACGGAATGGAGAGGAGATGAGAAGAGAAAATTCTAGAGTTAAAACCCTACATACACGTCCTTCTCCCTTCTCTTCTACTCCCATTTTCATGAAGTTTATAGTCTTAGATACATGTTGCAATGCCATTGGACCATATGTTGATTTTAGGCAAAATTGCACATTTGGTCCTTCTTCTTTTAATTCCCACATTGGTACATAATGTCATCAATTGATTTCATTCTAGTCTATATTTCACATATAATTATTCATGTCCATGCCGAAATGAAGAAATTACCAATTTACCCCTGTCTTTTAAATTAATTACTATTTTGTCCCTTACTAGCTTAAATACACTTAATTCTTTATGTTTACTTCTTAATACACCATTGAAATACTATAATGCTTCTAGGGTATATATTGGGGCCTTACATTTCTCTCACCCTTAAAAAGAATTTCATCCTCGAAATTCATACTTGTGTTTAATAGCTGCAGGTACTAAGTTCTCATCATCGATTCGGGTTCCCAAGTTGTCTCTTCAACACCATGATGTTGCCAGAGCACCTTTACAAGAGGAATTTGCTTATTCCATAACTGTCTCACTTCTTTAGCCAGGATTTCCTTTGGCTCTTCATCATATGAGAAGTTTGTTTAGACCTTTATTTCTTGTACCAGCAACACATCTGTTTGAAAATAAATTGCAATCTGTGGAGACATTGGTATGAATGAATAAGCCCTAGAATAAGTCAAAGTGAAATTCGGGGATGATCAAAAGAATAGAGAAATAATTATTCGCGAGAGATAAGGTTAGTAG
>JANZXP010000009.1:7891293-7912215 GCA_027576715.1 Erythroxylum flavicans
TTCGGGCTTTCCCTCGTTGCAAAACCCTAATGTTATTTTCCATCACAACGTTCAATTACACATTCAAGTAATATTAAGTATTAACAGAATCTTTGGACTGAATTTATTAACGAATTTATATTAATAAGATTGAATTAAATTAAATTTATATTATTTAAAACAAACTCAATAATATTATAAATAAATTAAATTTCACTGTTTAAAAAAGGATGATGGGTATAATAAAAGATTAGAATAAATATTATCATTATGATTATAACGATGTGATTATAATTATAATTAACAATTGTTATTTTTGTAAAAATATTAAAAAATAAAAATTTATTATATTTTAATTAATTAATTAATTAATAATATTTTAATTAATTATGTTATAATTAATCAATTATAATATATTGGTTAATTAAAATATTTTAATTATATTATAATTAATTAATTGATTATATTTTAATTAATTAATTAATTATATTTAATTAATTATTAATAATATTTTAATTAATAATTTTTAAAATCTAATCCAGTGATGTAGTTCAAAAAGTGAAAAAGTAAAAAAATAAGAAGCTATTTTTAAATGGGGCAGAGCAATTTTTGATGAGAAATACGGATAAAGAATTATACTCAATAAAAATTTACAATAAATAAATAAACTTTTATGAATTTCTGGTTATTCTCAACATTTCACGTCTCTTTCTATCCAGTTACAGTACACATTCAGAGGTACACACTGAAGCGCACACAGATAGACTCAATCTCCCTTCTTTCCTTCCAAATGACTGGAACAGTTCTTGTGTTTCATGTGCCCATTCACCACCTCTGGAGCGTCTCTCGTGGCATTTCCTCTTCCCTGTCCCTGCTCCTCTGAACTCAAACCAGGCGACTCGTTTATGGACGTCTCCGAGGCTTGGCCACGGCCCCACCTCCATCTCCTCAATTCACGCCCACCCACTTGCCTTCTTGGTTCGGAGAGGTTGTTCTCACCTTCACTTCGGTGTGCGTTGGTTGATATGTGCGTATCTTAACTTGATTTAGCAAACATATGTATGCTTTAACATCAACTTAAATTGGTATTTGTAACTTCTCTCAATTTCCATAGCTTTTGGTGTTAGGTACATGTTGTAGCCTCCGCCCTTTTTTTTTTCCCTTCTTCCCCATCTGTGCACCCTGTAACTAGAATTTTCCCAGAAAGCGAAACTTATGTTGTTTAAGACAGATGTTCCATGGAAGTGATGTTTGCTGTGCGGGAAAGCAGCAAGTTGCTTGCCACTTTGTCATGAGTTACTATATACTTGACAATATGTTGGATGGTGAAGAATTTCAATTTAAATACAGTATAAATGTTTATGGTTTAGAAACTTTAACTATTTATCTGGCTTATGAAACACTGCTGTTGAAACAGGTATGTATGCCATCGGTTGCCCCGAGGAAATGTTTCTAAGTTAGCTCTATGCTTAGGAAATCACAATTCTCACTCGAGCAGTGTAATGTCGACTAATAAAGGTGATCTCTTAGCTCCCTATCCACACCTTTCATTGTCTCTCCAACTTTACCTATGCTTGTAAATTCCTCTCCTCCTTTCATTTATATACTTCTTGTCTCCGTTTAAATCTTCAGCTGAGTTTTATCTCATGCAGTTCATGGATATGCTCCTAAGTTGGATATTTGTAGGTTTAGGATTTTGTTTCCTTCTGGTTTCTTTTTTCATATTTTAGGGATTTCAGAATTTAATGTGAAAATATGACTTTGACTCCTATTTACAACTTTTACCATCTTTGGCAATCGTCCTAACATTTTAGGCGAATTAAGAATTAAACTAATGCAATGATTATAGAATTAGCTTGTTTAGGCTTGGAAGAAATTTCTTTTGAGGTTCATTCATAATAGGGACTTTTTCAGTGCTAATGAATTCCAGTTCTCTCTAACTTTAGGTTTCTCTCAAGATGGGTATACTCTGGCCCGCCATATCTCTTTCTTGTAACTACATTTTAAAAAGAATTAGAAGTATTTATGTTACCCTTTACTTTCCTGGATGTGCTTAATTCATTACGTGTTTTGGCTTAATCCTTTCACAAGGTAGTCTTTTTTTCTTTCTTTTTCTTTTTTTTTGGAGTGGCTGATGGATCTATCACATTCTGTTTCTTAGGCTATTCAATTACTTCTGGTAAGGGATCAAATGAGGTAGTTTGGACTGTAGATGCTGATTTGGCAGCTGGTCAGCTTCTCTACCTTTCTGGGGATCTACATGTTTTGGGAAATTGGCAACCAGAGATGGCTATTTTAATGTCTTGTACTGAAGATGGAAACTTGTGGCAAGCTGAAGTTGAGGTAATTCTTGATCTGAGAAGCGTGGATGCAAATTGGCTTACATTAGTACTTCAAAATTACAATTAATTGAGATTTATTATGAGAAATACTTAGCATTTTCGGGTCAATTAACAGCTCCTTCATTGTGTAAATTTTTTTTTCCACTTGTTCTAACTGAAGAATGTTTCTGGATGTCATTTCATTTCATTTATGTACACCATTTTGTGACTAGACAAAGCATACCCTGTGAAGTCTTTCTTTTTTTTTTTAATCTTTGGCTACCTATTATAATGTTCTATGTGTCAAATTGGGAACTAAGAATATATTCAACATATCAAATATTTTCTCCAAGCCAAAGTTATGTTTAAGACTATGCATAGCCCCACGATTGTAGGATATTGAAGACCAATGTAGGTGAAGTTATATCAATATTTTCCTTGTGGAGGTAGTAAGTTTTCCTCAACATCATTTACTGTTTTCAATTCAGTCTTGATGACTGAAATGACCTTTTTTGGGCTCTTTTGCACTACACAAGTGGATGGGTACAACACTTGTTTTTGTTGATGATTTCTGTATCTGGTTGTTATCCTTGTGATTGGTGTTGTTCAGGCCAACCTTCAACAAGGGGTTTATATTGTATGGAAGTATAGTTATACTTGTCTTACCAAAAAATTATAGATGTCTGGATTCTCTCTTGGCATGAGATATCATCCCCTTTTCTACGAAAAGGAGGAATATCACCTATGAGGTTTGTTGTCCTTAAATTCTGCAAAGATTAATTGAGGAGATTGTTCTTTAGCAGCATTCTCAACTCTTATGAGCTTCATGGATACATCTGTATCAACCCTTTACTTGATATTCACTGGAAAAGAAGCTAATTAGTAATCACCCTATATTCATGACAGATACCTTCTGGTGTGAATTTCAAGTATAACTACTACATTAAAGATAAAACATGTCCTTCAGCTGACATCACCTGGAGAACTGGACCTGAATTTTCATTATCTGTTCCTTCAAGTACCAAGCAAGATAAAAAAATCTCAGTTAGGGATTCCTGGAAGAAATTCCAGAGTGAATCTCCAGTTCAGGTGTGGGGATCATGGATAGAGGAGACATATCCAACAGTGAAGCCTCTTGTTTCTTCTCCTTCCACAGGTAATATTTCATATTTGCTGCCATTTCATGATACTTTTCACGCTTAAGATGTTTCTAAAGACTCAAATACTTCCAGTGCTTTGACAGATGGATGTGAGATTTTGCAGCACCTTGAAATTGATTCAGAAGACCCAAAGTCCTATCGTAGTGATCTCAAAGGTCAAGATAAATTGTACTATGGCAAGGACAATGGTGATAACGATAGACTTGATGTCCCAAAATCATGGTCTTCTCAAATGGAGCAACCTGTGGAGGAACCTTGGTTTCTTATATCATCTATAGTCTTTCTTGTCTCTAAGGACAAGATGATACAGCATGTGGCCAAGAATAATGATAGTGCTGATGAGAGTGCAAAAGAAACGGAAATCTGTAATCAACAATCACATGCTACAGATAAATTGTTGCCTGCATACGAGAGTCATCCGATTTCAAAGCGTGATTCTGTTTCCACTACAATTCTGATTAATTCTTCAATATGTACTATGCAAAGAATTGCTGTTTTAGAGGATGGGAAATTGGTTGAATTATTACTGGAACCTGTAAAGAGTGATGTGCAATGTGATAGTGTGTATGTAGGAGTGGTTACAAAATTTGTCCCTCATATGGGTGGCGCATTTGTAAACATTGGGAGTTCAAGACCTAGTCTTATGGAGATAAAACAGAATAGGGAACCGTTCATATTTCCTCCTTTTCGTCAAAGGACAAAGAAAGTGAAAATTAATGGATTACTACTTGGAACCTTGGAAGAACATATGCCTGCTAACAAAATTGAATACATGCAGGATGATGTGGAAGCCAGTGAAGATGTTGCTGAATCTATATCCAGGGATGATTTTCTACATTTTACAGTCACCGACCATGAGGAACATGACGTTGATGACGATGTTGATATTCTGGAAGTAAAACAAAGTGATAGTAGCATTACTGTTGAATATGGTGATGTGGAAACTGATTATAGGACCTTTTTAGATGGAAAGCACAATCTGGGAAGCAAAATCACAAATACTTGTTTTCCAGTTGAAACAGAAGCATCTAACAAGTATTTACTGCCTCGTCCTCAAGATGTTAGGGGTTCTGAATATGTGTCAACTGATGAAAACAAGTGGGACCAAGTTTGTAAGGGCACAAAAATAATTGTCCAAGTTGTCAAAGAGGGGTTAGGTACAAAAGGTCCTCAACTGACTGCTTATCCAAAGCTAAGAAGCAGATTCTGGGTCAGTTACGTTTGCACATTTACAAGTCTCATGAACCTTTCAGTCACTGAGATGTGATTAGAGCTCTTGTTTTAGCTGTCTGAACCATTAGCTCTGTCTTGCAGGTATTGATTACACGTTATGACAAGATTGGTGTCTCCAAAAAGATTTCTGGAATTGAGCGCACACGCCTCAAAGTAATAGCAAAATCCTTGCAGCCCCCTGGTTTTGGTCTAACCGTAAGGACTGTTGCTGCTGGTCATTCTTTAGAAGAATTGCAGAAGGACCTAGAAGGCTTGCTTTCAACTTGGAAAAGTATAATAGAACATGCAATGTCTGCAGCTCTTGCTGCAGATGAAGGTGTGGAGGGAGCCATCCCTGTTATATTGCATAGGGCAATGGGTCAAACAGTCTCAGTTGTACAAGATTACTTTAATGAGAATGTAAGTGAAATATTGTGGTGATCTTCTGCTGAACCTCATGTTTTTTATTTGACAATCAAATGCATTTAAAAACTTGATGCATTAACTTTATCTGCTGATATTTGTTATTGTCTTTGTGCAGGTTAAGAAACTGATAGTTGACTCTCCAAGGACATATCATGAGGTATGCCATTGGCTTTCTTTGTGGAGGAATTTGTTTAGTGATTGGAAATGTTAACACATCAGCACATCAATTCATGCATTTGTGTTTCTTAATTTGGCTTGCTTTATTTAATTTCAAGCACATTACTTATCTGCTTGACCGAATGAAATTGAGTCAAACAGTGAGTCAACGGATTTATAGTTGTGCATTATAATGTCTCTATGGTGATTTTGTAGCATATGGGCATGTGCATGCCTGCTTTTAAATGTGAATAGGACTAAAACCTCAATGTGTATGATTAGAAGTTGATAGTGTGTTTCTATATATTCTTTGATTATGCTGTTTCTTTTACTGCTACATCATAGAATTTATTTATGCAGATTGTTTAGGTGCTTTACCTTTTGCGCTCTCCTCTTCAGGTCACAAACTACCTTCAGGAAATTGCTCCTGGTTTTTGTAATCGAGTTGAGTTATATGATAAAAGAGTCCCTCTTTTTAATGAATTCAATGTTGAGGAAGAGATTGATAGTATCCTAAGTAAAAGGTGAGGATTTGTACTGTATGTTACATTTCTGTTTGATAAATATCTTATTAGGCCTTTCACATCTTATTTATTGTTTATTTGTGGTAAAGACATCATGAAAGCCATCAAGAAGAGGCCTTTGAGCTTCCACCAAAGTGCTAAAATAATTGAAGGAGATCATACTCAAAGCTTTACATTTGGGTGGAATTGAACTTTACCTGCATTTCTAGATACTAGACTGTGCTTCAGTGTTTCCTTGGGATACTTCTATACTTCCATACCAATCAGTTGTAGCTCAATAGGTTTTCCCTGAATGGTGTGAAGATTTTCTCTGACAGTTTATCTTTCAGACAAGTCTTAAGAGAGTAGACGTTTTCAAGTAATGCTTAGAAAATGGGCAACCATTGTAGAAATTTGGATCAACGTTGCCCCAGGAATCTAGAATTTTATTGTAATTCCTTTATGCTTTGAGGTATCGTTGGCATGTGCTGGTTGTTTACTGGTGGTAGTATTGTGTGCATGTTTTAATTGGAATTTTGATCATATTTCTTGTCTGTCAGGGTTCCACTTGCCAATGGGGGTTCTCTTGTGATTGAACAAACAGAGGCATTAGTCTCGATTGATGTAAATGGAGGCCATGTGATGTTTGGTCGGGGAACTTCACAAGAGAAAGCTATTCTTGATGTAAATCTAGCTGCTGCAAAACAAGTATGTCAGATGAATCTGATTAGCAAAAGGAGAATGTATTGGGAATAGTTGATTAATTTTCTAGTTTGCCATGATTCTGGCTGGATAACTGGATTTTGACTCTGAATATTTCACTTTTGCTATGCAGTAATTCATTTGCACTTGCCATTCAGTAACTCATTAGCATTGCTTTCAATTTTTCTGAAAAAAAAAAGAACAATTTGTTGCTCATTCGTGCTATTTAAGAACTTCTACAGGTATTCATTACCGTTGCAGCCAGAGTTTCTGTATAATTACTGTTTGTGCATTGACCACTGATCATTGATGTGAAGACCATTTGAAAAAAAATAGACATTATATACAGTATTTCATTAGTATCTAAAAAGGGACTTATGCATAGATTTCGTATTCAAAGGACAATTTATTTAGCTATTCTGCTAAAGATTTGATGTGCCAATGGCTTAATGGGAAATGTACATTTCAGATTGCAAGGGAGTTACGGTTGAGAGACATTGGTGGAATTATAGTTGTGGACTTCATAGATATGGCAGATGAATGTAAGTTAAAAGTTCTTGTTCTTTGAGCATTAATTTGTTTGGGTGAGTGGGCATGCATACATCATCTTTCTGTAAGTCTGCACACAAATACTTTAGCATCCAGGCAAACAAAATTAGGAGAATTTGCTATAGACCTGCTTCAGGTGGACTAACAGAGTTCCCCTAGATCATATACTTCCCCCTCTTCCAGAATCATTGTCTGAAAAGGTTCCCTGGCAGAATGAAATGGGTTTTCTGGCCTGGTTATAAATAGGCCAAAGATGTTATTCTCCTATTTTTTTGAAACTTGTAGTTAAGTATAGTTTGTATTTTACTATAACCATCTTACCTTGTCATTCTTTTTGCTACTTTTTATGTTAGCAAATAAGAGATTGGTTTATGAAGAAATGAAGAGAGCTGTTGAGAGTGACCGGTCAACGGTAAAAGTCTCTGAGTTGTCAAAGCATGGGCTTATGGAAATAACAAGAAAGAGGGTATGTTGGTCTAATGTTAGCATTTATTCTCATCAATTTTAACTTCACAAATTTCGCCAAAAGACGATAGTACCAGGAACGTGTGCAAAGCTGAACTGTAACCAGTTTATCTGACTGACTACTAGGGAAAAAATTGTGTAGGTAGTTGTTGCATGAACAGTGTTAATGAAAGTGAATTTACAAGATCAGGAAAGCCAGACTTATTATACTAAGATTAAGTGATGTAGGACGAGTAGAAGATATATCAAGCTAGTGGCTAAGACTCACAAAATTTATAAATTCTGGTTGCTAGAATTTGAGTTTTAGGTTTGTAATTTCAGCTTACGTTGCTGAAATTTCAAGTTTGGAATAGCTGGAATTTTAAGATTTGATATGGCCAGAATTTAGGATTTTGGTTGCTGGAAATTCAAGTTATAAGTGTGGGAATTTAGTGAGGTAAACAAGTAATGGATGGTGAGGAACTAGTGATCACTGATAAGATCTAAGAATCACTCCTGGAAGAAAGCATCTTACCTTCTAATTGAGAACCACGTTTATGGAAAAAAAAAAATTCAGGAGCTTATTATCGAAGGGCTGAGCGAGCACACACGAGCGCATGCGCACGTGCACACACAAACACACACACATACACACACAAACCCACACGCCCACACATGCACACACGCCCACGCACTCACACACGCGTACGTGCACATGCACGCGCGCTCACCCACCTGCACGCGCACACACACACGCAAGCATGTGCCTGCCCTCCCGCGGGCCTGCCGAGTAGCCCGCCCGCCTGCCCTCACGCACGCACGCACACACACCCACACACCTACACCCACACACACACACACACACACAACAAAAAATAGGATAACTTATCTAACTTATTACTATTCAAGCTATTGTTTTTACTTCACCTCAACTCCTACTCTTTATTCCACTAAATTAAAGCTTGTAATTATTTCCCCTCTTTTTTATTTCTTTTATAAACTCTAAGCTCACTTATATCATTATCTCTTACTGGAATGTTGTTGGACAGGTTCGTCCTAGTGTGACATTTATGATTAGTGAACCATGCACCTGCTGCCATGCAACTGGGAGAGTTGAAGCTCTGGAAACCTCATTTTCAAAGATTGAACAAGAAATTTGTCGTTTGGTTGTAAGTAAAAAGTTTACCATTTTCTCTCTATATGTCATATTACTGTTAAAGACCTCATTGCTCCGTGGGGCGTGATTGCCTCAAATTTCTACTGGTGGGTCAGGTTCAAGACTCATGAAAAATCCATTCACATGAATTATATGGGTACCTATAAATAGTCCACATCAAACATATCCCTTCACAAGAGCCACATCTCTTTGCAGTTACCGCTACCATTTATTTGTGATGCAAAACAGGAATCTTCTGATCATTTTGTTATATCTATATGTTCTAGGCAATGATGGACCAGAAGGCAGACCCTGAAAATGCTAAGAGTTGGCCACGGCTTATATTGAGGGTTGACCACCAAATGTGCAGCTACCTAACTTCAGGGAAAAGAACTAGACTTGCAATATTGAGCAGCTCTCTTAAAGTTTGGATCCTATTAAAGGTATGACAAATGAACCACTGCAATCTATATTTTGTATATTGAAATTCTATTCATGTGTTGGGTTTGAGGGGTTCTACAATTTTGTGGAAACACTTGTAACAAAGTAATGGAACTGTCTGTCAACATCCATGTTTCCATCTCTTGAATCATGGAAAAGCTTCTGTAATTACTGAGAAACTGAGCGGCTATTCTCAATTATCCTGAAGTATCTCTTGTTTATCTTTGATTGGTTAATGAATCATCCTGTTTTCTGATCCAAGAAGTATTTCTTGATTTCCCTTGGATGTTCTTAGTTTTCAGGAGTAATCAGAATATATGGAATAGCTGATGACCGTTTAGCTCTGATAGTATTTCATATAGGAATCTGCTTATTCCCATCACTCTCGGATATAATGAGACTAGCTAACACGTTGAGAATTTGCAAGTAGATATTTAAACACATTATCTTCATCACCATAATTAACGATTTCATATCATGTAAAGAATGAGATTGTTAGAATTACATCACATATACACTATTCCTCTTACCAAAACTATAAAGAAAAGATGCCTTAGTTAACTTAATAAAGCTAAAGTTAGTCCGCTAGAAAAGAAAAGAACTGCTTTTTCCTCTACATGTTTGTGAGAGGAGAGTAGTGTATACTGTCACAGCAGCTTGAAATGCAGAGTGGTTGCAGTAGTTAGGAGTGGATGGTTGACTACAATTCTTAGTGAACGTGTTACCAATTTTCACCTGATTAAACATGGTCCGTCCCTTGATCAACTGTCTCTTGTGTTCAAATGAGTTTTTGTCTAGAGATCAGTTTCACTTTGATTGTGAACTCACATTTATGTCGAGTTTCCAGAATCATCGACAGTACAGAATAGAATTTCAGACACGCTTAACAAGACATATATATATATATCATATTATGTTATGTAACTGTTATGCAGATCTGGATGGAAAGAAACAGAAGAATTCAGGGTTGAATTAATAAATTACAAGGAACCCATTTAGTCAAATAGAATCTGGATGTTCAGTTGTCTTCTTCCTTTATTTTTTTAAAAATAGAATCTGGATGCCAAAATATTACTTCCCTCGAGCATACACTATTGATTAACTTCGTATATAAGGACTTTATCTTCGAGATTTGCTCTTATATATTTATCTTTCAATTATCAAAATGGGGAAATAGAGCAGCTCATATGCCCTCTCCAACATGTCCCAAGATTCCTACAATATTTTATTATCTTATGCATTTTTTCATCTTGTTCACCATTGCAGCATAATATTTGAATATTTCTCTCTGATTTGCTAATTTTACAATAGAATGCGAGTATGGGATCTCTGCACGTTTAGCTCTGATTTTCTCTTATTTAATGGCAGTCCTGAGCTTCTATGGTGCCACTTGTTCTTTATTTTAGCAATTTGCAAAATCTACAGAGGGTTGCTCTTGAAAGTTTCAGGTTGCTAGAGGCTTCATTAGAGGTGCATTTGAGGTAAAACCATTTACAGATGACAAAGCAAACAAAAACCAACACAAGGCGGCTATAGCTGTTTTACGGCAAGCAGAGATAGGAACATCCAATTCTGGGAGAAAGGTAACCATTGTACCTGTCAAAAGAAGAAAAGCTAGTGGCAAATGAAGTTCCCATCTGAATCTTGCTCCTTGTACAAACATTCAATGTTGCTTCCTTTCATTTTTGGTCTTTACAACTGGGGAGAAACTAGAGGAAGAGAGGCTTATGGGCGGATTAGGTTGATAGTGATGTTTGTAAAGGTTTAGGTTGCAAAATGTAAACCAAGATGAGCTCCATTTTACTAATTCAATTAATATTGCTGAAATCAAATTTTTTTCATTAATCATAACACTTGCATTTTATGTGTCATTTTTTGTATGCTAAGTTGACAACATTACAACAACTTGATCATTTTAATACTTTACTAAGAAATCCTATTTATGGGGTTGAAGATTTTCTGAATATGGTATGAAGAGCAATTTTAGTTCATGCTTACAGTCATTCTACTAAATAACACTTATTTATATCATGGTACCATATTAGTTCAATTCAGAAAAAAGAAAAAACTTTAATCCACTAATCAAAAATACTTGACAAATCTCTACTAACTCTTTTGAGTTGGGACTTGGAATCAATCGGGAGAATCGAACTTATTGTTGGTCCTAGACGACAAATAAAGGAGAATTATAGACAATTGAATCAATGTCTTTGCTAATGAATTGTTATGACAATTTAATAAATGCAAATCACAATGAACGTAATAATAAAGAGATTTAGGATAAAAAGGTGTAGCAAATTTATAACCTTTTGCCTTTGTTCATGCCGTAATTTTTATTTATGACTTTTCGTTATCTCTTTCTTCTGCAGGAAAAGTATATTCTATTATCCAATATTTTCGTTTAAGTGAAGATAAACTCTTTGAACAACTTTTTCATAGTAAAAAGGAACCATCATAGATTAAACTTATAATTTATTTATCAAATCAATAACCACACAACTTAATATAACTAAAAAATTTCCTTTCTTTTGTCACACACATAAATGCTCTCAAATTTATACCACTAACTCAAAATTCACAGTTAGTTTACCTTTCCGATGATAAAGTTTAACCTAATTTACATGGTATTAATAGAGATGACAATTGAGTGCAGGTCTGATTCAATCCGAGGCCTTACAACTATTACAAAAAAGCATTATTTTTTATTTTTATATAAAATAAAAATAAAAAATAAGTTTGAGCCTGTTGTGCCTAAATAAGTTCTAAAAATAGCTAGGCTATCTTACTCGCAAGTATATGAGGTAGTTGTAGTGATTACCCAGGATCGTCTCTTACGGAAGTGAAATTGGTTCACTTAAACTAACCTTGAACAAAAATAAAAACAAATGCACTTCTAAACACTCTATCCAGATTCGTTGAGTTAAGTCTTTAAAAAAAATCACAAAATTACACTGGAAAGTATAATGATTCAACCGGAAGCAAAGAAGAACAGATTATCGAATTGGAAAACTCTTGAGAATTCATTTTACTAATTTAATCTCCTATGCATGATTAAGGGACATGATTAGATAGTTGTCTTATTAAAATTAACAGTTGGGTTCTAAATCAACTCAAATAATGAACTGATCTAACTTTTATATTCAACAAGTTATTATCCGAATTAATTATGAAAACTCGACTACTAATTACCACTTAATATATTTCTAGTTCTTAATCTAAGTGTCCATAGTTTCTCATTCCTCATTAAACTTCTCCTCTCAGTCCTTTATTTAATACTAAAAATGATGCAAAGTTTGGCCATATTATTACATCCATTTAACTCAGAATCCACGGAAATAAATAAGATAAACAAATCTGTAACTTAATTATGCATAGTCAACTAAAATAGCTACATTAATTCTCAAGAAAAGAGATAAGCCCATTATAACATAAACACAGTTCATCATCTCCATACACTTCAATCCCATGTAACTGTCAACAGAAGTATTAAATCAATCAAACAGTGAATACTAAATGAATTATGAAAAGATAATAAAGTAATAGTCAGTTAAGCTAACAAAGTAATAAGTTCAGTAAATAAACAAGAAACAGAGCAACAAATGAATAGAATAAGCAAACAAGGATCGGGCGAGTGTGCAGGTGGTGGTCTCATGACCCTCTCAAGCCTCCCACATTAGCTCTCACCTTCTGCTTCAACTTCTTCTCACCTAGATGCTCGCATAGCCTTCCCCTCTCTGCTATGTGTCTCTTTTCTTCCCCTTAGTCGACTAGTCTCTGCTTCCTTTCTCTCTTCTTCGACCTCTTTCTCTCCATTTGCCTTGGGTGTGCATTGAGTAAAGAATGAAGAATGGAATGAAAGATGTCACCGTCACCCTCCTATCCTTTCTATTTCTAGCCTTGTCTACGTTTGGGTTTTTGTGCCCCTTTAACCTATAGCTACCACATAATAAAATAGACGGATTAAAGAAGTGTATAAGAATTTGCATGGGGTGAGTATGTCAGTCACGAGTGTAACTCATTGTCACCTTGTCTAGTCATGGTCACAATGGTGACAAGTTTACTCACCACTGTAACTAATTTGTCACGATGGTGACAAGTACATGTCACGGTGGTGACATGCTAATCACCAACTTTCTCTATTTTCTTCTTTTCCTTTCATGCAAATTTACGCCAACTTTCCCTTCAACCTTCATGCAAAATATACAAAATAATCCAATTAACATTCATGCAATGGTCACACCATTTCTTCTCAATTTATCTCACATTTGGATCAACACATAAGGATTTGTAACCAAAATCAAGATATGAAGTGTAATAACCCCTTTTCCATATTAAGGGCTAAAATCCTAAACTGTTGTAAATGAGAAATAACATTAAGAATATATGAAGTGCATTGCTTTCACATGCATATCATTAGCATACACACATGAATTATGATCTTGTACACATTTTAAAGACTGTATATGCACTCAATTGATATATTTTGGGGTAGGAAAGATTTAAAATGATCATGATGTGAATTGTGAATTATTATGTCTTGAATTTTGGTATTAATCGTTTTCAATTATTAATTTGGAATTTATTTGTTCCAATTGGGATATTTATGAATTTATATGTATTTTTAGACTAGGAAAAATTCTAAGTGACAAGACAAGTTGACAAATGATAGTAGAAATAAGTGAAACATGGTAGTAAAAATAAGTGACGTGTGGCATTAGGATTTAGTGATAAATGTCTTAGATCATTGGGTGACAAATGGGCTGGAGATTGAGAGACATATGGTAGCATAAGTATAAGAAATGAATCTTGTTTCTTTAGTTAACCAGTGTCATGACAAGTGCATGATACTCACAATGCAACACGACACCCACACATTAAAGATCATCTTTCATTCTTACTTTTTACTACATGCTCTTATCTTTTTCTTTCTTCTCTCCATTCATGACATTCACAACCCACACTCACAACATGAATTTTGTTAAAATCCTTCATTTAGCCACTCCAAATATTTCGTTGTCTTCACTTTGATGATAAAAACCCAGCCTGTTCTACCTTGAAAGTTTGATGATCGTGTAAGCATAGAGAGCTAGGGTTCCTTGATGATTGGAGGAGCTTTGCAGTTAAACAAGTAAGTAAGATATTGTTCTTAATGGATTGTTTTAATAGAAACGTATATGTTGATAGTTTAGAGACAGATGGATGGTGTTAATGGTGTGTGAAGTGTGCTGGAATGTTGATGAAGGAATGGATATGTTTGTGTTATGTTTTTATGTAAATGATCAATAATAGTTTATGTATTGTTTTATGGATGTTATTGAGATGGAACTGAGGTGAAAATGATGAGGAAATAAAGTCTAAGTAATGAACTATGAAGAAGATGTGTTGGCTATAGTATGTGAGGGTTAAAATATGGAAAAAATTAAAGGAGATGGGTGATGAAATTTTTGGGTGACATATCCCATGATCATGGGATGACCTCTATGATCTTGGGAAGGGCATTAGATGTGAACTTTTCTCCTTTATGTGATTGTTGAACCAATTAATGATAAACTACTTTACTTTGGTGCACTTAGACTTAATTGAGGCTTGAAATGAAATTAGTTTGATGCGTGATTAATTGGTTAAAGTGTTTAATATGTTTAGGTTATTAATTAAGGTTATAACTTAAGGAATGGATTGTTGATATCAATGAGTTTAAAATTTGGAAATTTATGAATGATATAGGAATGAAGGTGTTCTTAGGAATGTAATTGTGATCCAAAGGAATGAGTAAGGTGTATTAGGTATGAATGAATGAAAATTGGGATATTATGTGACTTTTTGATGTTAGAAAAGGAATTGATGAATGTATGATTGACGAATTTAGAATAATCAAGTTTTTTAAAGGTGTAATCCTAAGTGCAAGCTAGACATACACAAATTATAATGTTTGAATGATAATGACTTATGATTAAACGTAATTAAGTTTCTTTGAGGTGCAATCCTAAGTGCAAGCTAAATATATACAAATTATAATGTTTGAATGATCATGACTTATGATTAAAGGTACATACTCGGGAATAGTCAATTGAGCATGCATTGATCATTATATATGTGTGTGTGTGTGTGTGTGTGTGTGTGTGTGTGTGTGTGCGTGATTGGATACTAATATGATTGAGAAAATTAGTAATGTAGCACCCCACTCTCATAAGGTATATTCCCAAACATATTAACGGTATTCGAAAACATACTCTATGAGGGTGACACGTTAGGACAGTCAATCAAATTCATTGCAAATTTTTTTTGAACATCACACGCAATTTCAGAAAAACAAATAATCATTTTCTACCAATTTTATTCATAACATTTCCAGACACAAGTGTCACAAATAATAAACACATCATCAGAATTCCAGTAATCATTTGGGCTCATTACAATTACAAAATGCTTTTAGTCATAACTGTTAGTACAAACTGAATTCAAGTATACAATGTACAGAATTCATATATACATACTCAACAGTTGCAAAAAACAAATCATAGTACAAAAATGACTGAAGCTATATGCAGATGCAAACTGATCCTGACCTCTATCTCTTATTCGATTGCAGTTGCTATACTCTAATTTTATCTAATTGGATATTCCCTGAACCTAAAAGATAATGTTGCAATTTTGGTGAGTTTTAAGAACTTAGTGAGTGAAGTATCCTCGATGGGCTCACTCATATCAACATATAACAATTCACAAATTCATATTCATAGACAATTCACATATTCAGATTTTGCACATCATTTCACATTTCAATTTTGTAACAATTTATATAACTCATTTCAATCATTCATTTAATACACATCAATTTATATATATATATGCAATACACATGTAACTCACTTTCAGTTGTTAATTTGTTGTGACCGAGTGCCTTTTAACTATTCCGTATCCATTATAATACCGGGCTCATTGATAACTGTCCCATATCTGTTGGTGATACCGGGCTCATTATACATACTGAGCCTTTGACTCTTAATCACATTCTGAGCTTTAAGCTCTTTTTTGATGACTACTTTAGTCACAACTAACTTTATCTGATCATGCATATCATGTAATGAAATGAATGAATTCATATATATACAGTCAATCACATTTATTCAATACACATTCACTTTTTCGCATTTTCATCAGATCCATGTCTGCCATTCACATTCAATGAAGCACTTTCAAGACATTAACATTTATCAAACTCCTCGAACTATTAATGTCCGAAATTATCTCAATCACGTTCTTATCAGTAATAATTCAATATAGAATTTTAAACAGAACAATCAATTAATGTGAGGCCATTTAGGTTAACTCACAGTATGCTCTAGATTAGCATTTACTTCCATGATCCGAAAATGTCTGGATGCTGAGGTTCAGTCCTAAGTATCAACTTTATGCAATACACACATTGTACGTACATTACTAATTTGCACAATCACATAAACATTCAATCATACATATATGTATATATGTAATGTATAATGCCTACTCAATTTGACTATTCCGAGTATGTTTCCTTAATCACATCACTTGATCATTTAAACATCATCATTTGAGTATATCTAGCTTGCACTTAGGTTCATAGCTTAAAGAACTTGGTTATTCTAATATCATAAATCAATCATTCATCATTTCTTTTCTAGTATTATATGATCACATAATATCGAAAATCTCATTCAATCTTACTAACACCCATCATTCTTCTTCTTTGAATCACATTAGCATTCATAGGGTCCCATTCATTCTTATAACATCTTTAAATTTTCAGAATTTATCTCATTGATATCAATCATCCATGCTTAAGTTATAACCTTGATGATCACCCTAAGCATATCACACATTTAATCATTTAATCCATCATCCAAATAGGTTCATATCAAGCCTTATTCAAGCCTAAATGCATTATAGGAAAGTACCCTAGCATTTGTTGTTTCAAACCTCACACAAAAGAAGAATTCACGTTAATGGCCATTCCAAACCTTGCCCATGACCTTGGGATTCCTCCACACGATTGTGACAGAAACAATTTCTTCTGCCCACGATCATGGGATGGGTGCCACAATCGTGTCCTACCCCAATTTTCTGCATTTTTCCAAATTTCTCACTCTTTACTTACTACATTCAACACCTTAGGCATAGTTCATCATTCCTTACTTAATTCCTCATCATTTTCATCTCCATTTTTAACTAAAACACATCCATCAAACAGATCATCAATTATTGTTCATCTTATTTCCAAAAATAGGACATCCAAGTATCCATACATTCATAAATGTTTTAGCATACATTCAATTTCATTGTTAACTTCCTTTTATCTCTAAACTATCATTTTATTTCTTCTCTTTTCAAGACACTACACTTGCCTTTTTTTTTAAATTCAACTCACTCCAATTCATCCTTATATAACATCCTATAATTCACAAGTACCCAAAACAGAACATATTTAAATCATTTCTTGATTCACATTTCTGCACTCATCCTATATACAATATTAGGTCATAAACACATCTCTTTATTCATCAATTATCAACTCTCATTCCAACACTATTTTCCTTGTTAATCATCCATAAAACAATTCATAATCTTTTATTTATCATTATGTGAAAACAGGATGTCAATGTATGTTCATGTCTTTATCAACATTTTTGCACACTCATTCGTCACCATTAAGTCTATCGATCATCCTTTAAACTATCATAAGTTATTTCTCATCATATATACAAAATATGTCATAAATCTACTTATTTCTTCATCAACGTATCATCCTATTTCAACTCTTCTACCATTATCATTTAATCTCAAAATATCATCTCTATAGCATTTCATAATTTCGTACTTATTAATATACGAAAAAAAGATATGGATATGTTCATTTGTTCATTCACAACACACACATATTCAACACCATTTTCAAAACCATTCAATCCCAAAATAATCATCGCATTTGTCTCATTTATAACAAAACATGAAGATTAATGTATAACTTACTTGATTAGCCCAACTCTTCTTCAAAAATCACCATGAAACCCTAGCTTCCAAACTTTACACGATTATTAATCTTCCAAAAACAAGATGGAAAAGATTGGTTGTTTTAATGATAAGAAGAAGAAGATAACGATGGTCTTGTAATGGAAAGTGTAGGATGGCAAGAACTTAACGTGATGAAGTTTGATGAAATGGTCGTAAGTAAAGAAAATGGTGTCGTGAGATGGAGAAACAATAAAGAAGATGAGAGTGTTTAGCAAGAATGAAAGACAATGAAATATCTTTCAAATGGGCATATAATGTGGGTTTTAAAAACTTGGAGGGTGTCATGACACTTGCCATGACACCTTCCACTTAAAATTATGCTAATGTCTCTTTCTTGTAATGCTAATTCGTAGTTAATTACTTAATCCATTTGTCCCACAATTTCTAAACCGATTTTCACCCAATTTACTATGCCATTTGTCAATAAATCCTAATGTCACTTATCAATAATTTCTACTGTCATTTGACACTCATTTCTACTATCATTTATCAATTGTCTTGTCACTTGGTATTTTTCCTAATCCAAAAATACTATAAATATCATAAATTTCTCAAATTTTTACCAAAAATTCTAAATAAATATTTATAATCACCCAAATCAATTTCAAGACATATCATTCACTATTCACATCATAATCACATTAAAATCATTTATATCTCGAAATATGTCAAATGAGTGCATAAACAATGATTGTAATGTGTACAGAAATCAAATTCGCGCGTGTGTGTATGCTACTATTATGCATAAGCATGAAATGCTTTTCTTAATTTCTCAATAATGGTTCTCATGTACAGTTATCTAGTGTTCTACCCCTCAGTATGGAAAAACAAGATGCTACAATTCCCTCTCCTTAAGAAATTTCGTCCTAGAAATTCTTATCTGATTGATCAAATTGATGGGGGTATTATTTTCTCATATTCTCCCCCATTTTTCCCACATAACCTCTTCACTCTAATGATTTCTTCCAAAGGACCATAACCAACGTAATCACTCTTTTTTTTCAGTTGCTTATTCATATATTCCACTATCTTAACCGGTTCCTCAATATTTCTCAGATTACTCGCAAATTTCACTTCCTATTTTAATAACCCCTATGTCGGATCTTACTGATATTTCCTAAACATACTCACTTGTAACATATTGTGAATCTGAGACATCTTTGCTAGTAAGACTAACTCATAAGTCAATGGTCCTATTCTCTCAATAATTCCATATGGATTAATATGTTTTGGGTTTAGTTTACCCTTTTTGTAACCTCAGCACACCTTGCTACGGCGATACTCTTAGAAACACTTTATTTCTCTCTTGGTATTCCATAGCTTTGGTGTTGATCCACCTAACTCTTTTATCAGTCTTGAGTCATTTAAATTTTTCTACAGATCAATTTCACTTTATCAACAGTATCCTAAATCTATTCTGGTCCTTCAACAATCCTTAGGTCCTCTTCATCCTAATATAAAGGCAAGTGACACTTTCTGCCATACAATGCCTCATATAATGTCATACTAAAACTACTATGATAGTGATTGTTATAAGCATATTTAATCAGAGCTATATGTATTGATCCCCTGCTCCTAGGAACTTCAAAACATAAGCTCTATACATATATTCAACAGTCTCAATTTGTTGTCAAGTCACACATGTAGCCATATAATCAGTTAGGTTGCTATATGTGCTTCTTCCAAAATTTCTTTTCTCAATCATCTATATTGGGTACACATACTCCTTACCTCAACCATAAAGTATCATTTTCCAATTTTAACTCATAATTCATATTCACTTTCAATTTCTCAATAAGATTCACAAATTCTGAACGTTCACTTTGGGTTTTTCTAACCCTTTAATGTGAAATTGATCTTAAATTCAATGTAGCTAATAATACTTCATTTTGCCCCAAATTCAACTCGACATTTTATATTCTTAATTGCAATTTCTGCTTAATGCATCAGATACAATGCTAGCTTTACCAGGATAATGCTCATTTGTATAATCATAATCTTTAAATAACTCTATCCCTTGTCTCTATCTCATACTTATCTCCGAAATGTTTCACCCTACATATAATATCTCCAAAATTTTCAAAGCAATTATTATTGCAGCCAGTTCTAAATCATGTACCAAGTAATTTAAACTCATGAGACCTTAATTGTCTCGATGCATATGTAAGCACTTTACCAAGCTGCATCAGAATACATCCTAATTCCTGATGTGAAACATCACTATATACTACATAACATCCAGATCCAGATGGAATAGCTAACACCGGTGTTATAATTAGTCAGTGTTTTTAATTCCTCAAAACTCTTTTTGCATTTATCAGTCTATCAGAATGACATATTCCTCCTTAAAAGTTTTGTCAAAAGGCTATAATGACGATCCAACCAAGCAGCTTAATAAAAACATGACTTAGTCGAGTAACCAGATTGACATTCATCACCAATATTTGCCTATACGTAAAAAAACTAGGTCTATGTCCACAAGAACAAAAATGGCTTCTAATAAAACCTAACAAACTTGTAAGTAGCTTGACTTTTCATGAAAACTTACTTAGGAGTAGTTACAAAGATTGAAGGACAAAATAATTATTAATGTGTGTGTGTCTACAATTGAAATGGTGAATAACAGGCCATGATCGTGACATAAGCCCAAGAAATGGCCGATGGTCGTGGCTTGCGTTGAACAGACGTATAGACACTCAAAAATGTCAAGTTTTGAGGGATTTGTAGGACTTTTCAAACCCCTAAAAGACCCTAGCATTTCTTAGAACACAAAAGGATATTTAAAGAACAAGAAAAAGAGGTAGAAGGGAGCTTTTGCATCAGCC
>JANZXP010000009.1:7922259-7938508 GCA_027576715.1 Erythroxylum flavicans
CGTGAGAGCGCGAGGCCCGAGAGGCCGAGGCTCAAAGCGGACAATATCTGCAAGCGGGTGGTCTGGGCTGTTACATTATATATCTGTGACATCTCACTCGGTAAGGCTAATCTATATGCCAATGGTCCTATCCTTTCAAGGATCTCATAAGGACCAATAAATCTAGGGCTCAACATACCTTTCTTATCAAATCTCAACACCCCTCGCTAAGGCGAGATTCTCAGAAATACTTTGTCTCCCACACTGTATTCCATATCCCTTTGGTGTTGATCCACATAGCTCTTCTTTCTATCTTGAGCTGCTTTAATTCTACTCCTAATTAGTTTCATCTTATCTATAGTATTTTGTATCAGTTCTGGGCCTTCTACCATTCTCAAAGCTTACTCATCCCAATATAGAGTCGATCGACATCTTTTGCCATACAATGCCCTATACGGTACCATTCCGATACTGTTATGATAGTGGTTATTATATGCAAACTCAATTAGAGCTATATATTGATCCTAAGCTCCTTGAAACTCTAATACACATGCTCTAAGAATATCCTCAACAGTTTTGATTATCCTTTCACTCTTTCCATCTATTTGAGGATGAAATGCAGTACTAAAGTTCAACTTCGTACCCATAACTGCATGTAGACTCTTCCAAAACCTTGAAGTAAATCTGGGATCCCTGTTTGACACAATGGACACTGGAATCCCATGCAATCTGACTACCTCATCTAGATACCTTTGGGCCAACTAATCTAGTGAGCTATTCTCTCTTACTGGTAAAAAATGGGCCGACTTAGTCAATCGGTCCACCACAAACTATATAGCATTATGTTTCCTTAAGGTATTTGGCAATCCCATCACGAAATCCATGGTAATTCATTCCCACTTCCACTCGGGCATAGGTAATGAATGAAGCTTCCTAACTGGAGCCTGATGTTTAGCCTTAATCTACTGACATGTCAAGCACTTAGCTACATAGTCAGCTACTTGTTTCTTCATCCCTGGCCACCAGAAATGTTGCTTCAGTGGGTGGTACGAGGATGTATAGCATAAGCTGCTACATGCGCCTCCTCTAGAATTTCTCTCCTCAAATTATCAAATTCAGGCACACATAACCTTTGCTTCAATCACAGTGTTTCATCCTTCAGCTTAAACTCAAAATCTGGATTCACTTTCAACTTCTCTATAAGCTTTACCATTTTGGGATCTTTACTTTGAAATTTCCTGATTCTATCATGTAACATCGATCTTAGTCTCAGTGTAGCAATCAATGCTTCATTCTACTCTAGATTTAACTTCACATTCAAAGCTCTCAATTGAACCAAGCTTGGTAACATCGATAATTGAATCTATGCTACACATTTATTCGACTTCCTACTCAATGCATCTGCCACCACATTAGCTTTTCCAGGTTGATACTCAATCATATAGTTATAATCCTTTACAACCTGATCCATCTTCTCTATCTCGTGTTCAACTCCTTTGGACTTAGCAGATACCTCAAGTTTTTATGATCAATGTAAATCTGAAAAGACTCCCCATATAAGTAATGTCTCTATATCTTTAGTCCAAAGACCACTGCTGCAAGCTCTAAGTCATGTACTGGATAGTTAATCTCATAAGACTTTAGTTGTCTCAATGCATAGGCTATCACCTTGCCATATTGCATCAACACACATCCCAATCCTTTATGTGAAGCATCACTATATACTACATAATGTCCAGTTCTTGATGGAATAGTCAACACCGGTGCTGTAACATCCTATTACCCATGTTGAGGCTAGAACAAGAAATATGAGAGATTATTAAGAAATTAGAACATGTATTTCATGCTCATGCATTATATGATATGCACCTACACGTGAATATTGAATTTTTTGCACATGAAAATAAATGTACATGCATTCATTGATAATTTCTGGGTATAATATTTATATATGTGAAAGGTGATTTTTATTGAGAATTGTGGTTTTTATATGCTAAAAACTGATTTGGAGAGTGTATTTAGTGATTTATAATTTTTGGTGAATTTTAGGAATTTGTCTAAAATTTTGGAAAATTTTTGGACTAGGAAAAATGCCAAGTGGCAAGACAATCGATAAATAGAAGTAGAATTAAGAGTTTAATGATAATGGAAATTTTTATAAATGGCTTTGGGATTTAATCACATATGTCATTGAAAATTCGAAACAATTGGAGTTAAATGGACTAGTTTTTAAAAGGGCTCCAAATGGGACCATAGGAGAGTGACAAGTGTCACCATCACTTGCCACCACCCCCTCACTCACGAATTATACACCCTTTTATTTGAAAGACCAAACTAAGTGTCTTTCATTTCGCTTTTCTCTCCCTCTCTTCGTAAGCTTCATCACCTTCTTCTTCTCTTTTTCTTCTTCACGTTTTTACTTCTCCAATTTCCATACATATTAAACCTAACCCTTGAATCTTTCACTTACTACTTAACTTGCTCTCTTCTTCATTTCTCACAAATTGTTAATCTTCATGGTTTTGCTAAACGAAGCATTTATGATGATAGTTTAGTGTTTAATGATCATGATAGACGAGTTGAGATATGTGTAAAATTGATGTTGCAATAAATAGATGTATGTTCTGTTTTAATTTATTAATGGTATTTATGAGTTGTTTTAAGGAAGGATTGAGAGACTAAATGGTGATGAAGAGGGTGCTGGAAAATGTTAGTTATAACATTTCCACTGATTAAGCTTCTGTCTTTTAGCCATAACTTGTTATGTAGTTATCCAAATGAGACAATTCTTGATCTGGATTAAGATAAATACATATGGATATATTTTTCATGAAGACACCAAATTTGAATTCTATTGTTAAGAGTCTCAAAAATTGACATGAAGTCAAAAACTGGGTGTTGGAAAATGTAGTTGTAACATGTTTACTGATTATGCTTCCGTGTTTTAGCCATAACTTGTCCTTTAGTTATCCAAATGGGATTATTTTTTATTCTACATACATTAGAGACATAGGTCTACAATGTTTATGAAGAAATCTAATTTTAATTCTGTCTCTAATAATTTCAAAATCTAGCTTGAAATTGAGTTTTGACTGAGGTTGTGGTATTACCTGAGACAGAAATCATATCTTGTTGATATTGAATAAACTGTATTGATAGATGCCGAATTAGACAAATGTTTCTTCATAAAAGTTGTATTTTATTCTCTTATTTTTCAAATGATATAAATTTCATAATTTTTGAATATGGTAATTGAGAGATATGAGTTGTACAATTTGACAACATGATCATGTAGAAGTCAAAGTTTCAAATGTGCTCAGTTTGTAGTATTTTGAGCATAACTCATATAATAATGAACCAAATTGAATTATCTTGGTGTCATTAGAAACTTAAGAGATATGAGAACAATTTTATAGAAGAAAGTATCCTCATAGTACGTCATTTGCTTGGTCAAAAAGAACATGGAATGTTGACCAGAAAGTTGTTATAGGAAAAATCTGAATTGACCAGGGAATTATGAATTTCGATTTTTATGGTTTTATTAAGGAATAAACCATAAGTATAAATGATACTTATGTGAGTTTGGATATATGAATGTTTACATGACAAGAATAATGGAGCGATACCTCGGATTGTCATGAACATGCATTGTGCATACTTCATATACATACATTTGCATTAATAAACACTTATAATTATGCCAAATTGTGATATGTGTATATTGTGTGATATAGAGGAGCAACTAGAACATCAACATCCAAACGTTGCCAGAACTTCCACGCATTAGCTTCGGGAATGATCTGTGAGTAACCTAGATGGTCTCACTTAATTAATTGATTATGTTAGATTATGTTTGAATTATCTTATGAATGTGAAATTGATTGCGTTGATTCCAGACAATTGATTGTCCGAGGAGTTCTATATTCGGGACTGTATTGGAAGTACTACTTGAATGTGAATATGACTGACTATTTGTTCTCAACTTCAATGTTAAATACTGGACTAAAAGTTCGATGACAAATGTGAATAAGAAAGAGTGTGAATGTGACTGAATGAGCATAATCATTGAATATGTATGATGCATTTCATTACGTGAATACATGAAAGATAATGGCAGTTGTGACCGGAGTCGCCAGTAAAAGAGCTTAAAGCTTATAACTCGATAAGAGCCTTTGGCTCAATTATGTATGTACCCAGCATCCACTAAGGGATATGGACATTAATTGATATAGCTCGGTATCCACAAAGGGATATGAGCTAGTTAAAAAAAAGGCACTTGGTCACAACAAAGTAACAAATAAAACTGAGTCACGTGCATTGCATTTATATTTGATATGTGTATTTTACATTAATGAAATGACCATTATGATTGTTCTGAAAGTGAAAGGTGGTATTTTATGAATATGCAACGATGTGAGAAATATGTTACGTGTATTGATGTGATGCATGAATTGAGTGAACCATCAATGATGGTTACCTCATTGAGTTCGCAAAACTCACCAAAATTACAACGTTGACTTTTTAGGACTGACAGATTACTTTAGTTACTGAGAGACGCTACAAGTAGTGTAGACTTATACTTTTGGTAAAAAAGAAGAAATGACTCAAAGGTCGGTCAGTTGGGGTTGGAAAGATTACATAGACTTTTTGTGTAATTTCCTCTTTCATGTAGGATATTTTGTATTAGACTATGATGATGTACATGTATGGATGTTTGAAAGATACATTGTATAACGTTCGATTTTGTGGATGAAATGAGGAAAATTTTGGTTTTAAAATATTGTTACTTTCTTATGATGTCTTATAAGAAAATTAAGAATGATGATGCCATGTTAAGTGAATGTTATGATTGAACATACTGCACCATTATCATAGGTTATGTACTGGAATGTCCCCAGGGTGTTCCGGTATGTATCCCATGGTAACGGGGAGCTACATTAACGCTACATTTTAGGTATAGATGATGACTATATATCCCAAAGGATAAGGTCAAAACTTGTCTCACGTAAATACAACCGCTAGCGTCTCCTCATTAGTGGTGTAGTTCAGTTGGGCTCCCGCTAATGTCTTCCTTTCATAATAGATAGCACACAACCATTTGTCTTTTCATTGACCTAACACACATCTTACTGCTTGATTAGTAGCATACATATAACCTCAAATGGCACTGACCAATAAGCTGATGTTAGTATGGGTGCAAAAATGAGTGCCTCTTTCAACCTATTAAAAGCAAGTAAACAACTATCATCAAAATTAAACAGTATATCTTTAACTAATAGATTAGTTAGAGGTCCAGAAATAAAAGAGAAGTCATTAATAAATGTAATAAAAGAGGTCCAGTAATAAAATCCTATACGTTCTAAAAATGCACAAATGCCTTTATGTTTTAGGTGGTGGAAGCTTCTTAGTGACCTCTATTTTGGTTCTATCTCCTTCTATACCATGGCATGCTTTTCAAATCTCTCTCTCTTGCTTAGTGATGTCAAAAAAATTATGTGTCTATTAGTTTGCTTTAAATCCTTGTAAATCTTGTGTTTATGCACTTGCAATCACTTAAGAAAAGTTTTAAAGCACTTAAATCAAGGTAACTAGAACTACAGTAGATGTTACAAAAAAATTCTTAGCAATGGCGTTAGAAACTTGTTGGAAATTTTAAACGAAAACTTTCTTTGCTGCAAGTATACAGATTGTATCTTATAGTATAAAAAAGTATCATCCTATGAGGATTGTAGTAGTCACCCAATAATTCTTGTAAACTGTGTTAAAGGTAAATAATAAGGTAAATAAATAAAAGTTAAACTAAAAACAAAGAGTTGATGATTAAATAATGAAATAAACAATAAAGAATTGGTTGGTTGATCAATGATGAAAACTGATAATTACTTCTATCTTTATTTTTTTCACTTTACCTTTTTGATTTCATACTAATTGACCTTAGATATCCAGTAATTATGGTTACCCTCTCACAAGAACTAATCAAGTAATCCTAATTAAAGTAGATAGAAATTGAATTATGATTTCTCGGTCTATTTAAAACTCTTCCTAACTATACAATCGAATTTGAAGCAAACATATGGATAACTAATAAATAATTATGATCTCTCTTCAATTGCCTATTAAGTTGATGTTTATAGGTCTATTTAGGTATTATTTCTCATTATGCAACACAACACAAGCAATCCAATCTATTCTCTTAATTCAAATTAAATATAAAACAATATACAACACAAGCATATTTCATTAATTCAAGAATATGAAGATTAACAAATAAATAAAGAGTAATTCCGAAAAGGAATCTAGCAATCCATAAATGTAACAATATATGCCAATTTAGTCATCATGAATATTTAAAAACAACAAGGAAGTAAAAGAAAAGAGTATAGAATTGAATCTAGATGTTCTCTCTTTTTTCCTTGAACTGGAAACTTTAGTTTTTGTTCTTTAGATTTTACTCTTTTTTATCTCCTTTTTTTATGTTTTCCAGCCACCATTTTGTGTTTTTCTCTTCCGTGTTATACTCTTGAGCCTTCTAAGGTTTTTCCACTTGTTTTTATTCAAAAAATAGCCTTAAATCATTAAAAGTATAAAAAACTCGTGACTTAGAAAAGCTTATTACACAGTTATGCATAGGTATGGTGGTAAATGATTAATTGACTATATTTATATACCCATATTTAGATTGTTTTGCTTTTATTTAATATTTTAATAGTATTTTTGGTTCTTATTTCTCTTCAAGTACGTTTGTAAGTGATAATTTCCTTCACAAACCAAAAAGAGAAGAATTCAGAGGAAATTGTGGCATAAAATGAAGATTCAAAGCAACTTAGAGATGCACGACTAGCTACAGTGAGCGTGTAAGTTGTTGTAAACATGTGGAAATTTGAAAACATTATTTATGGCCCTATGAAGATACACACTCATGCATGTTAACGTACATAACCATGTTTGTTGCCCGTGTAAGTCACTATGCCTGTGTAAAATTGCAAATTAAGGTGTTTTGGAGGTACACAGTAGTGAAAGTGACCACGTATATCCCATAAACCCTAGTTTTTACTATAAAAAAGATATTATCAGAGGTAGATTAAAGGAAATGAGATCAGAAGGAGGTAAGACTATAAATGTCACAACATTCGATAAAAAGCATCATTGAATCCAAACTGCATTCCTTAAAGACAAAAGGGTGATTTAGAATATAAATTCTTTTACTTATATTTTTATTGAATATTTGTTATTGGTTTTGTTTTCCATATGTAGGAACTAAATTGCTTAGTGCCTAGGTGTGATGAACCCTAAGTTATGATGATAATATTATTTAATCTTGTATTCGTTGTAGTTTTATTGATTTATTTATTGAGTTTTAATTATGCGTTATAGCCTTGAACTAATATATCTAGAATATTAGTCGATTATATGATTCGTATGATTGAGATTAAGAAATCCTTTTGTGTGACTAGATCTACTATAATTGAAAGGAGTTGCATGCAAATCTAGACATAAACTGACATAAATAATATAGATTAGGTTCAAACCTAACAGTGAAATTCACAAATCAATAATACAATCTTAGGTTTTTTTAACTAGAAAGAGATTTCAGTTAATCAACCAAGGGTTAGTTGTTAATAGTCTTAAGAAAGATATTAACACAAGACAGGAATTTCCTTGGTCCAATAATCAATAGTTTAATTGCATGATAAAGAATTAGTATTTAAGAATTCTTAAGGTGATTCATCATTTATGTACCACTTATTTGATATTGACTTTTTGTCGTATTTTCCTTAGCTGAGTTCATTATTGTGTCAATTTTAACTTAGTTTTTTCTTTAACTTTCAAGTAAATTCACAATTTGATTTAAAGGTTAGATAATAGGATAAATGTTAATATTAGTATTTTTATTCCTCGTGAGATCAACCCATGCTTGCCAATGCTAGTTACAGCTACACTGTGCACTTGCGGTTAAACTTTATAAATCTTTATAAGTAAAATATTTCAATCAATTTTTTGGCACCATCGCTAGGGAATGTGATATTAAGAAAGCCTAGCTTTTATTAATCTAACCATTATTTCTATTTTTATTTTCTTATTCATTCATTTATTTATATTTTGATATTCTCTATTTTGACTTTATAATTGTAGCTTTTTTTAGGTTTCAGATTCATCGTCATAGCTACAATCCACAATGGAATGATGGAGAAGACAATATTTGTAACACCGCTATACGGAATCTACAACTAGCCATACACATGGCACCCAAAATTCCCATACATACATTCATGGCATACAATTCTATTCAATACTATACATGTATATATTACAAAATTTCATATTGCTTAACAATATCATTTAAAAGTAGTATTACATCATTACATTTATGTAGTAATATAAAAGAGATATGACACACAACTTAAGTTTTTAATTATAGACTATTGAGAAACTACAATTTCCTTCATTACATGTACAAACATTCTTTAATCAAAAGACACATCCAAAGGTACTTGATACTCTTATGGTCTATGTATATCCTACACCTTTCCCTATATAAATAGTGCTGCCATATTTTTAAAGCAAACACCACTGCTACCAGTTCTAAATCATGTGTAGTGTAGTTCTGTTCATATGGCTTTAACCGTCTTGAGGCATAAGCCACCACTTTCCCATCTTGCATCAGTACATAACCTAGGCCATTTCTAGAAGCATCACTGTATATGACATACTTTTTGCCTAAAGTTGGTTGTGTCAGCACTGCAGCTTCAATGAGTAGCTTTTTTAACTACTCAAAATTGGCTTGGCATCTATCATTCCATTCAAACTTTGTAACTTTCTAAAGTAATTTTTTAATTGGATAAGCAATTATTGAGAACCCTTTGACAAAGCACTAATAATAACCAGCTAAGCCAAGAAAACTTCTCACTTTTGTTACATTCTAAGGCGGCTTCTAATTGACAATTGCCTCAATTTTACTAGGATCTACCCTGATACCTTCTAAAGAGTTGATGTGCCCGAGGAAAGAAACTTCCCTCAGCCAAAAATCACATTTGCTCAATTTGACAAATAACTGCTTCTCGTTCAAAAGTCTGTAACGTAACTTTCAAATGCTGAGCATGTTCCTATTATTTTTCAAAATGAACAATATATTATCTATAAACACCATAACAAATTGGTTTAAGTAGGGCCGAAACACCCTATTCATCAAATCCATAAAAGCAGTAGGTGTATTAGATAGCCCGAAAGGCATCACCAAGAACTCATAGCGGCCATATTAGGTCTTAAATGCAGTCTTTGAAACATTTGCATTTTTTACTAGAAGCTGGTAGTAACTCGATCGCAAATAAGTCTTGGAGAACACTCCTGCACTTTTCAACTAATCAAACAAATCTTCTATTACGGACAATGGATACTTATTTTTTATAGTTACCTTGTTCAACTATCTATAGTCTATACACATTCGTAAGATGCCATCCTTCTTCTTGAAAAAAAGGAATAACGCTCCTTATGGTGACATATTGGGCTAGATAAAACCCTTATCCAAAAGTTCCTATAATTAAGTCTTTAACTCTTTTCACTTTGTAAGAGCCATTATATAAGGTGCCCTAAGGCCAATACTAGATACAATTTCAATAGATAATCCTCCCTTCCGGGTGGGAAACTGGGTAACTCTGCTGTAAACACATTAGGAAACTCGTTTACTATTGATATGTCTTATAAGTTCACCTTTTCCCTTTTTTAATCAAGTATAAAAGCCAAATATGCCTCACAACCTTTTCTAAGAAGTCATCTTGCTTGTATGGTTGATATTAAGAAGTGAACGTAAAGAATTAAGTGTATCTAAGTATAGTAAAGGACATAATGGTAATTAATTTTTAAAAGGGTAAATTGATAATTTCTTCATTTAGGCATGGATATGAATAATTATATGTGATTTATAGACTAGAATGAAATCAATTAATAAATTTATATGCCAATTTGGGAATTAAAAGAAGAAGAAGGCCCAAATGCGCAATTTTGCTAAAAATCAACATATGGACCAATGAGATTGAAACATGTGTGTAAGACTAGCCACTTCTTGAAGTAGGGAGTAGAAGAGTGGGGAGAGGGAAATGTATGGAGTGTTTTAACTCCAAATTTTATTTTCTCACCTCCTTTCCATTCCATCTCTTCAATCACATCATTTTACATAAGGAATCATGCTAATCCTAGGTGAAAATCAAGGTAAAAGTTTGTGGTTTTTCTTCTCATCTTCATCTTTCTGTCTTTGCTCATGAAGAGTTTCAATTATAAGGTTTGATATAGGATTAAGATATGTATTTATGGTGTTCTAGTTGGTGAATCAAGCAAATCCAAAGGGGAAGAGATGGAAGAGTACTACAAGAAGAACTAATTGACAAATTTCAAGGTTTAGGACTATACTTAGTCTAATTTCTCTTTGTGTGTATGTTTGAATGGATACAAAGATTCATTTAGATGTAGAATTGTAACGCCCCACTACTAAAGAGTATATACCCGAACATCCAGAGGACATTTAATAACATATCCTATGACAATGGCATGTTAGAGCAATCACATTCACTTAATATGGCATCATAAATAAATCACAAATATTTTAAAGATCAATTCCTCATTCCATTTATAAAACATAATTGACAATGTTGCTTTTCACTACATATTCCATATATAAACTGTATTAAAAGCATATGAGAGTTTACTGCTCTTTACAAAATATTCTATATGGATTGAGAAAATAAACAAAAACATTCCATCTAACTCCTCAGTTTTAGCTGACCAGACCTTTGAGCCACTTCTTGAGTCCAAAATGCAAGTATAAGACTTCTATAATGTCTTAGAAACTAGGTCTCCTTTCTCGTACCTGAAAATCAATGTTGCAATTTTGATGAGTTTTGCGAACTCAGTAAATGAACCATCATCAAGGTACTCGCTCATATCAGAATACAAAATCTCAAATACAAACCAAATTTGCAGTATACCTTATCTCAACAATATATCATGAATTTCACACATTTCATATAATCTTTTCAAAATAATTCATTCCTCATTCTCAGTCAATAATATTATCAAATGTACAAATACATGGCATATCATCATATTAACATAATTCAATATTTGTCCTCAATCATTTATATAGTACATTTGAAAATATATTGCAAATGAATATGCACATATGATTCCACATTCATTTTTATTTTGTTGTGACCAAACGTCTATTTACTGTCACGTATCCCTTCTAGATATCAGGCTCATTTCACATTCTTTTCTGTACCCATTGTAGATACCGGACTCATTAATCACTAAGCTTGTGGCTCTTTATGTGCATTTTCTGAGCTTTAAGCTCTTTTCAGACTGGCCATTATAATCACGACCCCTTTATTTGATCATACATATCATGTAATAAAATGCATGAATTTATATATCACACTTTCAATAGCTTTCATTCATTTCAGACACTGTCACTTTTCATATTCATATTCAATTAAGAAACACTCCCAATACATTCCCAAATATCTAACTCCTCAGACCAATCAATGTCTAGAATTATCACAATCATAACAATAAAAGTTTAATAACTAAAATTAAAACAAAAACAAATCAAACATGGTGAGATAACATCTAGGTTAACTTACAGTACGCTCCAAATAGTTATTGCCTTGACGAATCAGCAATGTCTGGATGCTAGCGTTTGACTTATGGGTCTAAATTCATACAATACACACACATTTCACATTACTAAGGTGATCAATTAAATATATATTCAATTATGCATATATATATATATACATATGTCATGTTCAATGAATGCTCAATGACATTCCCAAGTATGTATCCTTAATTACAAGTCTTGATCATTCATATATTATCACTTGGATATAACCAATTTGTAATTAGGTTTATATCTTCAAGTAAGCTTGATTGTTCTACATTCATCAACCACTCAATCACTAATCTTTTTTTTAGCATTATAAGTATTCACACAATTCCCAATTCTCAATTCTCAATTCTCAATGCATTCTTTCCTAATGCCTTATTCATATCCTTTGGATCACATTTACATTCACAAAAACATCTTCATTCCTTTAATAGTTTTACATTCCAAACTTAGATTCATTAATATCAAGACAATCCATTCCTTAAATTATGACATCAATTAACAACTTCAACTTATCGAACATTTAACCAACTTATTTAACATCAAATTAGGTTCATTTCAAACCTCATTCAAGTCCAAATACACTAATGTAGAGTGACTTATCCTTAGTTGGTTAAACAATTACACAAAACTAAAATTATCACCTCAAAACCTTACCTACGATCATGTAGGACCTTCCCACGATTGTGATAGAAGCTAATGCAACAGGCCATAGCCTTAGGGACTATGCCACGATCATGATAGAACCTAAATAACTAGGCTAAGATCGTGCACTGAAGGCCACAATCGTGCACTACATTGTTTCCCCCAATTCTACATCAATGTATCAAACTTAGACACATACCAAACACTGGAATTTTCCCAAATTACAATCCCTTAAAACCTACTTCATTACATGATCATCTAGCTTCCATCTTGATTACACTACGATTTATTAAACTTTGCTCATTTTTGTCGTTAACAATCATTTCTTACACATACACATACATCTCCAATTCAAGAACTCTATATTAACATCTTTCTTTAGCATAAATTTACCTTCTTTATACTTCAAATTCCAGTCCAATTCATCCATGTATCAACCTTTAACTCACGGTTTTCATTCACTAAGAACAAAGTAGAAAAACATCCAAGTTCATCCAACATCATATACATTTCATTCCAATTCAAGCATCATTCTCGTACTATTAACCATGCCATAAAGATTAGATTTCTACTTACTAATTAGGCTTCCAATTTTAGCTCAAAACACTAAGGTAATCTATCCCTCCAGGCAAGCAAGATCAACACAATTCCAAGGTGAAAATGAGCTGGTTTTTGGCAGTAATGTGAAGGTAACAATAAGCTAGTTTCTTGACTATTTTGTGAAGGTTGTATGTATGGTTTTGGTGTAGAAATTTAATTAAGGTTAAACTAAAATTTAGAGAGAAGAGATTCATTCAAGTTTCAATGGAGAGGAAGAATAAAGACAGTAGACACTTTGCTGTCGAAACTTGCTTCATTAAGGTGCTAGGTGTCCTCATTTGACCATGGCATTTGTCATATGGCATGTAAGTCATTTGCCTACTTAATATGCTACCATTTATCCACTACTTAAGTTGCCATATTTCAACTTGTATTTAGTCCACATGTCACATAATAATTGATCCATTTATCACTCATTTAACTATGCCAAATGTCAGTCAATTATAGGCTTAATCATCCTAATTTTTCACGTATCAATTTATCTTACCACTTGGCATTTTTCCTAGTCCAAATGTATATATTAATTCATCACTCTCCCAATTAATAACAATTAATTCCAATTTACTAGTTAGAATCTAATCAAACTAAAATTTAAGACATAACAATGCACAATTCACATCATGTTCATTTTAAATCTTTAATACTCCGAAATATGTCAATTGAGTGCATATGCTATCTTTGTAATGTGGACAAATTATAATTCATATGTTTATGCTAATGATATGCATATGAATGAAATGCTCTCAATGTTATTACTCATTTTCAATGGTTTAAGGTTTTAATCCTAAGTATGTTCCAGAAACTGAATATTATAGGAATGGTTGCTGGGATGATAATTTGGTGTTATTTTGGTGTTATCTTGCATAGAATTTGTTGAATATGACAAGGGAGTATCGTGTAGTGGAATTCTATTTATGGTTTGTTGGACCAATCACATTGTTTGGGCCGTAGCGTATATATGAATAGAGTGTACAAAGATTGCTTTATTATGATACATAGGAAACAGTTTGCTGTAGATTTAATAGAATTACCTGTCCATGAATTTGACTTGATCTTGGGTATAGATTGGTTGTCCAAACACCAAGATATAGTTTATTATGGGTTGAAAATAGTTATGCTATTATTATGGTTCAGAAATAGTGGTGCATAGTATTCAATCTAGTCTTTTGACTAATGTAATATTAGCCATTGAAACAATATGACTTCTTAGAAAAGGTTGTGAGGTATATTTGGCTTTTTTACTTCATTCAAAAAGAGAGAAGGTGAACTTACAAGACGTACAAAAGTAAATGAGTTTCCTGACGTGTTTCTAGAAGAGTTACCACTTTGCCACTTGAGAAGGAGGTAGAATTATCTATTGAAATTATATCTGGTACTGCACCTATTTCAAGGGCACCTTATAGAATGGATCCTACAGAGTTAAAAGAGTTGAAGAATTAATTACAGCAACTTTTAGACAAAGGTTTTATTCGACGTCATGTGTCATCACAGGGAATGTCGATCCTTTTGTCAAGAAGAAGGATGTCAACTTACGAATATGTATAGACTATAAATAGTTGAACATGGTAACTATAAAAAATAAATATCCATTACATAAAATAAAAAGATTTGTTTGATAAGTTGAAAGGTGCAGGAGTGTTCTCTAAGATTGATTTGCGATTAGGTGATTACTAGTGTCGGGTAAAAGATGTAGATGTTCTAAAGACTGAATTCAAGACCCAATATGGCCATTATGGGTTCTGTATTGATTACTTTAATGGATTTGATGAATAAGGTGTTTTGACCGTACTTACACCAATTTGTTGTGGTGTTTATAGATGATATATTGGATTATTTGAAGAATGAAGAGGAACATGACTAGCATTTTAAAATTGTGCTACAAACTTTAAGAGAGAATCAGTTATTTTCCAAATTGAGCAAATGTGATTTTTGGCTAAGGGAAGTTCCTTTTCTCAGGCACATTATCTCTTCAAAAGGTATCAAGGTAGATCCTAGTAAAAATGAGGCAATTGTCAATTGGAAGCCGTCTTAGAATGTGAAAGAAGTGAGAATTTTTATTGGCATAGTTGGTTATTATTGGCATTTTGTCAAAGGGTTCTCAATAATTTCTTCTCCAATCATAAAGTTACTTCGGAAAGGTACAAAGTTTGAATGGAATGATAGATGCCAAGCTAGTTTTTAGCCATTAAAACGATGCTCACCGAAGCTCCAATGCTAACATAGCCAACTTTAGGCAAAGAGTATGCCATATATAGTGATGGTTCTAGGAATGGTTTGGGTTATATACTGATGTAAGATGGGAAAGTGGTGGCTTATTCCTTGAGACAGTTAAATCCACATAAACAGAACTACCCTACATATGATTTAGAATTGGCAGTAGTGGTGTTTTCCTTAAAGATCTAGTGGCACTACTTATATGGGGAAAGATGTAGGATATACACGGACCACTAGAGTCTTAAGTACCTTTGGATGTGTCTTTCGATCAAAGAATGATTATATATGTAATGAAGGAAATTATAGTTTCTTAACAGTTTGTAATTAAAATTTTAAGTTGTGTGTAATATCTCTTTTAGATTACCATATAAATGTAATGGTGTAATACTACTTTTAAATGATATTGTTAGGGGATATGGAATTTTTTGTATGCCATGAATGTATGTATAGGAATTTTGGGTGCCATATGTGTGGATGGATGTATGTTTTGTATAAGGGCTGTTTCAAATATTTTCTTCTCCATCCTTTCATTATAAGTTGTAGCTATGAAGATGAATCTTAAACCTAACAATAAGCCACAAACATAAAGTCAAAATAGAGAAGATAAAAATACAAGTAAATGAATAAATAAAACATAAAAATAAAAAAATAAAAATAGAAATAGAAATAATGGTTAGATTAATAAAAGCTTGGCTTTCCTAATCTAATAATATTACATTCCATGGCAATGGTGCCAAAAATTTGATTGAAAATATCTTAACTACGGATGGTTCCCACTTCCCATAAGACAAACTGTTTAAGTCAACTAAAGATTCAAGGAGTTTTATTATTCCTTATTTTATTAATAGTTTGTTATCAAAAAATGCATTAGTGGTATCTGTTAATGTTATTAATTTAATACATTATGTCATTATTATTTTCTTTTAACATGTAGTTAGAGAAACAAGTGGAAGCAAGCCACTAATTGTAGACTGAGGTTGATTAGGACTTTATTTCATTTTTATCACAGGTTTCATTTTTATTTCATTATTTCATTATTTATGTTAGAATAGGACTTTATTTTATATTATGTTATTTCCATGTTCTTTATTATTATTATTATTATTATTATTATTATTATTATTATTATTATTATTATTATTATTATTATTATTA
>JANZXP010000009.1:7942845-7962335 GCA_027576715.1 Erythroxylum flavicans
GCTCCATGGTTTGTCATAATCATATGTACATGATACATGTATGAATATGCTTGTTATTGAGAATGATGTTAGTTGATGTTATGAATGATCATTGGCAGATATTAAGTGGATAATGTATGTTAGAATTACATATTGAGATCCTTACTTCATTTAAAACTGTTAGGCAGGTATATGGGTGATTAATAAGATAAACGAATGTGTCATGTCAAGAGTTCAGTAGAATATAGGAAAGTGAGGCTTACTACGGGTTTTGGTGGCATTAAACCTACCCATCTCCTAGTGCCAACACGATCCAAAAGGTGGGTCGTGTCAACCGTGGGTTCTGATACTAAACTGTTACGTGAATTAGTGTTCAAGCATAGAGATGAAAAGATAAACGCACAAGAGAGAGAAATGTTCGTGAAGAAGAATGAGGGAGAAGACATGAATCTTTTCTTTGAGTTTTTCAATGGTGTATATAGTCTATTACGATGGCTATTTAACCTCGTATAAAGGTTACGATACTGTATACACAAGTTCATGAGTATGTGGATGTGAGTGGCAACTGGAAATGGGAAATGATCCAGAGCTATCTCCCTCCCTCAGTGTGTGGGGCTATTGCAGACATGTGTCCTCCCTCTGTGCACAAGGGAGATGGTGGAACTGTTTGGTGTCCAGGACGATCTGGGAAATTCATAGTGGCGTCAGCCTATCACTTAATTGTAGATTTGGAGCCAGAGACACAAAATCTAATATGGATAGCTATATGGAAATGGGCAGGCTCACAACGTATTCGTTCATTTAAGTGGCTTCTGGCTAAAAGGAAGTTGCTAATAGCAGATGTAAAAGTTGTGGTCAGGAAGAGACCTCCTTGCATGCACTTAGGGATTGTCCCAGGGTGTTCTGGTGCAAATTTAACCCTGAGGTGATAGTGTCTGACTTCTTTCAACAGGACGAGAACATGTGGTTGAGATCCAATATCACTAAACTAGTTCAAACTCAGTAGGAAACTGGGCCACTATTTATGGTGTAGCTTGTTGGTATCTGAGGCAACGGCAGAACAGAAGCATTTTTGAAGCAAATTTTGCCTAGCCGGCCGTTGGGCATCGCATTGTATTAGATTAGTTAACTGGATCGTGAAAGCCCACGAAGTGACATGAAAAGTTGTTACGACATTGGGCTTGCCCATAGGGCACGAAATGAGTTAGCACCCACCGCAGGAAGGATGGATAAAATTAAATACAGATGATGCAGTGCAACATGGGGCTGGTCGGGGTATGACTGAGGGCTTACTAAGGAGCTGTTCGGGGAAATGGTGTGGTGGCTTTTTGACAAATATGGGCGAATGTTCACCATTAATTGCTGAGTTAAAAGGGGTGCATGACAGCCTTCAATTAGCGTGAAATCTTGAGTTCCAAAATGTAGTACTATAAACAGATTCTTTAGAGGTAATCAATATTCTGCCTTCATCATCGAGTTTTTTGACTAATACTAATCTATTGGTGCAGGGTGCACTAGAGCTTTTGGACCGCGATTGGAATGTTCAAATTCAGCATGTTTATCGATAAGAGAACTAGAGCGCTGACCAACTGGCAACTCTAGCTTCATTTGCAAGTCTAGGTCTGCAAGTACCGGTAGAAATCTCATCTGAAATATAGGCATGGGTCCGACAGGATAGCCAAGGAGTGTCATATCGCCGAGGGGTGTGATAATATTGTAAATTCTGTTGTTTCTCTCCTTTGTATACAAAAAAAAAGCCATCGTATAAAGGTTTATGATGGTGACATGTGTTCCCATCTTACATAGTTTCTGCTAGAAACCGTTAGGGATATGGTACTTTTATTCTATTCTCTTCATTTTCGTCTGCATCTTCTTTTCTGCGATGTTTCCACATGTTCTACTTTTCATTAACTATTTCGCATAAGTTTATACTTGTTTCTTACCAGATTGAGACCGACATGTACATCGTAGAAATCGTTTCTCTGTTAACTTTAAACTTATCATCGGCATCACAAACATAAGTTTCGTAGTTGTAGAACAATGTTTGACGAGCATCCTGAAAGAACTCTTCAGAGCAATTGTTGTTTATCAGTTCATAAGCATCCGGTTACCTTGTCAAAGTAAAATTATCCTTAGTTGCCTTTCAGTTATTTGGTAATTGATGCACTACACAATGATATAGGCAGTTATTTCATGTCTGATAACCTGGATCATCTTTTATCGGGTAGGATTGATCAATTCCGGATATATGTTTCTGCGTGCTGTGTGGTTTACGAAGACAAAAATGAGACAATCAAGTTCGATTTCAGATGCATCATGTACCTGCTTAGGTTGTCTAGCTGACAATGTGGTATCAGCAGCAGAGAAGCCAAACAAGCACTTGTTTTTTGCAGTGCATATAGCGCATAAATGGTGGAAAGATAACTTCTTGTCACGCCAAAATGGGTGCCTTGAAGCATCTATGGTACAATTAAACACCAACAATGAACTGCCATTTATCTGTCAACTTGGAAGAATTGAAATCTTTCGCTCTTGTTTATACCAATTACAACAGTTCAGTACATGCTTTCTTCCTATCAAAACTTCACTTTACAGGTAAGACAGCGGAAAGAAAAAAAGAAATGAACTGGTAAAATCTCCACCAACCTGTCTTACCTTTCAGAGCCCTATAAAACCTCAAGAGAAAATAATGGAAAAGATTCTGACCAATTAACAACAAAAACCTATGAGTTTAATGGACTTTTAGGAAAGGAAAAATGGGAAAAAGGCTAGAGACATGAAATGGAAAAATGGTAACACCATATGGCAACAGCAAGGGAAAGACCTGCACATGCCTACATCAAACTAACTTAAATTTTGTTGATATCAGTTACAGGCAAACTGCACCATTTATGCCCTCAACCCAAGCAAGTTGAAGATACTGTTGGCAAAAGTTTCCAGCCTCCTTTCTAAATTTACACACTCATATCCGGCGGACAGTGCCATATTTTCTTGCAGTTCTTTCCTTCCAAACTTCTTGAAGTTCCCAAAAATGTCCCAAGATTGGAGTCTTTCTCTGGATTAGAAGAAAGGAGCAATCTTCAACCATAACCTCAATAATTGCTTGGCCAGTTAACCTGTTGATGCTGAGGCTGCTGGTAGACATTAGAAGCAGGTCCAACCATATCAACTGCTCCAGCCATTGCTTGAGTCTGTTGCAGGAGTGGATGGACTGCTGCTGATGCCGTTGCTGCAGGGTGGTAGATACTGGCAAAGGTGCCATGGCCACTCTGTGTTGGGGTAAAAGCCACATGCTGACCCTGAGGAGGAAGGTTGTAGAAAGAACTAGTGGGCAAGTTAGACATATCTCGGCCAGCAGCAGCTATCCATACAGCTGAACCCTCGCTCTGCAGGAAAGTGAATTTAGCACTCTTGAGGATCAATATTACTGTCTTTTTACTGGTAACTTAAAGTAATAAACTTGCGTTCAGAGTTAAATGTAAATGCTAACTGGACTACTTACTTTTTATTAACAAACCTTTCAAAGAAAAAATTTAAGATATCACCCAGAAAATGGTTCCAGTAATTATTCTAAAGTGTGCTATACACCAAGTCCGGCCAAATCACAACACATCTCCAATTCACCGTAAGCAAGTCCAGGCTAATCACAAAAAATCCCCAATCCACCATGAACAAGGGCTGCATTGCTTGAAATTTAGAGTAACCATTGAACCTAAAATGTTGTGGGTGAGGCCCACAACATGGCTCAAATATTATTCTAACATTTTTTATGAAAATTGGTTGCAGAAACAAAAAACCAAAACAAATCACAGAAGTTAATGGGAAAACAAGACTGAATCACCAATCACTATGCAACATTTTCGTGAAAACAGTTGGAAAATCTCTAAAACTGCAAGTCTACGTATATTTGTCTGACCAGTAGTGACCAACCATAAGAAGCATGTTGTGCTGGTATTTGGGTGATAAAATCCATCAATCTTCAACTGTGTTGACATATACCCACAATATGAAACAAAAGCATCTAAATTTCTAGATGCGTAAGTAAAACCACAAAGCAACAGAATACTTGATGAAATAAAAGAACTCTGCTAGAGTAGTTCCTTTTTTTTTTCCAACGAATATTAAGCATGGACTCCATGCTCATCATACCGTAGCTCCACGACTTTGAAAATCTAAGGACCATACATGCAAAACAAATCCATTCAAATCGCTACTTCAACCAACTATTAGCATCATATCAGTCAACTAAAATGCTGATTGCACAACGTAGACTTATAAGCAGTGATAACCAAAAATAAATCAAAAGGCTGCAACAACTTATTTTGAAGCATTTTCCACAGCCTAGCATTTTCTTTAACAAACGTCATGAGCTAATGATGACCATTAATAACAGCCAGAAAATCAAAGAATCACAGATGATAGCAGCAAAATAAACACATCAAAGAAAACAAATCCTATGCAAGCAAAGATCCCCTTTAATTTAGCATAGTAAACATTTCAGGAGAAAGAAGATTTTAAAGAGTCATTGTAAAAGCCTACCTGCTGTCCAGTCATGTAGACATTGCTTTCTTTGAACTGGGATGCAGTAAGATCCTCATTTGTTGTGGAGTTTCCTCCCGTTGATGCAGAACTGGGATTATAACCAGCCGGAGAGGATCCATAAGGCCCATAACCGCTAGGCATTCCAAATTGGGCTGAATTTCCAGTATTGGTTCCAGGTTTATATTGTGGTAGTGAATACTTAACCCCTGTAGCAGCAGCCGCTGGTGGAGCTGGATATACACCGCCAGCTTGAGGCTGTTGAGGAAATGCACCATTGCTTAGAAATTGGTGGATGCCAGGTGGTGGAACATAGAATGGGGAGAAGAAGTGGCCATATGAAATGTAGTTTGGAGGATAATGAGATATATGCAACCCAGTTGGGGGTCGGAATACGGGGACTGGTTGCTGAGTCACAGCTATGGAACTTTGCATGGGCCCAGCAGTTTGGGTCACCAGTGGAGTTTGACCTACTGTGGACAAAACCAAGGAATTCCCTGCCTGCAATAGATGACATATAATATATAAGCATAACAATGAACAGCAAGGCTGAGTGTATTCATGCACCAGAGAGTATGACCCAGTTAAATACAGATACATTTTGTTCCTTCGCTCTAACACAATAGCACATACAACAGTCATTGTCATATTTCCTAGTTATAATTGGTTTTTATGATATGGTGGACACTACTATTACAATATAAATCTTTGAGAATGTTCTTCTTTCATTTCAAATCTACATCTGAAAGGGTGTTGCTTCTTTTCTTTTTCATTGTTATCCACAGTATCAAATTCTGGATAATGTAATTTCTTGGACTCCATAGCAGAATACGTATATGACAACACAAAAAACTGCTCTAGGTGAGCACTAGGCAACCACAAGGACTGTTGCCTGTTATCAATTCTATAAGAGCTTCTTCAGCTTTTCTTCACAACATAATACAAACCAACAAAACCTAGAACTGAAGTGTGTCCATAGGCATTATCCAAATCACAGATGACATCACTAGTGTCAAGTCACTAGCAAAATATTAGCAATACTGTGATCTGGTCATGACAGAACATGTTTACCAATCTAGAAAAAGTCAAAGTGGAGGCAATATGTATAAATGCTGCACGTGGAAAACTTCATTTCTTTCATATAACAACGTTAAAAGACACCCTTTCTTAAAACAAAATGTGAAGGCCCAAAGTTTAGTTTGGAACAATTTACCAGGTTTATTTGGCATAGACAAGGACCTAATCATGGAATCTCTACCTCATTCTCTCCAAAAATCAAATTTAAAGGGAGGGCTAGGTGAAAGCATTTGAAAACATAGTAGGCCAAAAGCAAACGAGATAGATTATATGGACCACAAAATTGCAACACTAATATGTATTTAGTCTAACTGATATCCACATGATGGTGATTAAAAAAACACCCTTAAGTCATTACTACACGAAAAGCAAGAATACCTTAATTATTCCTTTTATAAGATAAAAGTAACAACAAAATCTCGTATTTGGAAAACTGGGATATTGTTAACATCAAACCATTTACACAACTGGAGTTGATGATTGATAAGAAGACAAGCACAGCAACAGTTCTGAGGAAACTGAAAGTATGTTTCATAAAATTTTGAGTATCCAATCAATAAAGAATTGTTTCCCAAGAAGGAAAAAAAATGAAATTTCAATCCCTCAATGATTAAATAAAAGAAAGATGAATACTAGTGAAACCTCTTGGGGAGACTGGGCAGTGTGTGGAGGTAATACAGCAAGATTCCCATTGTATTTTGGAGCAATTCCAGGTGAAGGAAAGGGAGAAACACGACCATCAGTATCAGCACCAGGACGATAAAATTGAGCATGATAACTTGCAGGATCAAATGGTTGCTGGACCTAGACAGAAATGGGTAACATGATAACCATCATTTGGTTTTAGGTCTGAAAACAAAACACATCTTGTTACTGCAACATTACTTTGTCAAGTCATTCATATCTATGCAAGTCCAAGAAATTCTCAATCACAATAAAGAACACTGCTTCTAGAATTGGCAATTGCAGCTATCTGATAAACTTAATTATACTCTTTCCCCTATTTATTTTGTTTTTCTTGATCAGCATTACATTAATGCCATAAGCAAAATTTATCTTCAGAAGTCCTGAGGAGATTTATTCGTATCATTATCTATCCTATATAAGAATTGACTATCCTATATCAGAATGGTTCAGGTATCCTATTTTAGATTGTTGATATTAGCTGCTTGTCCGACCATTACAAAGAGATGTTTGAAAACATAGTTAATAGTAAGTCATTCTATTTTCTAATTTCCTCTTCAACAACAAAAAGGTAAATGTGTAACATCTGAGACATTATATAATGGATTTAAGTTCTGAAGGCTTACTACAAAGCTAGGAAGGCGAGAAACTTCACGCATTTGAGATTCTGAGTTTTCAAATGGTGCAATCTGACTACCTAACATTGGAGGCACAAAACCAAAGCTGTAGTTTGGAGAAGTATGAACCACTGAGTATTGATGCCCTCCAGAAAATAGTGCAGTTTCTGGCTTGGCCTCGTTGTAATCTGATACTGTATTGGATGGGACATCACTCTCAACAGAAAAATTTTCAGGTGCATGAGAAGGTGAGTGAGGATGATTTGGATATGCTCCCTCCTCTGCAGTCATCACTGCACTTGGGCTGTTGATTCGAAATAGATAAACAGAGCATTATTATAGTACAGTCAAGTATAAAATAGATAAGAGACAAGTCAGCAACATCCTGACTAACATAATCAACTGTTGCAGGTCAAAAACTTAATATTCTACACCTAAAAGACCTAGGACTTCTCAGCAAATTATTCACAGATATCTTGGACTATGGAACATATATAAAAGAGCATAACATATTCAATCCAACAGTAATGGAAAGATCCAGCTTGAACACGTTGACATCTTCACAGGTGTTTGGTATCTAACTCCTAGTTGGAAGGATTAGGAACAGATTCTTATTTCTATTGATAGCCACATATGTAAACTAGAAGTTGGGGGAATGATATTTACTGACCACGGAACCAAGTTATTGTGGATATATCTTAATAAATCTGTCATGAAGATTTATTTAATTTATCCACTTATCTCGACAAACGACACATGTTAATGTCAATCAAAAATAGGTAAACAAGTTTCATTGATAAACCTATTAATTCAAGTAAACAAAAAAAAGAAGAGTTAAAATACTCTAATAGAGTAAAATAGAAAAAACGAAATTTCTGATTAAATATGAAAACTAAAAAACTCAAAATGAGTAAGAAAGGAAACAAACATAAACTTTCTAGAAGACTAACCAAAAAGGTTAATTGCACAAAGATCCCCTGCAGTTCAAATTCAGCCTCCAATGTCCTTTTTGGTTTGAAATTAGAAAAATATACCTTTTTGTAAATATTATCAGTAAGTAAAGTTGAAATTTACATGTTTTTACTGAAAATAATTACGTAATGATACGAAACACTTTGAATTTCAACATTACAATGACAGCTTGTTAAAAATTATATGGTAAAATATTGACAAAAAGCGTATGCTATGCTAATTATAAAACCACATGAAAATCTGAAGTTAAATTTTAACTACAAGATAGTTTCTGGAAAATAATGAAACCACAGAGGATCTCAATGCAATTTATCAAAAAATTTATGGTGCTAATAAATTCTATTTTTACTAAACCCTATACACTGATATTGTCTACACACAAACACACACACGTCTAACTAGTTATAAGAAAAGTATCTGTCCAGTTAAACTTAAAAACAGTAAAGTCTTAATAACCTGAAAATATGCCTTATATAATTCTTTGAAATAAAAAGTAAAAAATAAAAAACATTGAGAAGAAGGAAGGAGAGCACAAGAAAATTATCTTTATTCAGAGTAAAAGAAGATAGCTTCTCTCAAAATCAAGAACTTGTGAATTTTGTAACATTGAATTCTTTTCCAAACTGGTATTGTATTTCCCTAAATTAAATCGTGAAGATCATTAAAAATTTATAAAACTGAATGCATTTCCCTTAATAAAATTTTGAAAAATTCAATTGCTTATAAGTAAATTATGCCGTTGTCAAAGAAATATTTTCCCCCAGGTCCTACATTTGCCACCATAACTAGAAGGTAAAATACTATCTCATTCTCTAGGGTGTTACTACTACACCAAGCATTACATCTAAGACTACCGATGTTAGATTAAAACACATCAGCACTTACCTTGTTGCCTGCTCCTCCATATTTTCTTCCATAACGTGGGAAGTTTCAGATATAGGTGGAGAGCTTTTGTCACTTGCTGGCGCACTTATAGCACTAGATGTTATTGCAAAAGTCCCATCAAAACTTCCAAAACTCAACTTTGTTCTTTCAGATTCAGGAACATGGATGTGGTTTGGAATAATAACATGTTGACGCGGTGGGAGATGCAACTCCTCCAGCTTCTTCTGCAGCTTATAAGTCGAGTCTTCTGAATCAAGGATACCTGCTGCTGTCTGTGAGTTTCCACTCCCTTCAACAGGATTATTAGGCAGATAAGATGAGCCAACAGTTCCACTCCCTTGAGGCAAATTACATCCTGTTGGCTTGGGCTTCCATTCCTTGTTGGGGCCAGCTGTCAATAAATAGATGGACCAGTAAACATTTAGATCGCAAGCAACCAATCAGATCACTACTACTAGGTAAATAAGAAACCATAGGTGGGATACCTCCCTCCCAAACATCTTCTATACTGCATTATTAGCTGCATCAACTTGTATCCAGAAGCACATGTCACAGGCAAAAAAGTTTTCCTAGCACTATAGGAAATAGCTTACAAAAAATATATATATACAAGGACAGCCTAGTTCAAGATCCCACGTCCAAATTCAAAAGATCAAATATTTTATTTACTAACATAAAAATTCTTCACTTTCAGTATACAGTTCAGAAAACCATATTATGTTAAGATTTTAGCTTCTATCAGGAAACAAAGTACCTAAGTCGGCAACCAGGAAAAAGAAACAAACAATTGCAACGGGGATCATGGTCAAGGATATGAACTCCATGTCCCTATACCCAGAAAGTTTCAGCATCTTGTTTAAATTTTAGCCTGAAGTAAACAAACTATTAAATACCAACAGATTTTTTTAGAAAAACTGGATGGGTGTCAAAATCATAGTAAAAATAAAAATATGGGGTATATGTTCATCAATAATGTAGTAGTTTCAGAAGATAAAGAAGCATTGATACAAAGCCAATCCACATACCTCTCTGAGAGCCCACTATCTGTTGTGATCTATTACTATAGTTAGATGAAGGTCTGCTACCAGAAGAGCCAGAATTCCCTGATGTGGATGAGGGTGGCGAAGTCTCACTGAGCTGACTCTTCCCAACTCCCTGAGATTTACTTGATATCTTCCGTTGCAGGAAGGGGGCACCAATATCAAGAGCTGTAATCAAATGTTAGAAAGAAATAATCCCAGTAAATCACTAATCAAAATTGGCAAATCTTTCATTGCATAACCAAAGCCCTGACCTGATTTCTCAGTAGGAACGACCGTGGTTGACTCACCAACAGTTCGGTGACTTCCCACCTCACGTTTAATTGCACCAACTGCACCAGGGAGCCGCAAATCATTAGATGGCGCTAGTACAGGATCTGATGGTGAGAAACAGACTGCAGATGAAGAAGCTGGAGTCACAGGCACTAAGGAGTTACTGGAGCTTGTCATAGGCACCCCACATGTTTCCCCAATTTCTAATCCTACAGTGAGGGTGTTATCAGCTTCAAGCGGAGATGATGTATTTCTCAACTTATCAGCACCAATAGTTGGAGAAATCACTTCAGGATTTGCACCACCTCCTGCTGGTGAACTAGTCGAATTCACTGTACATTGGCTTTCATAAGTTACAGTGGAGGAACCATTATCCACTACATCAGTTGAGCTGCAAGGCAATCAAACAAATTTCCTATCAAAACCCATAAACCCCCAAAAAAATATAAACAGAGCACAATACACTTGTAAACAGTTATACCTTGCTGCATGAGTTGTTTCTTTAATTTTGTCATACGAAGCTGGCAACAAACAACCAGCACCCTTCTCCGTAGTTTGGTTGTTTGCACTGTCCCTTCCTGTTCCAGAATTCTTACCGCCACTTGCATCTGGCAAACAGTCAAAGTCAGTATGCAGTTAGGATAGATCTTACTCATCAGGCAATTTGCATAAGCTCCATTAGCATGACTGACAAACCCCAGTATGTGCACATTATCAACAGCAAATACACCAGGGGCTCAAACCAGTTCAAGTGAAATGACCAAATTGCCTAACTGCTGAGGTCGCTTGAGGCTAGGCACACATGGCAGGTAAGAATCCGTGTGATGCCAAGCACACATCCTCAGAATAAAAAGTATCTCTAACTTCTGTAGGACGATTTACAGAACAGAATAAAAGACAGAAACTTAAATGCTTCATGATTTACAGGTTTAAATCACCATGTGACAAGATCATTGATTCGTCATACAAAATTCACAACTTGGAGTAGGCTTTTATTTCTATTTTCACTCTAAGGAATGAAGTCGAGTTTTAGTCAGGGTCTTTCATTGAACAATATGATTCGCTTCATAAAAACAACAACATTCAATACCAAGATATGCATGCTTCAACTCACTCGAAAGATGCCTTAAGCCTATATCGCTAAATAAAAGAGGATCACCCAGGGACTAGGGTTCATAAGCCAGTCCTACTGCAAGTAACATGGCTTCAGGCACTCTTTTAACAATATTGATTCAGAACAAACCTCAGCAAAGTGGCATAGCCAACATGTTATACATGAGTCATACATTTAATTCTTTACAGAGCACAGGAAATACATCAACATGACCAGAGCCTGTAAACAAGTGAAAGAAACTTTAGTTTATTCGGGCTAGATATTAGAAGCTGTTTCATACCATGTGACGTGAAACGAGGTGAAAAATTCCCCCGAAGACTCCTACCCCCACGTCCTTGGTTACCAGATTTCCATCGAATATCTCCAGACTCTTTGTTGCCCACATTCTGCATCTCAACCAAGTTATCATCAAAACAATATAGCTCCAATCAGAATGTAACTTGCAATGACAAGTAAAATTTGCATGCCCATATATATTATTAAACATTTAAAACAACAAGATAAAACAGAGTTTAAAAATGCAACTAAGCTCTTCACTACCCATACGTGAAAAATCAAAAAGCCCAAATCTACATGTCCTAGCTGTTATCTCTGTCTCTAGAATATACTTTACATTCCTCATATAACTTTATCCATTTTATATCCCTCTAAGCCAGAACTACCTTTTCACAAAAGGGGCAATAACCATTGATCACAAAACTTCTATTATTGACCTACAGAATTGAAATAAACTTGTTTGAATGTTTATGGTGGTTCAAAAAATGTACAAGCTTTCAAGCATAATTGCTACAAGAAAAATAAATTTGAAGATCCAAGTTATAATCTCCAAGCAGTGATATTGACACAACAAAGAAGCAACAAATAAAACCTATAAATCATTTTTGTAGAGCATAAAAACCAAATAAAATGATATAGAGAAGAAACAAATTCCATCTCTCCTTAGTGTTTTTTCTTTTCCTGATTATATTTTCAGATTGGCTATCTTGTTTTTTTCATACTAGTTAAAGTTAATTCAATCCGTTTACTTATTACTAAGGTTTAAGTTCCAACAGTATTAAACATGCATTTTGCGTATTATTACAATTCAGTTTTAAAACTATTTCCTCTCTGTTTTGTCTATTTGAGTTTATGCCCTAGGAAGGTTATTCCTAAGTCTTAATTATCGGTTTCTTGCTGCATCGTATATGCACAGTAATCTGCTGACAGCTGAAAGATGTAATGATCACCATCTTAACTCGGTTACCGGACATTGGCAGATGAATCTTAAATTACACGGCTAATGATGCTATTGCTACATCTCATTAACCACAAGAATGGACGTAAGAGTTGGAATAGCAATGCATGACATGAAAGGAAAATAATTGACACCTCTGAAAAAACAAAGGAACCCACTCAACCACTCAACTACAATGGAGGAACATCCCTATAGATGTTCCTGAAGAAGAATCTTACATCTTTTCTCTTGTCACGTTTTCTTTTGACCTCATGAAATGTATCTGCAAAGCAGCACAAATACTTGTTACCGTGTTTATTAGAAAAATTAAACAAAAACTTGAAATATAGCAGCCACAAACAACAATGTCAACCACTTTTCTCATTCCCTTCCTTGGTTCTTACTCCCATTTTGGGCGGCTCAATGGAAAGTTCGCAAGAACTTTTTGTGAGATTATACATTACAAGACCAAAACAGGAATTTTTAATTTTGAAATGCAGCAACAACAGTGGAATAGATTGACGGGGGAAAAAAACCACTTATTTGCGCAATTTCGATAATCTTATGCACCGAAATGATTTTCCAGATCAAATTTCCCAAAAAAAAAAAAGAAGGGGGGAAGGGAAAGCTTTCATTTAATATAAAAAGGTCATGGATACACACACTGCCTCAAAATCTAAACTAAGCCCAACAGTCAGAATGAAAGAATTGATATAATTAAAAAGAAAGGAGCGAAAACTCATCAAAGCAAATTAACCCCACTTCAATCCAACCCTCAAATACAACCAAATCTAACCGAATCACCAAGCTCGTCGAAATGATTAATCAAAGATCAAACCCACTCTCATGGTCTGTACAAAAATGAACTGGAAACGAAGAGCTGAACAGAAAACCAAAAAGCTAATAATTCCAACAAAATACCCTGAAAAAGAAGCCTTTGAGTGGTTTCATTTGGATCCATAGAACACTCCTTGAGCATTGCATAGATTTCTTCTTCACTATGATTGCCCACGATCTCCTTTATGTTTTGGATCATCTTCCTGGTAGTGCTTGGAATTGAAAGCTTAGCCCCACTACCACTCATCTTCTTCACCCACTATCAAACTCCTCTTCCCGAAGCAAAATATAGGTGTGTTTCAGTACGCTTAAAATTGTCTCTGTAAATGGAAGTTAGAGATAGACTACACTACAAGGGTATGCATAATTGGTAGTGAAAGGTTAAGAAAAAGAAGAGAGAGAGAGAGAGTTAATAGAAGTTGGATTGTGGGGTTTTCGGTGTTTTGAATTGATCTAAGGTGAGAGGAACAAGAAGAAAAAGGAAAGGAAAGGCAAGAGGCGGAGAGAGATAGAGAGGGAAATGTGCATTGTGTGCTTTTTATGTGTACTGTGTAGGGCTTTGTTAGTTTTTTCTCATTCATTAGTTATTTCCTTTGCTTTGATTCATTCATGTGGCAGATCCAAACGCAGCCTACATGGTTGGCATTGGTTAGCAGGTTGCATCTTTTTCTTACATTCAGATAATCTTATACTTAAGCAAGAAGGCGTCCACTTTTGACCAGAGATGTTACAAATGCTTCTTGTATTAAATGTCACATTGTTCCAAAAGTTCAACACTAGCATTCAACATAGTTAATAGTTTTAGGCTGCATCTTTTCTTACATTAAGACAATCTTTATATACATAGTTTTAGGTTGCATCTTTTCTTACATTAAGACAATCTTATACTTATGCAAGAAGGCGTGTACTTTTGACCAAATGCTTCTTGTATTTTGCTAATCAAAACTCGAGTTGAGGTTAATGGTCTCAAATCCTTATAAACCTACCATACTTTGCTGAGCATTCATCCGCTCTGATCAGAACCCAATTACTCTGGAGACTCGAACACGAGACGTAATGGATCACTTAAAACTCTGATACTGCTTTACTAACCAAAACTCGAATTGAGGTTAACAGTCTCAAACCCTTATGAACCACATTGTTCCAAAAGCTCAAGACAAGCATTCAACTTAGTTTTGTGTATACAATTGTGCTAGATTCACCTCCTCTTTTTTAAGAGAACTATATTGTTACTAAATTATTACTCCTATATAAAATTTATGATTAAGTATTAAAAAATTCTAAATTCTTTTAAATTTCACAATTATATCCCAAATCTTAAAAACTAGTAATAAAACATTTCAACACCGACTTTAAATAATTCTAAGTTGATTGTGTTAATATGGCTTAAAATTAGTAATAAAATATTTTAATTTTAATTTTAAATAATTTTCTAAATTAATATTTAAAAATTATAAATAAAACATAAAAACAATAAAATACTCAAAGCTCTAAACAAAGCTTCTTTTTCTCCGACGTCCGGTTGAAAAGACTTTTCAGCTAATAGAATCAATAAGCAGTGACTCAGGGGTTGCTATTAGATATTATCAGGTTGCTATAAAAGTAAGAAATTATCACTTGGAATGATGGCAACAAAAGGATTTCTCTAAGTAATTAGTTTTAATATAACTAATTATAAATTTCTAATCAACATTTTAGCAATTTAATTATATTGATTTTTAATACATATTCTTCTATTTGTATTCTACCTACATAGTAATTAATAATCATTCATTTTTAAAAGAAAGTAAACAATATTATTTAATTATTTTATGAAATTATTTTAGTTTTAATTTGATCAATTACAATGCTAAATTTTAGAATTAGTACATAATAGTTTTACTTTAATATTTCAATATCTTTACATATTATATATAGGTTTTGGAATATATTAACTTATTACTTATTGTTATATTTTATATTATAATTATTAAAAATATATTTAAAATTTTATACTAATCAAATAAGTGCAAAATATTATAATAGCTTGTAGATTATTATTATCCTATTTTTATAAATTTTCTTTTTCTATGACTATCATTCTCCTTTTTTCTACTTAATGGACAGAATTATTAAATTTTAGAAATTCATAGTTATAAAGTTATTTCAAATAGATAACATATATGTTAAAGAGTTAGTTGTGAGTTCTAAAGGGATATGATTTAAACATAAATTCGTAGCATTAATGTAAGCTTATTTATTAAACTTTATATAGATTGGAACAGAGGGAATTCAAAGGGTTTATGTTTTAAAAATGTGACATTTCTAATATAAGAGACAAAAAGAAGATAATTTAAGTCATGTTTTAAATATCAAGCATTTATATTATGTTTATATTATATGCAATAAATGTAAGATAAAAAATTGATAACAAATGTATCCATTTCATTCTTCTTTTAGTCCAATGTTTTCTTCCTTACACTTTAATCTCGTCATTAATCCCCAATTCAAGATCTTTTGCTTGCTCCCTTAACTCTTCGACTTTGTCCATATTTATGCATGGCATTGTATGGGTATCATGTATTATTCCTCCCCTTCCCCCACTGAATTTTTCCATTCCCTCTCTAGTTTTTTGTATCTTACCCCTTATCTTTTAGCTTTTTTCTTCCTTTCTCGCTCTCAATTTGCAAGGTGACCTAAGTTCTTCAATTTGTCTTTCCATGTTATCTTTTTATTCATGGTTGCCCTCCATCTTGCTTTACCTATTCCTACCCTTAGAATCAGCTCACCCCTATCTACATCAATAATTAATCGAGCAGTGGCCAAAAATAGTCGCTCGAGGATAACTGGAATTTCAGTGTCTTCTTGTAAGTCCAGTATGAAAAAGTCTATGGGAAAGGTAAACTTTTCCACTGCACATCTTATATGATACTCTTCGGATGATGAACTGACTTCTCTACCATTTTACCAATATTTTGGTGGGTACTATCTCTTCAAACTCCAACTTCTGATATAAGGAATATAGCATCATGTTTATGCTGGCTCCTAAATCAACGAATGCTCTTTCTATTTTGACACCCTTAATAATGCAAGGGATATAAAAATCCCCTGGATCCTCCTTCTTTGGTGGCGTCATCAATTTCTTTTCTTCCTCCAACTCTTTTTCCACCTTTCTCCCTATTGATTCTATTAGTGTAAGCCATGCTTCTAGTTGCTCAATCATGTCTACAACCTCATTCAGCTCAACTTCCTTAGATTTCTTCATAACTTTGATCGGGAATGGAATCGAGGGTTAGTACTGACAGGCGTGTCGTAACGCTATTCAAAATAAAATAACTAGACTACTACTGTAATAATGGTGAGTCTAGTTCGATCCCACAGGGAATATTTGGTTAGCGTATGAAATGAAATTAATTGATGTTTAAGTAATGGGGTTTTTTGAATTTAATAAGAAAATTAAATTAAATTAAATTAATCTAATGAAAACAAATTAAATAAAACATGCAAAAAATGATAAAATTGGAGAATTCGGTAGGGATCCAGTTCTTTGGTTCAATCTCGACCTACATCCTAATTAAGCATAAATTATTGATTTGTTGTTCTTTTATCTCTCTTAGCAATTATCAGTCGTAGATTAACAACAAGCTCTGTTAATCCCGATTTTTCTTTAGATACTAGTTAATTACGAAGCGTTCATTAATTAACCCTAGCTATTGGGAAACCTAGAATAAGCTCTCTGAGTTTATCCAGACAACCACCTTACGAATCAGAAAATAAACCAATCTAGGTAATAATCACACAAGTTTAGATTATTTAACCTATATTATGTTATCTCTAATGATTCGGAACCATTAGTTGCTACACATGAATCTGGAATACAATGATTATGTATTGTATTCGATTCTAGCAATGGGTTTTCATGAAAAACATTCAATAGAGCATTAAAATCATCACCATTCAAATACCCACTCAATCCACACAAGATAACATAATTAATTCCTAATCAGAGAAAGAAATAACCAAACAATAAAAAATGCTTAAAATAGGTCGTCGACGTCGATGTCACCTCCGAACTGGTGTCGAGACGTCTAGCCCTCCATGGGTCTATCCCAAGAAAATGCTTTAGCTCCCACGACTAACCCTTGCCGAAACTTCTTTCGACTCTCTTCTCACTGCCGCAAGCCACTTTCTCTCCACTAATCACTAATTTGACAAATAAAGATTAAGGTCCATCTCCACTATTCACGTATCACTCTCTCTCGCAACTCTCTTCTGTTTTCACTCACTCCACTCTTTGTCCTCTTCTGTTGCCAGCCCTCTCTAATATTCCATGATGTGACGAAACTGTTCATCTAACTTTCATTTAACCCTTACAGCTCTCTTTTATGCGTTTTGAGCAAAACGCACCTAATGTTTGCGTAACGTCTACGTTTCACAGACATTGTTTGCGTGAAATGCAGACATTGTCTGCGTTTCGCAAACGTTTGCTCCTGCCTTATGCGATGCGTTTTATTCTCCTTGCTCCTCCTTGCTATGATGTTGTTTTAGCATGCCTTGTCCACCAGTTGCATATAGTTTCAGGCTTCATCTTTTTCCAGCGGCCACCTTTAATTCTTCTTCTTTTTATTTTTTTTCTTGTGTTTTAATTTTCTTCTTCTTGCTCCATAAAGACAAGTAAAAATTAATCTTCAAAAAACGGCCCAAATGTAGTGCTTTCGACTCACTTTAATTTCTTTTCTTCCAAATTATACTTAAAATCATATATGAATTAAAGTGAGTATCTTAAGCATTTTCGTATCATTAATCGCTAAGTGTAAATGATTAGATGTATTAATAATTAAACACATATCAATTTCTCCCACAATTAACTTTTGGCCATTCTCGGGTAAAACATCCAAATTAAGCTCAAAGACTCGAAACATTTACTCAATTCTTATATTTTCCAAGACTATATAATCATAACCAAAGATGAATGACTTTCAAAAATCATAGCAAGAATTCAACATTCAATGCATCTACTCATGATCAATCAATGTTCAATACCTTCAAAACTGAGCAATCTAATGGTAGACTTGGAAAATGTGTTTAACTAAAATATATCTATAGGTACTCTCAACACCATTCATGATTATGTCATTCCATAACTTTGTATGTCATATCATTTCTCCACCACTAATGTTCACATACAAAATTATGGATCAAAGGACTTTTAAGGTTGTAATGTGGGTAAAGGTAAGGTGAAATGTATTTGGGGCAAGTAGTATGAAAGTCATTAAGCTAGTGAAACAAAGCAACACTCATCAAAATTTGGGTACCATCAGTTATGATGAATGAAACATTTATATTTCACAACCATTTAGCTCTCACACATAATCCACATGAAGCATATACCAATTCGAAGGAATCACCCACACAATTTATGCCAACAATACATTGAAATAACAAGAGTGAACCTTCCAAGCCAACATTTACCTCATATTCAACATACTCAAATAACATGTTCATTACAACTCTAGGAAGATATATTAATCATGAATAATTATGCAAACTCATATGCACTTTTCAAAACAGTTCACACACTCTTCTATTATTATTATTATTTGACTTTCATCAAAATTAATAGAAGGAGTGAAGTTTCCTTGACTTAACAATCTCCCCCTTTTTGATGATAAAAAATAATCATAATATTAGAAGATAAACAAGAGGATATTTAGATGAATAATTTTCAGAAAACATTTATTTATTTAAACGAATATGCAAGATATAGAATGCATTAAAAATAAGCTAGAATAAAATCGCCAAAATAAAATCTCCTCCTTCTCCTTTAATTTCTACTATTCTCCCCCTATTTGTTATTAATCAAAAAGAATCATTTCAAATGCTTCAATATCTCAGAGAACATATGTTTGATATCAGTACGGATCGTCTTGAGGTCTTCTTTTACAGTCACACGTCGAAGTGCTACTTCCTCATGAAGATCACCTACTGAGTCACTTAGTTCTTCAACCTTAGTATCAATTTTTTGAATATGTTTAGCTAAGGCTTCATGTTCTTCCTTATGCTTTTGACTAGCTTCAGTCCTTGTGATGAAATTCTTCAAGCACGCCAAATTATCGGTAGGGTCTTGTAGCTTTTCACTTTATGGATGAAGATACTCAGAGACAAAGGGTTTTCTAATTGAATCGTCTAATTTGATATTTTCAATGGAGGGTAATTAAAAAAATTTTGTTTGTGGGCGAATGTCAAGATCATCAGGGTAGGGTAGTTTCAAAATGGGTTTT
>JANZXP010000009.1:7977975-7990774 GCA_027576715.1 Erythroxylum flavicans
ACACACACACACACACACACACACACACACACACACACACACACACACACACACACACACACACACACACACAGACATATCATACTTGGATATATTTGTAAATAAATACTTCTAAATATAATGATTATTCACACACACACGCACACACACACACTTATATCATACTTAGAGATATTTTTAAATACATACTTCTAAATATAATGATTATTTGTCAATCAATTATTATATGGATGATGATTGGAAATTTTGTGACCTTTTGATTCCACAAGTAATTTAAAAAATAATTAAAATTTCTATTTAGAAGGTTGTGTGAAATTAATTAAAAATAAAAATAATTGGATAATAAATATGTCATTACGGAAATTATGTGTTTAAGAAAAATGACAACTATATCCATGAATATTGTCCTAGAATTCAATAGAGGTAAGAACTTAAATGGTGATAATTTGGAAATTTGGAGCATGGAAATCCAATATGCATTGAATAAGTAAAAGACTAAGACTCACTCTATGAAATTATAGTTGTTTCAAAGACAATATGGCTCAACATAAGAAAAAATAAATGGCATAAGTTACTATTAAGTTTGACATATATAATAATGAACAAAATAAATCATAGATGAATTATGAGGTTAGATCCTTCAATGCCGAGGTATATGAACCTAATGTCAATCATAGTTAGTGAAATGAGAGATGTTGCTTATATCTTGTTAGATACACAGCAAATGTAAGTTGTCACATTTTCTTTACCTCTAAATTGGGAGTATATGAAAATACACCAAACCTGAAATAAGAATATCAAAATGATATATGATGTTATGAGGCATCAATTATTACAAATTAAACATATTGAGGCTTTCGAGTCATATACTGAGTTATACAATGATTGAGTCATGCTCACAAGGAGCTAAAAGTAAGAAGAGAAAGTGCTACGGTGAGTTTAAGTGAAAATTAGAAAGAAAGCCTTCCATAATTCTTAGAACCTAAGAAGAGTTAAGGCTAATTAAAATGGGAAAGGAAAATGATATTATAAGAAAAAATTTCTTATATTTGTCAAGCTTCTAATTAGCCTTAGATTCAACACTAATTTCTATAGTGGTCGAGGATAATATTCTTGGAACCAATTATAATAGTTATAGTTTTATGTTAGATGTTTCTATGATATTATATACTGGTTATGAAATAAACAAAACTAGTTTTATTTGATTACACCATTCAATACTTGTAACATTGATGCTAATATGTTCCATGCTAGATTTGGATATGTTGGACAAAATCAAGTAAGGTCTTTTAGAAGACCTACATAAAGTATAATTGTCTATTTATATACAATGTCTATGTAAAAAGTATAAATTACAATTATGATGCAAATTTTTTCTAATTAGTGGGGACTTAAAGTAAATAAGGAGAAGAGTAGTTTGCACCTTTCTTCGGATGTTAGAGAACATAAGCAGATTTGAAGCATGGTCAGATTTTCGATTCTTTCTATATCGTTGAAGTATCTAGGAGTTACAATTACTAAGTTAAAAACCAAAATTTTCAGGTTTCATTCCATTGATCGAGAAGCTTAAATAAAGAATTCAAGTATGGCAAAATAAGTTTCTTTCTATAGTTGGCCGACTAACTCTAATTTGTTCGGTGTTGAACAGTATACATATACATTGGGTTGCTTACATGCTGCTACCTAAGAGGGTCATTAAGGAAATTGATCATGTGTTAAAAGCATTCTTGTGGTCAAGAAGCACAGTGAGTGGGAAGCATGCAAAGGTGAAATGTAGTGAGGTTACATTACCAAAGAAGCAAGGAGGACTAGGGATTATCCCAGTTTCATAGATGCAGTATGTTCTTCTGACTAAGAGGATCTGGAGATTGTTCATTGATAGTCAAACTCTTTGGATTAAATGGATAGGGGCATATCACTTAAAAGACAGGAGTTTTTGGTAGCTGGAGGAGTCTAGGGACTTTTCTTAGATATTCAATTATTTACTCAGTTTGAGAGATATACTGTATCCACATATCAAGCCTGAGCTGGGAGATGGCTAGGATATATGGTTTTGGTTCGATAATTGGACTAATGTTAGTCTTTTAATCCATAAAGCGGAACTTTCTCAATTATGATCTCGGATACCTTTATATGCTAAAGTCTCTTCTCTTATCCATGAGGGAGAGTGGCTAGTAACTACAGAGGATTCTCCTTGCTTAAAGAGTATTTGCCAAGCATTCTTGAAGGAATACAGAAAGATAGCATCAACTGGAATCTTTCCTCCAGAGGTTCGTTTAGTAATAAATCTTGCCATCAGTTGTTAGTTAATTGCAATGAAGTAGTTCCTTAGTTTGATACGATTTGGAAAAATTCATTAAATCCAAGAGCTGCAGTTTTTCATAACCAGCGATTAAATATGGACTTCGAACAAAAGATAAGCAATGGTCAACAAGCTATGGCAATCCATCTTCTTGGCAACGAAGGAAAAAAAGAATGGAGTCATGGAAATTTAGACATTATTAATATACTGTTGTTGGTTTAGAGAGTATGATCCTAAATGTGTCTTAAGTAAGCTAGTGAATGACAGTCACAACCATCTTTATTTTGAGTGTACATACACTAAAGCAATTTGGGGCAGAATCATGGTTATGTTATAGTTATCTAGATACACCTTTAAGTGGGGGGAGACTTTGAACATGATAATAAGGTGCACAAAGCATGGTTGCTCGGATGGTATGCTTATGAAAACAACCTACATGAATGTCATTTATGCAATTTGGAGGGAAAGGAACAGTAGAATATACAAAGGAGTGGAAGAGGGTAAACATTAGTTAGCATAACACAATGTCAACTACACTTGAGAAACTATTATTGCTCATCATCAACAAAGATTTATTAGCCAAAATTTGACGAGAATTTGGTTGTTGTAATTTGATTTTTATGTGTATTTTTGTGTTTGAGGATGCTTTTGAGTTGAATTTTTGGTAGTAGTTAGAGTTTCATTGTAATGTCATTAAATAACCTTTGCTAGTTTAATAAAATTTCTTTTATTTTCCAAAAAAAGTAGAAAACCCATTTATTATAGAATAAAGAGTTGTTAAGCCATTGAAATTAACTCATTAAGCTATTTATAGCCAAATGAATGTCAGAGCAAGGCATGGAGGTACTTATTTCATCACTTTTTTTCAATTATTGTACTCAGTATAGTATATCTATTTGATTTCTCAAAGTTTGAAGCATTATATTATTTCTAAAAGTATACAACTTTAGTTAAGAATCAAATAGATAAAGCATCAACTGTCTCAGAGAGCTAATCAAGTATTATGAGTACTCATTTGATCAATTAAAAAATGACTATTTCGTAAGCAATCAACAAAATGGTGATGTGGAGAGGAGAGCTAAAACTCTTCATGAAAAAGATAGGTATATAATGGCACATAGAAGTTGGCCTATTTAATTATTAGCTTGATGTGTTATTGTTGATTAAATATATACTCAAGTTATTGCTTATAATTAAAACACCATTTGAGATATAAATAGGTAAGAGACCTAATTTATCACATCTGAATTCTTGAGAATGTGTTACCTATATTCATGATCTCTTATATAAGTATGAGAAATTGGTCCTAAAAGGAACAAATTTTTCGTTAAAAGATTAGAAAAACATTCCAAAGTGCATATATTCAAAGGTGAATAAGGTAATAAACAAGCAATTGAATTTAAGTCACATAATGTCATATTCTTAAAGAATGACCATCCAAAGTAAGAACAAATAGTTTAAAACTTATCTCTATATGAAATATTGAATTAAGATGATGTAGTAAGTTGAGATCAAGTAGATGGAATGCATCCACTTAAAAACAATTTAAAAGACGATGAATTAGTTTCTAATCAATGCTAATCTAAGTCTATTAAAGTTTCATACCATTATCTAATTCAAGTGGGAGCAATATAGGAGTAGAGACATATTTTCTTAAAAAAAAATCAATTATACCTATAATACAAATAGATTAATTCTTAGAAAAAATTTTAATGTTAAAAGAAATTTATGGTAGTTCAATAAGAAAATGATGAGCTAAGTAATATAAAAGGACTCTATCTAGTTTTGTTAAAGATGAATAAGTTATAGCAATAGAAAAAGGATGAAATTGATGAGCTCGATCAAAGTATGAGGATTAGTTAATCTTCTTAAAGGATTTGAGGTCAAAAAAACAAGTAAGTTCTCAAATTTTAATTGAAGCATGAATGACAACTTTGAAATATATAAATCACATCTAATGAAAAAAGGATGCATACAATGGAAGATATTAATTATGAGAAGACCTTCTCACTTGTTATGAAGTTTATATCAGTTTGAAAAATTCTAGCTTTGGTAGTTGCATTGGATTTTAAGCTACATCAAATGGATTTAATTGATTGCATTCTTAAACAAAATACTAAATAAGAAAATTCTAGATAGGACAACCATTAGGTTTCGTTCAAAATGGCCAAGAGCATTACATATTCAAATTGTTAAATTTAATATATAGTCTAAAGTAGTCTCAAAGTCAGTGGTATATCAAGTTTCGTACTGTAATCATTTCATATGATTTTATTATGATTGACAAACTCTACTAAGTATACGTTAAAAGAAGTAACAATAAATGGATAATTTTATTGTTATATATGGATGATATTTTGATAACTAGTGACAATAAGTAGTTTTTTTTTACGAATATATATAAATTAACTATCAATCACATATAGAATAAGAATATGCCCAAGGTTTCATACATCTTTGAGGTTAAGATTGCTAGTTATCATTCAAACAGATCATTATCGCTTTTATAAGCTACATATATCTAAAGTAAATAATTAAACAATTTTATATGCATGAATGTAAACCACTTTATTTTGTCGATTGATAAAGGTGACTAGGTGAGTCGTTAAGAAATAAATAGTCTCCTCATATGCCACAAGAAGAGGAAGAGATAAAGATGGTTTCTTGTTCTGTTGTAATCGATATACATTTAAACAATGTTGTGTATGAATAAGTTCATTGAAAGACAATACTAGGAACCTCAAATATCAACATCAAACCAACACATAGATATCAAGTATAATTATATCAACGATATAGTAGCACAAAGAGAAATAAATGATGATGGTTTATTTATTATTGAGTATTTAATGAAACATATATTTAATTAAGTATTAAGCATCATATTTCTAAAATAATTTTAAATGAGATATAAGTTCTAGAATTATAAGAATGCTTGATTTTCATTTGAGTTTTGAATTCTAGGATGAATGTTGGAATGAGTGTTGAACATTCAGTTTTAGATTTAATAAGAATGTTAGACAAATATGAAATATCTTCTTACATAGGTAATCATCTTTATTATTTTGTTACAATGGAGATATGACAAGTTTTAAGCAGTTTATCTAAGTGATAAATGAGAGCTCAAGTCTTGAAACATTAATGTCGATGTGAGATACATTAAAAGGTATAATAGGTTATTAGTAATGACATAAACTAAAGAAATAATATATTCACCCATTTTATTTTAACATGCCAAATGTAAGTTCTAAAAGGTGGATTAAATGAATAAACCAATGAACTCGAGTTAGGCATTAGGTATACATAAACTATTATCAATACAATATTTGAGGAAAGGAATAAGATTTGATAGAAGAGAGTCAATACTATTATACAATAATCATATCATATGTGCATTATCAACAAATAAGAATAAAATAAGTCACATTCTTAACTTATATTATGATATGATCCTTTAAGACTATATGAACCTTTAGAATACTCTTTTTTGCTCAGGTTCTATTTCTAGAGAATTAAGTCAATGGTTGTTATTTTAGAATGTTACTAAAAATTCATGAATGATTCGATATAATGGGACGTTCTAGAAAAAAAAAGTTAATTTGATTCAAAAAATTAAGAAACAAGGAAGAACATTATGACCTTGAGTTTTTGTAAAGATGTATTCTTCTAAATAGAAGATAATGCAAATATAAAGAAATTATATATTGAGATTTATATGATTATTAATGAAATGAATGATATATTGTATAATATACTAAAAATCATTTTTTTTAAAGAACAAAGGGGAACATCTAAAGTTGTTACAACTATAGAGGCATCAAACTACTTAGTCATATTATGAAGTGATGAGAGAAGGTGATTAAGAAGAGAGTGAGAAAGGATGCACCTAACTCAAAGAACTAATTCGGTTTTATATCAGGAAGGTCTATAACAGAAGCTTTACATCTCTTTAGAAGATTAATGGAATATTACAGGAAAAGACAATGTAACATATACATGGTTTTTATTGAATTAGAGAAGGCTTATGCGTGGTACCTAAGGAAATCATGTGAAGGTGTGTAGAAGTTAAGGAAGGAGTCACAGAGCATTTTTCTATTAATATCGGGATATACAAAGGCTCCTCATTAAGCCCCTTTCTATTTATAGTGGTGATGGATGAGCTCACCAAGAATATCCAAGGGGATGTGCCTTAGAGTATATTGTTTGTTAATGATATTGTTTTAGTAGATGAGATAAAGAGAGGTTTAATTTCAAGTTAGAACTTTGAAATGATACGCTAGATTTGAAAAGATTTAAATTGAACCAGACTAAGACTAAGTAATTATAGTATAACTTTTCAAGTTATATGGTACCTCTAATGTAGAGGTAAATGTTGGTTAAAAAGTTATATCACATAAAAGTGTTTTAAGTATCTAAGATCTATCATCCAAAGCAATAGAGAAATTAGTGAAGACATAGTTCATCATATTAGATTAGGCTAGCTTAAATGAAGGAGTGCAGAAGGAATTTTATGTAACAAAAAATACCAATCAAGCTCAAAGGTGAATTTTATCATTTAGTGTTAGGCTGACCATGCTTTATAGGTAAAGTATTGGCCCATTAATCATGTGCATAGTCATAAGTTAATAGTGGCAGAAACGAGGATGCTCTATTAGATGTACAACCTTACTAGAAGAGATAAGGTCAGGAATCTAATATTAAGAGACAAATTAATGGTGACTAATATTGATAGAAAATTAATATAGATAAGGCATAGGTGGTTCAAATATATTAACAGAAGACATTCTAAAACTCTTGTGAGAAGATGTAAGAAGATTGTATTTAGGGATTATAAGAGGAAAAGAGGAAGTCCTAAGAAGAATTAAGGGGAAATGATCAGGATCATAAATAATATAACTTTGTTAGAACATATTGAGGGCGTGACCCTCAATAAGAAACTTTGGTGTTCTAAGATATAGGTAAAGGATCTCACATAGGGACATTTTTCTCTTTCTTATAGGTCTTTTAAATATTTTTGGCCAAAAGATCAACTTAGCCCCATGCGTTTACATTAAAATCTGAGTTGGACCATAATGTTTCAGTACGTTAAAAACGAATCCTAGCATTTGGAATACGTTCAATCTAGCTTGTGACTGGACGAAATTATTCACAGAATTAGGCCTTCGTTAGTTAAATGCTGATGGGGCAATTTTTTCTAATGTGGATATTTAATTTTATTAAAATGGGACTGATAAAGTTAAATGGAAGTGTTTCCATGAACAACGTCTCTAAAACTATATACAGAGCTGCAGGAAGAACCTAACTTTGAGTAACCGATGAAGGAGTTGTTTGAAGGGTCACGTACGTTTAACCCTTTGATCTGCTTGAGGGTTATCAAGTTCTTGATTTGGTCCCATAAAGATGGCAGCTTTTGTTTTTCCTTACGAATCTGCTTTCATTTTCGTTTAGATAGTTTTTGTTTCTTCTTCTTAGACTCCGAGTGTTCTTCTAAGAACATGAGGATAGCCATTAAAACCAAGAAAGGTGCAACAAAAAGTAAAAAAAGAAGTAATAGTAATAGTTTATAAATATTATTCCAAGAAGACCAAGAAGAAGTAATCTGCTTGCAGGTTCAAGTTCTTGATTTGGTGGCTCTATACCTTTAGTTTGTAAATATTATTCCATCATAATATATCACTCTAATATCAGATTAACTACTGGTGTGTTTCTTTTATAAGCAAAGACCACTTTTTAGAGATTTAGATAACTAAACTAATATTTAGTGCAGTTTGATGGTTGACCATTTAGTGATAGGCTTTAGCTAGGTAGGTCAAATGAATGGCGACATTCATTTACTTCATAAAGGACTCTTCTTTGTAATGCACTGTTGGTGCTCATATCATAACATGTTATGTATTTTTGGACTTCCTTGTTATCGTTACATGTAAAAGATTTTGATTCCTTTATGATAAATTATTAACCTTCCCCTTTACATAAGTAGACATTATGTAATTTGTAATTTGTAGATTATTACAAATCTATTTTGATGCAATGATAGAGGTTACTTGTTTAAAAACAACCTCTAGATTATATATAGGAATGGAAAAATTAATCTTAGTTTGATATTATTCAAAATCCATAATCAACTAGTTGGTAGAGTTTCTCAAGTTCATTAGTATCAACATGTTGGAGGTCCTTAAATTTCAGTGGTGGGAATTCCACCACTAGCTCTTCCAACTTCAACTCTGTAAAAGCAACAGATCCAACTTAACAAGGAATATGGAAATTAAAAATGAAGGATTAAGGGTTAGAAAATAAGAAGAGACAGAGAAGTGAACGAATACAAACCAACTATGGTTTTGGACCAAACGTATTTGAAGATGGCATAGATCAAATCTTGTGAACAAGAATTGAATTCCCATAGTTCAACGAAAATGATTTAAGTGAAATCCCAAAAAAGAAAAAGAAAAAGAAAAGCAAATAATAAACATAAGCTTATAAGATCAAAAGTGTGTTAGAAAATAGGATCAGGATCCGATCCCGACTGTAGCAGAATAATTACGAAACTTTTTGGTAACCTTTGATTTCTCAAAAACCAAGATCTCTTTAATTATATAAAATGATTAAAATAAATCATAATAAAGCTAAAACTTAATTCACACGTTATTCTGAAGCTAGATCTTTTTTTGTTGTATCCCTCGAACCATTTTCAAAATTAATCTGTCTCATCCACCATAGCCGCACAAGTGTCTGACCTCTAATGTTATCTACAAAATAGGTTGAGAGAACTCTATATCTCTTATAGAGAGGGTTAAGTAAAAAGTGCTAGCTCTATTAAAGCTTAAGCCTATTTATAATAGATTTTGGACGTTTTAATAATTTAATTGAAATTAAATTCTAATTTCAATTAAATTTTAATCATAATTACAAATAATGCTAACTAAATACCAGTTATATCCAAATTAGATTCAATATATCATATTCATCTTCATTTATTAAATATCTCATTTTTAATCATAAAGTTTCTCAAACTTTACAATCAAGTTCAACTTGATTAAAATAACTTTGCTTTCTTTAATCCATTCTTTATGTGAGATCTATTAGGTTCCTAAATGTGCTGGCAATGATTATAAATTATAATTCTAATTTATAATTAGAATTAGATAAATTAAAATTTATTTTAATTTATCTTTAATTCTCCAATTAAACAATTTATAATCATAGATCAAGATTGGTGTCTAACAACATGTCATGACCACCCAAATATTTAAAAATATCAAAGTGATTTTGACTAACGTTTCTGTGCATGATTTTTTTGTATAATTCAATCATTTTATTATATAATGTTCCGATTAGCCATAGAGCATGAAATTAATGTCTACTCTATTTTGAGTTAATCATATTAGTTCTCTGCCATTAATTATTGATTCAATTAATGACATTTGTAAACTATTTATAAAGCGTCATTCTACCTTGGCTAAGGATTTCTTGAAACAATAATAATCGAGAACAACAGAACATTCTCCCTAATTACTTTAGGGTGATGAATCATATCTTAATTACACAATTACCTCTATATAGCTCATGCTACATCCAATGACTACCGATTAAAGACCTATGATTCAATGGATCATAAGTAGTATCAAAACATATCAATCCATATACAAGATAACTTTGGTGACCTCAAGTAAAATGATCACTTATACAATCATCACAATGAGAATTCCATAGACATATAAGTAATGTTCCAAATGAATTTCCCATGTCAAGTCTATTTAGTGAATTTATTCTCTAACAAGCAACCATATGTTTGTTTAAGTATCTCTAACTTTAGCCTATAAGATCGACTACTTCTTTCATAAAGAAAAACATAACGTGTGCTAGTCTTTTGTGTTTTATTAATATCCAATCTTAATAAAACAATGAGTAGGAACAATTTAGGAATAATACATAAATGCAATATGAATCTCATAATCATAATCTCATTGTACTTTCATTTGCATTGTACTATTATCCTATGGACTTTATCATATACATCTAAACATGTATAAGATAAAGAATATCTTTAAATAATTGTCACTAAACTATAACCAATTCAATTGGATATATGGTATAAACCAACAAAGTGTATGTATTTTCATCATCCATGAGAAGTCACATTCCCTCTCTCTTTTTGACTTTTAGAACTTGGGAAGCTCCTCTTGTTATCAAATGATGTATTACTTGAGAGAAAGATCTTCTCAAACTTAGGAAGCTCCTCTTGTCATCAACTTTTTTTTTGTTCTTCTTAAAGTCCAATTTTCTTTCTTGAAAAATTCTTTATGTATCGTTTTAGCAAAGGCTAAACCACTATTTTCAATACTTGCATAATTTGTTGTTATGTATAGCTTATGTAGCTAACCTTTCCGTTATGATATTGCAATGTTTCTTATATTTAAATTGTTGGCCGACCATTATGGCTCGCATTTGGTGCTGAAATCCTTGAACCCTCAGTCAAGTTTGTTCTAAAAGTGCATAGTTATACCTAACCAAGCTTAACTGAAGAGGATCCCTTTCCATAACCCAACATTTCTATCGAGACAAGTTGCTAACTTAGAGCAGATTTTGAACTAGAGGACAAGGTGTTGTGGTTGAGGAATATGGTTTGAATAAAGAAAATGAGGAATTTTAAATGGGAGTGGGACCAACTTCCATTTAACATTATGTGAGTCCCACTTTAATAAAAAAAATCCCTGTCAGAAAAAAACACCATGTTAGCATTTCACTGACGGAGGCCGAACTCCTTGAGTAATTCCATCCAGTTAGAGGTTGTTTTGAATGTTTTTAAAATGTTATGGTTCATTTTAAACGTTTTACAAACGTTAAGGTTCATTTTAAATGTATTGAAACATTACGATCCAATTCAGATTTCAGTGTAAATGTTAGAGGCTAAATTGCTTTTTTGGCCAAATATTTTTCTTTGAGTCTCGTGTCTAATATTTAGCCTAAATATATAATATATAGTACTCCCTTCTTAGTTATTTAGGTTAAACATTCGTTATCTAGCTTAAACTTTTTTTACAATGACATGTTTTATTTATTTATTTGTGTATTTATTTACTTATTTTATCTTTTATTTTATTCTTTAGTTTATTCTATATTTATTGTATTATTTGTTTTATTACCTTTTTATATTTTATTTATACATATTTATTTATTTTATTTCTTCTTATTATTATTATTATGTCTATTTCTGTTTTTATCTTTTATTTTTATTATTTTAATATGTATCTTTTATTATTCTTTATTTCTATTTTATTTTATTATATTTTATATATTGTATACTATATATTTATTTTCTTTTCTTTTCTTTTTTTAATAGTCTATTAAAAACAGTCTCTCTACCAGTTATAAGTAAGGCTAACTTACTTGTGTACTTCCTCAAACCTTGCTTCTCGACAAGACTTCTACTATGATATTGTTGTTATTGCAACTAGTAGCACAAATTATTAAGTATGAGAACTTTAGAATTCTAATCGTTTAACTCCCATCATATGTGAGTGAGAGATGAAGAAAAAATACACTTACGAAGAAATTAAAAATTTGTATCTACTTCAATGATCTAAACACTTATTAAGTTTAATAATCCTTTGATATAAAAAAAGGTCTGCTCCCTTTATTTTTTAAAAAATAAAATAAGGATAAGAAATTAAAAATATAAGAAACAAATAGATGATAAGATAATATTAATAGACATGGCAATGGGCCAGGCCGGCCCGGGCCGAGGGCATTCAAGGAGGGCCCCGGGCAGGCCAGTGGCCTGCTTCCCGGCCCCCCGACGGACCGGACGGGCCACAGGTGGGCCCGGCCCAACCCGGCCCGTCCATATTTTTTAAATTTTAAAAAATACAAAACGGCGCCGTTTTGGACAAAACGATGCCATTTTTATCGGGCCGCGGGCCAGGCCGGGCTTGCCCGTGGCCCCCCCACAGCCCGCCAAACTCGGGCCAAAAATAGTCCGAATCGGATCGGGCCAGACCAGAATTGTCATCCCTAAATATTAAGTACGAGAAAAGAAAATTTTGATGGTTAAAGAATTCGCAAAATATTTTTTTGACTAATGGATTAGAATGACAAAAGTATCAATAATATTATATTTTTATCCCATTAAATTATCCCCATTTGAATTCAAGAGTTGTCTACTACTCAAACTGTGAATTTTATATTCAATGTTGTGATAGGCCGTTATCTTCTCCTCAAGCAGCCTCAGTTACAGGCAAAGTTATGAATACTGTACCGGACTTGGTACCAGATTGAGTCCTGGTATAGTACTATATCGATACCGATTAATACCGGGTACCGTTTCGGGTAATTTTTTAAATTTATAAAATAGTCTCTAAATTTTTAAAAATTACAAAATAGTTCATTATCATATTATATTGTTATAGTTTATTTAATTTAGCTTTTTTATATCATATCCATTTTAGTTTATATATATCTTTATTATATTCTAATTATTTCTATATATAATAATTATCT
>JANZXP010000009.1:7995033-8016655 GCA_027576715.1 Erythroxylum flavicans
GAGGGTTTTTAAGCTTAAAAGTCATCCAATTGAACTCCTTTTAGGTGCTTGTTGAACAAAAATTAGTATCAAAGCTTAGATCCTTTAGATTTGCGTATAGTCTATCTAATGATAATTGGGAAGAGCTCATAACTTAGAGATGAGCTTCATCTAGCAAAAAGGGTCAAATATTACACTATTATTAAGACAATAATTATCTAATTATAAATTGCAATAATTTGTAAAAAGATTATAACATTTGAATGAAAAATTTTCTTATTTATCAAAGCAACACATTTTGAACATAATGTTAAAAGGTATTTTGTTTCAATGAAGTCATCATCACCAACGAGGAGACCATAACCAACCTAAAGTTATAGATTAAATGCAGTCTCAATAACAATTCATATTAAATAGTAACCACGTTTATATGTATGTATGTATGTATGTACGTACGTACGTATGTATGTATGTATGTATGTTATATTTTACTCATAAGAATTGAATTAAAGTAGATCTAATTTGATGATTTGGTGTTAAAAATTAAACTACTAATGATTTCAAATGACATATTTTAAAGGCAGAAATAGTGGTTAAAAAATCAAGGACCAAAATAAAAATCAAAGAGTCATGAAAATATAGAGATACATTAATAAATCAAAAGTTATCAATACATAAATTCATATGAATTAAGATCAAGACGAAAAACATTGATTAATGTCAATTTGATTGATCCAGTTAGACGACCAAGCATGAAAGCCAAATTTTGTTAGAAAGAAACTATCAATTTACCAAACGAAATGTAAAAACATTTTTAGAAATTTAAGGTTGATTGATTGAACGGAGTCTCAAGTGCAATCGACTGACCTGAGGTCGTTCAATTGCCTATAAAGGCATTTAAATGCCTACCTGCATGTACTTCATTTTCACTCCATCCTTCTAATTTTTGAGGATGAACTCTTCCATTTATTAGATTTTATCATTGGGATTGAGTAGAAGTCTCTATATACTTCTTATTTTTGCATATGATATGTTTAGTCTTTTCCTTGTGCCCTAACATCTACACACACTAGATTCTCCTTGAATAACCATCAAAAACTCTCTTATATATTTTATGTGAAGTATACTGAATAGTTCAAAATTGATAGTGATCTAGGGACTAGTTTTTATGGGAAGGTGTAATAATGTACTAAGGTATATATGCTAAAAATTATAAAAGCTACTAATTCGAATGAATATTTAATTTTTGTTTTTTTGTTATTTTATCAAATCCGTTTCCTTAGAAACCACCAAACAATCTTTCAAATGTCTCTGTTTTCCAAAAAAAAGAACCAAGCAAGTGGATCATAAGATGTTATAAAGTCATTTAGAACATGTTATAAAGTCATATATACCATGTTGCTCATAATCTTCATCATTTATGCTAAAATGCTTATGGAATGGATTCTTCTAGGACGTTTACCAATTAGCTAGAAGTTGCACTAAGCTAAAGACTTTCAAGTCTTAAAGCAATGTTCTAAAGTCAATTGTGGAATTTTACACTTTTCTTCATAAAAATCTCTGTTGCATTATATTTGGATTTGACCTAGCCCTCTTTGCCTATTATTTTGAAATTAGATTTTCATCTTAGCTTATATATGAATTATTTGTAAAACTAAGCTTGAAAGTTGATATAAGTTGACCAAAAAGATCAGTCAATTGAGAAACATGGGATGATCTTGTGTATAAAGTAGAGGGACTTCAAGTAGCCAAATTTTCTAGTTGTTAAGGTTAATGAATATCCTAAAAGTGCATTGATTCTGAGAATTGATTGCAACAACGACTTAGTGACTCAGAACTTTCATTGGAAGAGGGAAGAGAAAGGTTCGGGTTTAAGAATATGATACTTATTTCTTACTTTTTAAAAGCTTAGTGTAGTGTAGTGGTTCGCGAATCGTATATCCTTCTCTTCTTTTCAAATAAAAATTATACAAAGGTTACTTTTCATTCTATTGAAGAGTATCGTGAATTATAAAAAGGTTACTTTAAAGTGATCATTTCCAAAGGCTTACAAGTAACCTAACGTGACATCTATCAAAAGGCCAAAGATGTGTACACACTTCCACTTAAGAAATTAATGGAATACATCCTAACTTAAGAGATGAGATTAAAGTAGGCAAAAAAGGAGGAAGCTCCTAACAAAAGTAAAAGCAGTAGTACAGTAAGGTTTACAAAGATGACAGGAAAGATAAGGAGCAAACTACTTTAAATGGGAGTGATAGTGGAGACATAACCCTCATCATGAAGAAATTGACGAAACTATTAGAATAGGAAGTTATAAAGTAGAAAGGTGAGCACAAAACTGAGTTTAAGAAGAAAAATAAATTCACTATCTATGAATCCTATAAATTGTAACGTATTAGGTCTTAACGTCCTCTCCTACATGTAAGGAGAACGATAAGCATGAGAAAATGAATAAGAAAGAAGAAATCTTGAGATTCTACATCGAATGACAAGTGATTGTAAAAAATGAATCTTTTAAACGAAGGAACCCACAATCCTTATCTTTTGGACGCACACTGAGTAAATCTTGCGATTGACGCAATAGCATACAAATTATGTCCACGTTAAAAACTTGAATTTTTCAACCATGATGATGACGACGACGAAGAACTTGAGATTTTGTCTAAAAAGAGGAAGAAATTTTACTTTAATTACAAAGATTGTCAAACTAGATCAAATATCGAACCGGTCAAAGAAACAATTTAAGGATTAAAGGATCAACTGGTATTAAACTGTTATAAAACCGGTATATAATAAACAATAAATAAAGTTAAGTTATCATAAACAAATTTCTTTATCTATACTAAATTACTAACTAACAACTTTTTATTGCCTTTCTTTCAATGTACTTCTTTAAAATTTAAATATCACTCTTTAAAATACTCTAAAATTATCTTAAATAAATTTCCTTATCTATACTAAATTACTAATTAATAATTTTTTAGTATCCTTTTTAAAATATACTTCTTTAAAATTTAAATAAAATTTTGTTTTACTTTAATCAACAATTACTAATATTCTTAATGTCCCAAAATAATTAAAAATTATATCTTCTACTTATTTTTAAGTTTATTATTTATTTCAAATATATATGATGTAAAATATAGCATAATAAATTCTATAAAAAATAATTACAATATATTAAAACTTATTTAAAAACCAATGTACAAGACCACACTTTTCTATCAACCTAAACGTGACAATCAAAAAGACAAAACCAACACATAAAAGCTAAAATATATCTTCCACGTCTATCAAGTCTGAGGCCTTGAATCCCAATGCTTCAAGCTCCATCTAAAGTATTGAAGAAAAACTATTCAATCTTGATCAAACTTGAGGAGGAAGACTACTTGTGGCTGTCGGTGACCCATCACGGGAAAGAAGAAGAAGGCTTATTTAGGGTTGTTTATGAGTAAGAGAAAAAAAAAAAAAGGTGAGTTTATTGTTTAACCATTCGGTTTTAATTCATAACTGTCAAAAACAAAAATTGAACTAGAAATCAAGTCAATTTGAGCTTAATCTGGTCTGATCGGCCAGTCCGGTCTGGTCATTGAAAATGTTACTAGAAAATTGAGAAGTTAAAATGTAAGATATTTTGTTGCATTTGTTAAAGAATGAGCATGATATATGGTAATCAACAAATAAGTACAAGTTGTTACATGAAAATGTCAATGTTATATAATAAGGAGATCATGATTTCATGGAAGATTTACTAAAGATAAAGACAACCTTTAGATCTTAGTTGGACTTAATAAACCTAATTTGGCGCTGTTACATAACTACCAATAACAATTGAAATCTATTTTTATGATAGAAAGAATAAGCTTCAAGCATTGTATTATAAGGTACAACTTAAAAACATTCCATCCATGTTTAGGTATATGAATGATCACTATGTCCAAGTTAAGATGAAGATCCAATTGAAATGGAAAGAAATCTGTTAACTTAATTATATGCTAAAGATAAGACATTTCATTATTAAAAAACTTAAATTTGAAGTTTTTTAAATAGTATATATATTTCTAATGAAAATTAGTACAAGAAATAATCAATTCTCTCTCTAAACCTACAAAATGACTAAGTGAAAAACCAATATACTAACTAATAAGTTTTGGATAAGTTGAACGAGTCCTTAGACAATGAATCAATAGAATTATTAAGGTAACCAACCAACAAAATTGCCTTATATGAAGAGTAAGGTAGTTAATTGCCTCCTAAAGAATCTATAGATCACAAAGTTTGCTTTCATACTAGACTTTGCTTGTAAATGGTTATCGTCAATAGCTTGTTTAAATGAAGATTCATGGTAGAGGAAAAAAGGAGAAAGGGTGTTTAAGTTCTCACCTTGGTTTTAAACTCTCAAAAGTAAGCTTATATGAAGGTTGAATCTTCACCTAAGAGAAAGCAAGACGATTATATTGAATTACTCTTCATTTGTGACCAAAGATTTTTGTACAGAGGTTCTTATTAGAGTATAACAATGGATTCTAAATCTCAAAACAACTTAGAGAGTGGACAAAAGCATTTAAAAATACACAATTGTTATTATAAATCATTATATCTCTCTCCTCTGTTCAATAAGTTATTTATGCAAGTAAACATAGTATCAAAAAATGTAAATTAAGGGCTTGAAATAATCTAAAGAACCTCGTAGCCTTTATATATAGTAAAAATCAATTACACAAGGAAAGTTAATCTTGAGAAAAAAAATAGGAAATTATATTGGTACGCCTTTTTCTAACACCCCCTTCAAGTTAGATCATAAGTTTAGCTAATAAAAATAGGAATTGTATGGAAATAGTTAAATAAGTCAATAAAGAATTTGTCATCCTAAATTAATTAGCTAGGGAGACTATTATATTATTCTTGATTGTAGTGATTAAAAAAATTCTCTAGCTATAGTCAATTTAGATTTGAAAATGATATTTTCAAATATAAATTGTAAATCAATTACTAATTAGCAAAGTAAACATGATTGAATTTAAATAGAGTATATGCTACTTTCACACTCGATGTCTAATTAGAACATTTGATGATGAAAGGATTAAATTATACATTATAACATTCCATAGATAATTAAGACAAATCACTTTAATATTCCTAATATTTAGGTGGTCATGACATATTACTAGACATCAATCTTGACATATGATTATAATTATTTAATTAAAATTTTAAAGATAAAATTAAAATGTGTTTAATTTATTTAATTCTAATTAAGAATTAGAATTATCAATTATAATTATTGCCACCATATTAGAAACCTAACGGACATAAAAAGCATTTAAAGAGAAAAGTTAATTTAAATTAAATTAGAGTTAATTTTGATGTTTAAGAAACTTCAATAATCAAATATGTGATATTTGATTTTATCAAGATTAAATTATAATTATAATTAATTTATGATTTAATTGTAATTATTAATTTCATTTTAATTTTAAAAACTCCATAGTGTTTTTCTACAAATAGGAAAAAGATATCAAGGAGTCAACACTCTTGTCTTCTCCTCTTTAATGTAAAGTTCTTTTCTTTTCTTTTTTACTTGTTAGATACTATTAAAGGTTGAACATACAAACAACTTATGGTTGAATACTCTAAAAGAGAAAAGTTATGTGGATTTCTAAATTAGGTATGTTTTAACCCTTTAATTTTTTATTCATATTTTTAAGTTATTCAATTAAAAAGACCATCTAAGAAATTGTAAATTTTTTTCATTGCCATAGTAATTTCATCATTATTCCTTATATTAGTATCAAATCCTCCGTTAATTATTTATCTTGAATCAATTACATGATTATTATTGATTTGATAACTTATTAAAGCTTCAAAACATTTTTTTTATAAATCTACCTAATGCAAATTAGGGTATATTTGATTATGGTTATTGTTTGTATTACATACCTATCCTTTGCTTTGAAGCTTCTAGAAAAACTTGTTCGAAGTTCCTAGTATTTTGTTACAGAGACAAATGGAGAAGATGAAGATGATGTGAGAAGCAACGGAAACTCACTAGACGTTAACTACTAAGTACAAAGCGCAACGTTTAAATAAAAGCTCGTGGTTTTAATACTACACTAGAATACACTAAATATAATACTGTCTGTATTAAAACTGATCTATAATGACTATACTAGCATGTAAAAACCGAATGGAAATGTTCCCTTTCTTTCTAAATCTAGAATGATTCTATGTATCTCTCTCTCTAATGTTTTTCTTCATTCTCTTCTAACAATATTGCAACAGAATATATGCCTTATTATGTTATCTTAAATTTTCATACAACATTTTGGTATCAGAGCATTCGAATATGGGAAATGATTATGGCTGAAAGCACGAGAGGCACCGAATTGCGGAGGGTTGAAGAGAATAGCGAAAAGCACAAAAGGCACCGAATTGTAGAGGTCCTTAATAGGCTATTCTATTACATTCTTTTGTGCATCTATATTGGTATTTGGGAACACAAAAGAATGTAATAGAATAGTCTATTGAGGACCTCATAAAACAGGGGTTCATCCTACACAGCTACGGTCCCTACGCATTATGATGGTCTTAGTCAAGAAGAAGGATGACTCATGGCGCATGTGCGTAGACTATAGGGAGATGAACAAGTATACGGTGAAGGTTAAATTTCCTATACCACTCATTGAAGAGCTATTAGATGAGTTGTATGGAGCCAGTTGGTTCACCAAACTGAATTTGAGCTCCTGATACCACCAAATCCGGATGCAGCTGGAAGACATCCCGAAAACATCCTTCAAAACACACGAAGGCCATTACGAGTTCTTGGTTATGCCGTTCACTGCTCCCTCAACATTTTAGAGACTGACGAACGAATTATTTAAACCATATTTACGTTAATTTGTTCTAGTATTTTTTTATAAAATACTAATCTACAGTTCATCGTTACAATTACATGTAGAACACATTTCTGTAGCCATGCAGACGTCGAGATGACAAATAGAATTTAGGCTACAACATTTCAGAAAGGGGGTAGCTACTAATACTTATAAGGTTAAAACAATTGAAGAATAGCCGGAACCTAAAGGGATTAAAGATCCTCAAAGGTTTTCTGGGAATTAATGGGTATTATCAGAGATTCATTAAACTATACAGGTTGATAGCTAAAACACTGACAGAACTCTTTAAAAAGGAACTATAGCTAATTGGGATTGGCAGCAAGATAGGAAGACAACATTTGAGAAATTGAAGAAGGCAATGATATCTGCTTCGGTGTTGGTATTGTTGAATTTTTCAAAAAAATTTGTGGTGGAGGTAGATGCAAGCGGGCAAGGCATTGGGGTTGTGTTACAACAAGTTGGTCAGTAAGTCACTAACTAGAAGACAACGGATTGTCCACTTACGAAAAAGAATTTCTAGTGGTAATTAAGGCTATCAAATACTAGCATCACTATTTTAGTTGCAAACCATTCATTGTTAAAACGGACCATAGGAGCCTTAAATATTTGCTAGAGCAATGTCTGTCGACCCCCCTTCCAACAATCATGGTTACCTAAGCTCCTCGGATATGACTTCAAAGTTCAATAACGTAGTGGGAAAGAGAATGCGGCTACGAACGCACTTTTAAGAATCACTAGTGTGGACATGCTGATGCTATCAGTAACACAAATACATGGAGAATTGTTAGAGAAAATTAAGAAAAGCAAGGGAGAGGATCGAGCAATTCAAGACATCATTAGGAAATTGGAATCGGGAAGCATAAAGTCTAGCGTGTATGAATGGAAGGACGGTTTATTGATGTGGAAGGGTCATCTAGTGCTAGATGCTAACAAAACACTTCGGCAACAAATAATAAGTATTATCCATGACAAAGATATGGGAGGGCATGCGGGAGTAGTGGCAACGACGAAGAAATTACAAAATATGTTTTTCTGGAAGGGAATGGCAAGGGATCTTCAGAATTATATTCAGAGATCCATGAATTGCCAGAGAAACAAGCATGATAGTTCAGCTTATCTTGGATTAATGCACCCAATTAAAATGCCAGAAGGCAGCTGGCGAGAGGTTAGTGTCAACTTCATCGAGGGACTTCCTACATCAAAGGGAAAGACAGTCATTTTTGTGGTTGTCGATCAGTTTACAAAATACTCCCACTTTATTCCTGTGAAACATCCTTATTCTGATTGTGACATTGAGAAATTGTTCCTCAATAATGTGTTTCAAGTATACGGTATGCCAGATTCAATAATTAATGACAGAGATTGATAGGCCACTATCCTGTAATAACTAGGATAGGCCACTATCTTGTAATGACTAGGCAACCTGCCCGACACTCCACGATGACTCTCCAGTCGATATCTGAGTTAGCTGGAAAGTTCCCATGAAGCTAAGCCTATTGCCTTTTTTTACGGAAAAGCTTCAATTCATAATAAGAAATGTAATAGTAAAGTTTTGTTTTTCAGTTTATTAAAAATTTTGGTAGGACAACGACTGTATTTTGACATCCCAAAAATTTTAAAGTCCCTGTAAAACTTCAAAACATTTCTATTATCACATCAATTTCTCAACTCCAAATTATGAACTTCAAATCCACTCACATGCTTTCTCAAATAGTTACATAAATAAACATTGAAAAGCTAAAACAACGTTATGCATTCTATTTAAAAACCTTTATACACATGTATTTTCCAAAACATGTTCAAAGATATGCAATAGTTCTAAAAAATATGTACAAAGCAAAATAAAAATACCTATACAGTAACACTTGACGAAGTTGACTATTCGCAAGGTGGAGTCCCTGCTACTAAAGCCCCTGAGCGTGCAACTAGGAGTTTTTATTTAAAAACAGAAAATAAAGGGTGAGCTAAACGAGCTCAGTGAGTGTTAGAAAACAATTTCTTTTTTTTTATTCTTTTCATAAGATCAATGCATACATAAGACAAAACATACATATTTTTCTGAGATCAAGTTCTAATTTTCTTGTAAAGTAAACAATTTTGGCAAACAATACTTTCATGAACTTTCTTTTAAAACAAAGCCTATCACTAATTTCTTTGCCGTATAGTACCCTTAGGTGTAAGCCACGGAGCTAGTTCTGTATTGCTTACCCGTGCCTAGTTAATCTTTATGTATCGATTATTATGAAGCTGGTTCTGCATCACTTACCCATAACGATGCTAGCACTACATATTAATCAATGGTTATGGAGCTTATTCTGCATTGCTTACCTATAAAGATGTTAGCACTACATATAAATCAGTGGTTACAAAGTTGGTTTTGCATCGCTTACCCGTAATAGTGTTAGCATAACCTATACTCCGCACTTGCAGAAGGTAGCTCATAGGACATACTGACAGACATAAAACCACCCATGTTAGTGACAAACGCCCCCCAAACACCATCATGCACGTTAGGACATACTCTAATCGATATAATTGTATGTATAAATACCTAACGGTGTACCATAGGCTAAATCACAATTCAATGCCAATTCAAAGCATATGCAAATTCCAATTTAATGCCAATTCAAAGTGTGTGTACATCTCATTAGTTTCCAAGTGCATCCAAAACTCAATTCAATACTAAATCAAAGCATATGTAAATCTCGTGAAGATTAACCTTTAAATTCAAATAGTGGCACCGATGGAATTATTCATAAACACACTTTTCATAGTAAGGTAAAAAAATCATCTTTACAAAATCAATTTAAAGGTACACTCACAGTTTGTTGTTTATCGTAAATTGCCCTCACGTGTTCGGTGTTTTTCCTTTATTAATCCTGAGTCTACAGTGATCAAAAAAACTTTACGGTCTTACTCAGCTATGAACGAGACTCCTAAAGTTCTTAAAACCTACCAAGTATATCCATAACTTACCACCTTGTTTTACAAATTTTATAACAAAGGGCTTAGCCAAAATCTTAGCATTTATTAAAATTAAAATTATGTTTTCTTTTCATTCATCCATTGAACAACTTCCATGATTTATACATGTTATCTTTTTTCCATTTAAATAACAAACATAGTATATACCTATTGTTTTCCTTATTTTGAACCATTAAACTATGTACAACATACATGCTGCTATTGAACAGCCATTAAGCCACATATATAGCATTTACATCCTGCCAATTAATACCTATTGAATAACATTCATAAGATATGGATATACATGTTGTTTTCCTCTCCATTTACCATGATGTTTTTCTCTTCATTTAACCATGCCTCCATTTGTCAATTTTCACATATCAAATGTTTAAATTAGGTTCTGAAGTCTTCTAGAGATTTGTTCCCCTATGTCTCTAGTTTCCATATCATCAAAATTCATGCCATTTCACCTTCTAGATTATGAAACACGTATCAAATATCACAAGCTATTTCAACACAAGGACAATATCAAGTTACCATAATCAATCTCTATTTTCAATATCATTAAGCTAGAATTAGGTTTAGGTATCTCCTAGATATTTTTATTTCTATGCCTTAGGTTTCAATCATAGTTGGAATCACCCAATTTGGAGTTCTGTAGACTAATTTATGGCCAAAACACTAGGACTGTTCAAGTAAAACGAGAATCCTAATACATAATTTCACTAAACATAGTTAGGAACACTTACCACTTTCTTCAAATCATACTCAAATATTCACGCAATTCATAAGGAAATTCATGTTTCCAACTTAAGCATTCACGTGACCAGCTAAAGAGGATGGACAAGAGTGGTTTAACATACCTAAAATCAGATGGCAATGTGTTGCCCATCTTTTCCCTGCATATAGTTAGCGTTGATGGAGGTGTTTTCTATGGTTGGAGGCTTAATCAACATGCTGAATTTATTTCCCAAAGGCAGTAACTTGGAAGACCTATGTGTGAAGGGAGCAGCTTCAATTATTCTTCAATAATTCTGGTCCAAAGGAGAGCTAAAGTTTCGATGGAATAAAGGTGGAGCAGGTCTCATCATCTTTGTTTTACATGCGACACGTTGAAGAGGGTTGTCCACACTTTGCAAGCTTAACTTCTAACAGTTGTCTATTGTTTCGTCCCTCACGATCTTTGTTTAATTAAGCCATTAATCCCTTGTAACATCGACGGCAATACTTGTCTCCTATATATAACAAGTTGTTTTTATTTTTGTCTCACCAAAATGACACATGTCTACACCATGAATTTGTCTGTCATGTAATGAATTTTATGTCCTTCACGTCTACTCCTTCATAAACATGATAGCACAAGGTTTTTATGTATTCTTGTTCCAAAATGATAAGAACTTCTTCATGTATGTGACAGCTGCCACTTAAGGTTCATTCGTATGTATATTTACTTCTTATCCAAAATAATTAATTAGCTTAAGAAAAATCTGTCCAATTTTGGTAGAAATTTCTTATCCACTTAATAACATGTTACACCTAAATATATCAACATATAATTTGGATCGATTTACTTTAAGTGTCCGTAACTATGGCTGATTCTTATGTCCTTGTGTTTCAACCCAGAAATGCTTCAAATTTACTTCACAATAATTTAAATCAGGGTCAATCTTGATCTATCATAAATTCATTCGATTGAATTTATTTATTTATTTTTAGTCCATTTCCATACCAGTCAATTCCAATATTTTTTTTGACTATCATTTGACTTTAATACTGTCATTCAGGGTTGGGTTCCTAATTCACCTTTTAGTGAAAATAAAATTTACATTCACTCGAAAACATCATTCACATGAAATGAAATTTTATGGAAACGTGAAACGAAAAGTTTGGGGTTTTACAGAGACCATGTTTTCTTGAGTAAATTATGGTGAAAACTTCTTTGATTTCAAGGGATTCATCTAAAGTACTTCACAGTCTATGACCCTCAAATAGATGGTCTTACAGAAGTAGTGAATAAAATTCTAAAAACCTATTTACGATGTTTTTGCAGTGAAATACCCAAACAATGGGGCGGGTGGATACCGTTGGCTGAGTGGTGGTACAAAACGACATATCGTTCGTCAATCACTCCACACCATTTGAAGTCTTGTATGGCTACCCACCACCAGTTTATACACCTTATATAGCGGGAGACTCAAAGGTGGTAGAGGTGGATCGAGTTTTAAAAGACAGGGAAGCAATGACCAATGTGACTAAATTTCACTTACAGAGGGCTCAGAATTAGATGAAACAATACGCCAACTCCAGACGATCAAAACATGAATTTAAGGTGGACGAGATGGTGTTATTAAAGTTACAGCCATATAAACACCATTCCCTCCAGAAGAGAAGCAACCAGAAATTATCTCCACTTTATTATGGGCCATATAGAGTGATATAACGTATCGGGAAAGTGGCGTACAAGCTTGAGTTACCACCAGCATCCTCGATACACCCTGTGCTCCACGTATCACAACTGAAGAAGGCATACATGGAGCAAGGTAGAACTTCATTATCATTACCAGATTTCCTCACCACTGTCGAACGTGTGTTGTTGGCAGTATTGGGATGATGCATAGCTAAAAGAAATAATCGCACAGTTACTCAGTTGTTAATTCAATGGTCGGATGGTGGGAACATCAATGCAACATGGGAATATTTCTTTGATCTTCAACGAAGATTCTCGGAGATTAATTTGATTGACAAGGATATTAAAGGAAAGGGAATTATTGCAGAAACAAATGAAGAAGATGTGAGAAGCAACGGAAACTTACCAAGCATTAATTACTAAGTACGATGTGAGAAGCAACGGAAACTCACCAGGCATTAATTACTAAGTACTAAGCGCAACGTTTAAATAAAAGCTCATGGTTGTAATACTGTATGAGAATACACTAAATAGAATAATGTCTGTATTAAAGCTGGTCTATAACGACTATACTGGCATGTAAAAACCAAATGGAAATTTTTCCTCTTTATCTAAATCTAGAACGATTGTATGTATCTCTCTCTCTAATGTTTTTCTCCATTCTCTTCTAACAATATCACAACAGACTATACGCCTTATTATGTTATCTTCAATTTTCATGCAACAACATATTTTGTTTCTTTAATAATCCAATTGCATTCCTTATGTCTTTTATTTATGGAATATCAATGGCATGCATTATGGCTTTATGCGTTATATTTTTCAAAAGCAAATATTGATTGAAACTTTATGTACGCCTCCTTAAATCTTTAACGTTTCTACACAACGTGTGAAAAACTTATTTGAGATTCTAGATATAGTGTTGATTTTCTGGACAATGTTGTGTTTTTATTCTTTCTGTTTTGCTTTAATGGAGGATTTATTTGGGTTGTATTTATCTTCACGATTGATCTTCACCAGCAGCAATGATAATCACCACTAGGGTAAGGGTGAAAATCACCCTAGGAGAGAGAGACGCAACATGTGAACAAGAAGCAAAGATGAAAGGAGGAGATGACCGGGTCGCCACATAAAGAAGCACACCAGTAGTAGGAAGTGATGGAGAGCATAGGCGATAAACGTGCAAGAAGATCATAATCCTAATTCAGAAAATGATGCGTCTATAGTCCCCATTCCATTTTCAATTAATTATCTATTTAAGTATTTATATTTATATTATGTTATTTTTTAATAAGATTAAGATTAAATTAGTTAAAATTCCTAATAGATCAAGAAAACAATTACTTGGAAAATTTTATTTTAATAGGAATGTTTGTGATATTTAGTTTAATTTTAAAGAGTTAAATTAATAAATTAATAAATATTTATAATCAAGGAAATGTTTAAAGGATTCTCTTTTATAATTAGATTATGTTAGATATAATTACTGTAATGAGATTATTTTAATTATGATGTATTATTATTTTTGACATTAAACTAATTATTTTTATTTAATTATATTAAAATTAATAATTAAATTAATTTCTAATTAATATTTTAGAAATTTATTTTATACAATTAAAATTAATTATATTTCAATCATATTAGAATTAGTAATTAATTAGAATCATTTAAAATTAATAAAATTATCTTAACTAATTAAGAAACGTATTTCTTAATTAAAATTACGTTTTCCAATGTAATTGAAATAATATAGGTGCAGTATTTTTATAGTGTTATTATTCTATTTTATTTAAAATTTATTTTTGTTAATTTAATTAAAAAGATTTTTGGTTAATTGGAAAATGCATTTTTCTTTATTAGATTTAAAGAATTTATGAGTAATTAGTTGAAACCTAAAGCAAGCCTTCATTGCTACAACCTGACTCTCTGCTCCTCTAACTGTGTCCCAAATAACTTTCTTTCCACCAATATGGAAAAAAAAAAAAGAGGTAGGAGAAAGGAAATACAGCCAAAATAGATTCGCATTACACATTTTCAGTTTCCATACTCCTAAAATATAAATAAATATGTTTATAGATATCATTTCAGCATGATTTTCAATCGGAATCAGAATCCGGATCCACGTCTACAATCTCAGGTATAGATTCTGTCGATGAGTCATGCCCCAACTCGCCTGACTGCATTTCATTTTCTACAGAATGTAGTACTCCAGGTTCCTGATTCGTTGTTAAGTCCATTTTGGTAACAATGGCATCTTTGGTGACCGCAGCAACTGTGGCAACTTCAGAGTTCACCGATTCCTGAAGCTGTACTGTGGTCTCTTGCAAGTCTTGTACCTCATTTGATATTCTATCATCTGTGGCTCCCATCTCTGCACCTACACTGCCTACTGCTGCCTCCTGCCTACTTATTCCAGGACTCTTTTGACCCAATGACTCAGCCACACAGATATTTTTCTCCAAATCAAATCTTAACATTCCAGAAGGCTTCTCAATATCCACATTTTTACATGAGCTTTCAATTGGCCCTTCAGCTTCCTTGCCACTACCTAGCCAACTTGTGTATAAATCGTCATCTGAATCAGAAGGATTTTGTCTTTCTTCCTGCATACCACTTGAAAATGGCTTCCTGAGTATCTGCTTGTCAGAGTACAAAGGATAACTACCCTTAACAGCATGGGAAGTACTGGCAGAAGAGAAGTCTGCCGGAAGGGCCCGTGGATGAATCAGCACCTCCAGTGTTAAAAGTGCATGTGCACAAAATTCAGCAAGTTTGGTTCCTGTTTCTTGTCTGCCTGCATAATTCAACTCCTCAAAGAGTATATAAGCTAAGACACTTGAGCATCAAAACTGAAAATACTTGGCAAAATACAGAAATGGGTCCAATAGTAGAATTTACAATAAGTCATTTGATTATCCAAACAGAAGGGACCAAAGCTACATATATACACATATTTTAATAGAGTGAGGTATGCAGCCGTATGTGCATGGGATGACTTCATTGATAAAAATCACCCCGCCGCGTTTGGAAGTACTTACAGAGGACTAGTAAACACAGTTTTGTAAATTGAGACTCCCAGAGCTTGCAAGTGTCTCTTTCATTTTTTCTGGTATATCTAATAGCATCAGGTTTCTGAGTTGATGATGGGCCATCAATCTCTATCAACTCTTGATTATCTTACATGGTAGTGGAAAAAATTCCTTGTGTTTATGAACCATGCATATCAAAGAAGAGAATCATTTGTTTGCCGGAAACCAACATCAAGAGCTACTATTGTAATTTTACACAAGATACCATCTGCTGGATCAGGGAAATATGAAATGCTCGCAAAGGTTTATGAAGATGCTAGCTCATCAATGAGGATTAGACAGAACCCGTAATGTATTGCATCATTAATAGTTTAAGGTGAGATGACGTAATGAAATCATTTGACTGATTGTGAATGATCTAATGGCTTGGCCCGTTGTAAGGAAAAACAATGATTCCATTGTAATTTTGCCCTAATTTTGGAAAATCTAATGAAATACTTTAATTTTCAAAAAAAAAAAAGCTACTATAACCACCATTGAAAGACAAAAGTACAAGTTGTCCTACCAATAATATACTAGTTAAATATTATCTCCCTCCCCTCTCCATCTGTGTGTATATATTGGAAATTTTCTTTTAACCAAAGTTACCTCTTCGAAAAAGCTCAAGAGCTTGAGCCAAATGTGGAGGACGCATATGAGAAGGTGACAGCAAGGATGCCAAGAGTGCACGTAGAGCGGCCAGCTGCAAACATGCAACTTTCGAGGTGTGACCATTGAGTAAGTTATTTCTTTCCTCACTTGCCCATGCATCTTTACAACAATCAACTGATATGGTTATTAAAAGATCATCAACTTTTGGCCGCCAGGAGTCGGATCTCAATGCACCACCCTGACAAATATTTGAACACAAATATTAGTGCTCCCGTATATTCTGACAGAAAAGGAATTAATCCAAGTTCATAACATTTTCTAAGCAATATCTCAACGAGAAAAGAAAGGTATACTTGGACCAAATGATGGATAATTCATTGAATGATGCCAAGGTCAGTGCACAAGACACTTAAGATAAAAGTCAATAGTATAGAAGAGGTTGGCATCGAGTATAGCCTAGTCAAATTTCCCATATCCTTTTTTTTTTTTTTTACAGTTAAAAAAAAAATGCCAAGGATGAAGGGAAATATCAGTGCATAACAGGCACATCTCAAGTATAATAGCGAAGAAAGAGAAATCTTGAAGAAGAAATTTTCATGAAATATCGTCAAAACATGACTAGGTTCTCAAGGCAACATTCTGAAATGCTTCTCTAATGTGTGTAGGAAAAAAGGGAAATCTTGACGAAAAGAGCATAATTAGGGTATCAGTCCATGCAAAGATCTTGTCGTTGATGCAAACTAAAGGAATTGCCGAAAAACAGATTAAGCACAAATAATATGGTACAGAAAGAATCAAGATCTATAGATTATATACATCATAACATCTATAAAATTCATCATTTTTTTATATATATCCACACATCATATAAGCACTTGATGAAGAACTTGAACAAATGTATAATTAATGATTCTTAATCTATATATCAATATTGAAGGTTTAAATGATAGTGCTATGTGTTCTTAAAAGCTGACATTTGCTTTGCTCCTGGTAAACAGGAAGATAGCAAATGGATTATGTTGTGAATGCTTTTATTGGAAAGAAATACAAGCTCAAACAGTAGTATGGGGAGCCATAAACAATTTCAGCTTTCTTGTTTCATAACTAAACTTTAGGATTTCTATTTTAATGTTTTTCTATTAATTAGGAATTAACATTATTATTTCCTACAACTCTTTTGCTGGTTATTTTTCCTAAATAAGGATTCTTATCCCTAAATAAGTATTCTTACCTTTTTGTAGTTAGGATCCTTGTCTGCTTAAAGGGGGCGATCATATTCAATAAAATCATCAATAATTTCAGTCAAGAAACATAGCTGGTGATCTGTTACAAATCACCACTAAAGCTTTCAAAACTAGGGTCCTCTGAGAAAGGGAAAAGTAAGGGAAATCAAGAAGATTCTCCTCCTAACCGACCTGTAATGAGATCCTATTTGTGGCCCCTTAACAGATTAGGCACCAAGACACTTTGATAACACACCAATAAAAGAATTTACAGACAAGTCTGGTAACTATATATTTTTCCACAATAATATGAATAAAAGAGGAAATTGTGCCTAAAATATTATTATCAAACTCTTGCTATACAGACCTATGTGATTGATTATGACTGTCATGAAAGTGTCTCTGAGATCATTAACTGAACATGTTAGGTGTAAAACAGGAACCAAAGAAACCATGTCTTCCACTCAGTATGCACATAAATAGATTTAAATAATAAGAGATAGGAATCACACCTATAAACAATTTAACTGAACATGTTAGGTGTAAAACAGGAACCAAAGAAACCATGTCTTCCACTCAGTATGCACATAAATAGATTAAATAATAAGAGATAAGAATCACACCTATAAAAAATAAGGTAGCTGATATTAATACACTACACATACCCCAGTCAAACGTGCTTCCAATGCCTCGAGTGCAGCTATCTTCACAGAAATCTGAGTTAATGGACAATTTTTCTGGGCTTCTACTTCTGAACCAATTATATCCTGTTGCTTAAAAGATCCAGTGGCACTGTGCTTCCTTTTTCTTTGGCAAGAGTGTAAGAAGGCTTTAGAAGAGACATTTAAGTGGACATGAGAGGACATATCCATAGCAATTAAATCAACAAGTGAATTGTTCACAACTTTATGTGCAAGATATATTGCAATCCCTGATCAGGATAAGATTAAGAATTAGCTATCAGTAGCCAAAAAAAATTCCAATTAGATTATACATGTTAATAAAACCTGCTCCAACTGAAAACAAGAGTAGAATTCTCCAAACGAGAACTTGGGAAAAAAATACAATTACAAAGCATTTAGTGCCCAATGTATCAATGCTTTTGAGAGGGTCTTACTGCAACCAATTCAGGCGGAATTCAGGAAATATTTCTACGCAGCATCAGATAATGAAAACATTTTTAAATTATGGAACTTTCCTTATTCTAGTAATGTGGATGATATTTAATAATGCGAATGACATCCAAACCAATCAATAAAAGATAAGCATTGTAGTTTAAGACTTTCAAATACAACATTTGATTTTGAATCTGTCACACTAATTAGTTAATTTGGATATCTAGTTAGACAGATAAATTGAATTCATGCCAAAGCATCACCAAACTAAACAAACTGATAGAGTAAAGAACAGTTCCAATATCTATAGATTAAATGGTTGAAATAGAATAAGAAAAAATGGAAGAGAATGTAAAGAAAGAAGAGAGATTGTATTAGATTGATAGGATTGAATCAATAACAATGGGTTCTCAATACAATAATCTCAGTAGTCTAAAATGGAGAAAAGAAATACAAAGAGACGATAGAAATCTTGATTCCAAAGAAACCAAGCCAAGAGCTATAACTCTCAAACAGAATAATCTGTCCAAAACTATTTTTCCCAAAAAGATCCTCAGCTTTCTCCTCACTTGCCTTTTTATACTGGCGTGATACCCTCATCATAATTGATCGTGGCAGGTGTTACATTCTCATTCCTTGAATTATTCCCCTGTTTTCTTGGATCACTCACCAAATCAGCAATAGTACTTCTCCTCACTTTCCTTCTTGTATTGGTGTGATACTCTCATCATAACCGATTGTGGCAGCAGTCTTTGGCCTCCTTGAGTAAACCTTAAAGGGCCTGGGCTCATTTTTATCAATACTTCCCCCTGAATTAACATCCTTGTCCTCAAGGTTGTAGGATGGAAATTGCCCAATAAAGTCAGATGCGTCGATCCAGGTGGATTCTTCGACAGGACGACCCATGCACTGAACAAGGAACTGCTTGACATTGGTATCATCTTTCTTGATAGAGCGAGTCTGTAATATGGCAACAAGTTCTAGTATAGGCTCTCCAACATCTTGCAGTTGTTTGGGCAGTTCGGTGACCAACTTGTGCTCCCCCACGACTTTTTTCAACTGAGATATATGAAAGACCAGGTGTATTTGAGAAGAAGAAGGTAGGAGTAGCTTGTACGCAACGACTCCCACTTTAGCAACAACCTCGAAGGGGTCGTAATAACGCGCTGCAAGTTTAGCATTAAACCTTGCGGTTATTGATAGTTGCCTGTAGGGTCTGATTTTGAGGAACACTTTGTCACCCACCTGAAATTGCACATCGCGCTTATGGCGATTGGTGTACTTAGTCATCAAGTGATGAGCCTTTGTAAGGTTGAATTTCATCTGGTGAATGATTTCATCCCGGTCCTGAAGTTGAAGTGACACTTCCTCTACCTTTATTTCCCTTGGTAGATGTTGATGAATGGTAGGGGGTGGACGGCCATAGACCATTTCAAAAGGTGTCTTCTTTATTGCGCTTTGGAAGCTTGTATTGTACCAATATTCTGCCCATCCCAACCATTTTGCCCAACTCTGTGGCTGCTCGGAGCAGAAGCAACGGAGGTAAGACTCAACACATCAGTTTAGAACCTCAGTTTGCCCGTCCATCTGTGGGTGGTAGGCTGATGAGAACTTGAGTTGGGTACCTTAGAGCTTGAATAATTCTTTCCAGAGGTTGTTTAAGAAGAGTGGGTCACGGTCACTAATCATACTCATAGGAAATCCATGAAGCCGAACAATTTCTGAAGAGAACAATTCAGCCACTCGTTTAGCAGTGAAAGGGTGCTTCAATTTCAAAAAGTGACCATACTTGGATAATCTATCCACTACCACTAAAATACATTCAGCCCCGTGAGATCGTGGTAAGCTAGTGATAAAATCTAGAGTGATTTCCTCCCAAATCATATTAGGAATGGGTAGTGGCTGTAGCAGACCGGCGGGGGATTGAGCCTCGTATTTCTGTCGCTGACAAACCAAACAAGCAACCATAAATTTCTAGATTTGTCCCATCATCCCTGTCCAATAAAAGCTTGAGGCAATGCGACAGTAGTTGTGATATGCTCCGAAATGACCCCCCGTTGGTGTAGAGTGAAATTATGAGATTATCTGCTCTAACCACTTAAAAGTAGCAGGGAGAACAAGCCTTCCCTTGAAATAGAGTCTACCGTGGATGAGACAATAATTAGGGTGCTTCTTAGGATCCTTTCGCAACTCGGAGATTAACTGTTGCAGAACTCCATTGGCTGAATTTCTTGATTGATTTCTTCCCAATCCGCCCATAGAGAGCATGATATTGCTTGGAAGTGATGGCTGTCATCCTTTAGGGATAGTGCATCGGCAACTTTGTTGGAGTTTCCGGGCTTATATTCAATATGAAAATTGTAACCCATTAGTTTGGAAATCCAGTACTGTTGTGTTGGTGTGGTTACTTATTGGGAGAGCAAGTGACCTAGGCTTCGTTGATCGGAGCAAACCAGGAAATTTCGGCCGATCAAGTATGGTCTCCAGTGGCGGACAGCTAGGACTAAGGCCATTAGTTCATTGTCATAGGCTGACCTTCTTGAAGCAGGATCAAAGGTGACTTTACTGAAGTAGGCAATGGGTTTTCTTTGCTGCATTAGGACAACCCCTATACCAGTCCCGGACGCATCACACTTAACAACAAAGGGCTTGGTGAAGTCTGGCATAGCAAGTACAGGAGATGTAGCGATTACTTGCTTCAGTGTTTCAAATGAATCTTGTGCTAGCGAGTTCCAAGAGAACTTTTGTTGTGACTATTTCCTCAAAAGTAAAATGAGTGGCTGAGCTAATTGACCGTAATTATGGATGAACTTACTGTAGTACCCTGTGAGTCCCAAGAATCCCCTGACAGCTTTTACATACTTTGGGGTTTGTAACACTCCACTCCCACCGAACCCGAACCCGATATCCACCGTGATATCCGAATTCGTGCCCCGCGAGGGTGGCGTGTCACATCACTTAACACTGAACAAAAGTTGGTATAAATTTTTTTTAAAAAACGCTTTGCACCTTATCACTCATGTGTGCCCACTCTTTTTCTTTTTAAAACATTTTGTCTATTTATAACGAAAGCGAAAAACATTACAACACAATGAAAAATCACAAAAACTTTTATTAGCCACTTGGGCCCATTTCCAACTACACAATACAATCATTTCAATACAAACTTACAACTGAATTAACTGAGTACAAAATAGTACAACAAATTGCGGAAAAATACAATTAAATTACTAGACATAATGCAGACGCGAACTGATTCCGACCTCTTCTTTTCTCTCTCTTATGCAACCGACATACTCCCGTCGCCTAACGGGGTATTCTTCTGAGTCCTGAAAAATAATTGCAAATT
>JANZXP010000009.1:8018288-8030314 GCA_027576715.1 Erythroxylum flavicans
ACATGAATCATAACAATTTTTACAAAGTATTAAATGATAAACATGGTTCAAAATAAACATAAGACAACTCAATCAATCTATACAAAAAAACATAATCAATTTCTAACAAGAGATTTGACAAATTAATATGTTAGACCACCCTACTATTCATCTTCTTTCTTCTCTCTTTGTTTTTCCCTTACTATTCACTCACTATTTATTGATTAGACAAATTAATATTTTACCCACTCTATTATTCAACCGTCTCTCTACTCCGAAAGTTCTCTTCTTTTCTTCTTTCACATCACTCACTATTCACTCGAAACATGTCATTACTAATATCCTCACGTCACTCACTATTCACTCGAGATATGTCATTACTATATATGCATAAGTCTAATGGGATAATTCCTTTCTTTATCTGCAGTCTTCAACAAATATGTCAGCTACAGGAACTAAATCACTATAGTCATCTATGTGCTTCTTCTCTTCCCAAAAATTAGCTATACTCATGTCACTCACTATTATCTTCTCTCTATTATATACTCACGTTATTCAATCCTCTCTCTATTTTATACTCACGTAACTCACAACTATACTCACGTCACTATCATCTATGTGCTTCTTCTCTTCCGAAAAACCAGCTATACTCACGTCACTCACTATTATCCTCTCTCTATTATATACTCACGTTATTCAATCCTCTCTCTATTTTATACTCACGTCACTCACTATTATATACTCAGGTCACTGTTCAATCCTCTCACTACTATATACTCACATCCCTCACTATCCACTTGAAATATGTCATTCCTATATACTAATAAGTCTAATAGGTAATTCCTCTCTTCATCTTCAACCTTTGACAACTATGTCAGCCACAGGAACTAGAGCACTACAATCATCTATGTGCTTCTTCTCTTCCCAAAAACCAGCTCGTCCAACCTCGAGTTCCCAGCATTCAATTACATATTTATCTGTCAAACTCAAAAGTGTGCTTCTAAGATTGTTATATAGAGAAAGAAGGAAGAAGAAGATGGAAGACATGAAAGCGAGTATTGGATCATCTCTAATATCGGGTAGTTCCAAGTTTCAATGCGTTGAAGACATGAAAACTATGAAAGCACAAGGTACTCTGATTTGAGGTTCCATGAAACTAATGTTTCTGTGTGTGGCATTCACGTTTAATACTCACAAAAACAGAATAAAAGAGATATGAAAGCAAGCACACGTAACGCAACTGTGGAGATATACGAAAGCTGAAATTGTAGAAATAGAATAACATAGTAACAAGCAACAAAAGCAAACATAAACCTGGACTAGAAAAAGAAAAATCGTAACAAGGCCTGAATATGAAGAAAAGTCGACGTAAAAACGGTTTTGGAATAAAAGAAAACCTGTTTTAAAATCTTACAAAAATGTCTTTTTTAAGCCTATTGCAGTTTTTTATTTTTAGAAACTAGAAACAGCAATGATACTCGTCCAAACATGTTTCAATGAATAGTTTATTTTTTTATGAAAATCACAACAAAAAACAAAAAAAATGAAACCAAACAGTGCCTAAGTGTTTGATACGTTACTCAATCATTATCCGAGGCCCCTATGACGTCATTATGATGTTAAGTGGTAATAATTATCGTCTATTTTTATTGCGAGACTAAACCAAGCCTCGGTCAATTCATCATTTTCATCCACACATTTACGTAAGTGTTACATAAATGAAAATTAGGTCTATAGTTATAGTATTATTATCATATTCCATTAAATCTTATCCACATATTTATGTAAACCCTACATAAATATATAAATGAGATCTAATAAAATATAATTGGAACAGAATAATCAAAATAGAAGCTTTGATGTGACATAAATGTAAGAATAAAATAAAAAAAATTAAGGTTAAAACTGGACTACAGTACAGAGGATCTCGTGTAACTTGGTCACCTATAGCTGTATCTCGCTTTTCGACGAGAGTAAACCGGGTACTTGGTCACCTATAACTGTATCTTGTTTTTTGGACTTGATTTGCCTTGTCCAATGATGAAATTCCCTTCCACTATAAACTTATCATATCTCTCGTTTCTCTCTTGGCCTAATTCGAGCATATAACAAAGACCACTTAACCCACAATACCAGCAGCACCTCGAACATACTTCTTTATATGATCATATTTCAACTTATCAGCAAGTGCGCATTCCGCTGCCCGTTATCTTCCTCCTTCGATACAAGGTTCTGACAAAATTGAAAAGGAGATGCAAAAAATGCTACATATTTGTAAATTCTTTCCATTGAGTGTTGCAACATTCTTTGATTCTGGATACATTGGAACCATGTAATGGTCATCTAGGTAACCTGTTATTCTGGAAATTGTGGGAGTGATGACTCGTACAACTTTATTGTACTTTGGTGTAGTTCAGAGGAGGTGAGAATCGTCATTTACTGATACACGACTACGTCCTTTCAAAGTCTGCCAAGCCAATCCCACTCCAGGTAAGGATTAAATACTTCTCTTTTCCCATGCAAATAGTGAGATTCTGGAACTATGGAATCAATTCCCAGCCTGTTAAACCTTAACTTTTGAGGTTACCATAGTTGCCATCTTATCCAGGAAGAAGATAATCATTATCAAGAAACAACTATGGGTTTCTACTTCTTTCCGGATGAAATTAGACTTTCTGAGACAAGCATTTCAGAGAGTGATGGCCGCAGTACCAAATATATCAAAGGACCCAGGAATGGCACCAGTGATATTGGGAGAAGCAAAGAGCCTTTGTCAAACCTGTGAAACAGGATACAACGTTCAGTGTAACGCTGCAAAAAGAGACCACCAAGTGGCTTCTAAAACCAATTAAAGATGGGTAGTATGCTTTAGAAGTCTCACCATTTCCTGGAAGTCATATCATTGTAAACCCAGAAAGGAGCAAATGCTGATAACAGAGAAAAGTCAAGGCTGGTGATGTGAATCTGTAACATGGACCATGACCCACCAGTGAGGCATAGATACCATTAGTTGAGAGCCATAGCCGCACAGTAGTTAAATGCTTAATGGCAGCAGTTTAAATCCTAATTGATAGTTGATGACATATTGATGCAGTGGTGAACACAAAAATCGACAGCACTTACAAATTTGCTTTCCCTTACGTACTGATAAAACTCCCTCCAGTCAGCACCGTTTGCTAAGCCTGCATAAAGAACTAAACCAAGTCCAGCAGCCAACGATACCTGTTTTGTAATGGGTTGACATTCATTATCCACAAGCTAAGATAAGTTGTCCTAAGTACTGTTACTTTTTGTAAAAATTACACAGCTTAATGGAGCTCAAGAAGAAAATGTCTCCGATGCTCAAATGCCAATATTATGATACATATGGTTTATTAAGGGAAGAAATGACTCGTATAATAAACTTAAGATTCAAGAATATTATTTTCTTTTCCGGGAAATGAGTTAAAGAAGAAATGTGTTGGATCAATTTCAACAATCTATAAATCAGTAACCTACAATTAAACATTTTGTGTATTGAACTGTAGAGAAGTGACAGGAACACATCAAACTTGGTTTTCTACGTAATTAAATTTGATTGCTTTCATTCCAAACTATCAGCAAAATGCAGGTGCGTGTGATTACGTAAAACTATTATAAGATGTGATGCAAGAGCATCATTATTTTTTTGTTTTATTATTATATATATATTATTTTTTGATTATATTTTATTATTATTACTACTTATATTATTATAGTTTATATTATTGTAGTTTATATTACTATATATATTATTGTTTATAATATTGTTTATTGTCTATAATATTGTAGTTTATATTATTATATATATAATTGTTTATAGTATTGTAGTATATAGTTAGAGTATTAGTGATGTTGAGTTTTTTATTTAAATTGAATGAATTCTTTTCTTTATTTTTGTCATTGTGTATATTCTTAACACATTCATATTGACAACAATGCATCAAAGAAATATAATCCGAATCATTTTTTTAACTATTTTTTAATATTAATAACTTCAACAAGATAATTCCAATAAGTCCCGATCTTTTATTCAATCTAATCTAACTTAAAATGTAAATGGAGAAATATCAAATAGAACTAGATAGATGTCGAAAAAATGACTTCCTATAGACATGTATTTTATTTCTATTACTATGAAATTCATAATTCATAAATGAAGCAATCTAGGCCTTGCTCAAGAGAAACTACTTAGTAACATGAATATACACATCAATAGACAAAAAAAAGTCTTGCATCCAGCCAAAATCAAAGAACTTTATTTTGTTCATTCCAAATTACCATAAATATATGTTAACAAAAAAGGCAGCCTTTGCATTCATATTTTGTCAGGTTTTTGTTAAAAACCCTACTACTTCCAGTCATAATCACCCCATTTCTATCCCTACATTGTTGAATTGGTCACCCTAACCTCTTTTCCTACATCAAAAGATATCAAATCCAAATATCCTATATATTTTGATGAGTTACAGCTTCAAAAATGTTAAGATTATGGTGGCACATGATCGGAGACTTGACGCAGGCCGTACAAGCCTTGTAACATCAGGAACCAGTGGAAGCCCATAAGAAGCATCTAAGGTAACCACAAGTCCCTTGGGATTTCATGAAATCTTGAGGTTGAATATGAATTAGAGGAGGCAAACCTTTTTTATGAAAGTGGATCAATTAATTGAACGGCATGAGCTGTAATCGCAAAGCTGTTACTCCCCTCCCTTGATCTAAGGTTAGGAAAGTCAAGGTTAGTTTCTCATATTTAAGGTAAATGGATGTGGAAAATTATTTGGATTGGGAAGTTAGTTTGGAAAATTATTTCGAGTGGAAAGTGGTAGAACATCAAAAGCAGCTCTTCACGAAGCTTAAATTAATGGGTACTGCAGTCAAATGATGGAAGGAATTTGGAGACCAATGAATACAAGTCAAGCCTAAAATCAGCACTTAGGAACATATGAACACAAAGTTACTAGAACAATTTTAATGTCTCAATGGGCTGTCAGATAACATGAAATCTTGAGTTTGATCACTCTGCCAAGATCTTCAGGAGATCCTTCTGGAGCTGCAAGTTTAATGGCTATCAGATAACATGAAGTGTAGAGATGGTAGAAAAGAGGATACACAATATCTAATAGAATTTCTTCTATGAATGGCACTATTCGAAATAAGGTACCAGCTTATTTCGAAATTGTTCCACACTCTTCGGATAATCTGGAGAACCTTCTTCACAATTGACGGGGATTATAGAACCTTGGAAATGCTTCATGAATAGTGCCATACAATGTTTAGCACACAGATGAAAGCTTGTAGTCTATTTTCTTGGAGATTATGGCAGAGGAATAAATCTTGACATCCATTGGGCATAGAGGAGTGATAACATTAGCTTTTAGATCTGATAAGAAAGTTATGGGATCCTGGAGCAAGTCCAGTAGCTCTAAGAATATTCAAGTCAAAGCTTGCTTGATTTGCTCTTCAGTATCGATTAGATGGTCATGATCCTTTTATGACATCCTAAGAAGATAAAATCTGAACTTTGCAAATGGAGTTCTACTTTTCATGTTCAGTATCCATGCAGGGTAATGTGGCTGTCTATAATGAGTTCCACAGTCTAGAGTTTGATTTACTTATTTGGAAATTGAAATTTAGGAACTGAAGTTACATAGGAAATTGGACAGCATTTTGGTGTTTTTTCAAGAATTACAATGCAACTTTCGAACAAACAACGGCAATAATTAGGTGTTTTCCTTTTGAACAGCTCTAAGGGAATAAAACATGCTTTAAGACTCGCAAGCCAGAAGTAGAAGAAACCATATCCAATGATTTGGATGAAATAAGAGAAGCATGTACTGGATGTGGAAAACGGAAGCCAATGGGTGTGGTCAAAGAAAAGTTAGACATAGTTTGAGAATAAGAAATTTGTAATAAAAATAAAGAGCACAATTTACCAGATGGATATAAGCAAGAATCTTAAACATATACCAATCTAATAACCCAAAGGAGAATCTCCAATCATAAAATAGAATAAATGACCGTCCTCCACGTACCGATTTGAACACTAATTAAATAGAAATGGAATAACTAACTCCTAAAACTAAGACACGTCTTACGGCAACTGTATCCTACAAATACTGACATGTAAAGCATTAACTGCCCCTGAACTATAGCTCTTAACCCACGTTCTCCTGGTAATTGTATAACAGCTGTATAATGAAAAGTTGGTCTGAGCCCAAGTCACGCTTCTTCCTTCTAGTGTATGTTTTGATGGGCTGGGTCATATCATAAGACCCTTAACAATGGACCAAGAAAGAGAGTAAAAAAGGTTCTATTTGGTGAAGGTGAAGATTACAGTTTTAATACCTTAGAAATTTGGAAAAAATCATTGCCAAATCCAAGTATAAAAGGCATCATTCATCAACTTAAGATAAGGTAAACCTTGTGAAGAAAGGTAATGAGGGAAAGGCTTTACTTAATAACAATGGTACTATTCCAAAATCAAAGGCTGTGAAGTATAAAGTTAGTGTTTCATTCATAAAGGAAAGATGTATTTGCTATCTAAAATTCCAGAAAATGACAAGTAAAAAAGTAGCCATTTGGGTGAATCTGAGAAATGTGACAGATTCAAAGTTATACACCATTAACATTCAATTCAAGCAGCTTTCTATTGCTAAAGTCGATGTTATTAAAGAAGTTATAGACGTTAAAGAACTTGACTCTTGATATGGTAATTCTCATATATGATTTTTACTGAAACACCTTGGCGAATCCACAAGCGCAAGGACATGTGATGCACAAGAGTGCTTGAAATAAGTTAACTTACATATCTGCATGGTGCAAGTAAATGCTTACTTGTCGGAACCAGATTTTATTCAAATCTGAGGAGATTGATGCAGGAGTATCTGGCTCAAACCTAAGAACTTTATTTCGTTTATTCCTAATCAGTATTAAGTGTCCTTATTCAGTTGGTCTTTGTAATGTTTTTCCTATTCAGCTTTTGAATTCCAATTTTAATTTAAGAAGGTTTTTGTTATACCCTAATTGTTTCAACCTCAATCACCCCAATTCTAGCCAAATTTTGTTGAATGTCATCTAACCTCTCTCCCTACATCAAGATGGACCAAAATTCATACATGCATCTGGCTTCTAACCATGCTCTAATTTGTGAGTGAAATGTAATCAATGTTGCAGAACCTTTCTTTTTCGGTATTAATTGACTAAGCAACACCATATGTAAGCGTGAAGCAACAAATCCAAGTTTATGCAGCATGCTTATGGTTGTGCATGATACAATTTGCTTATTGTAACTAATTAGATTAAATGCAGTAGAAGATCAATCACATGACAAGAGATATCCCATGTTCAATACCATTTTAGTAATGCAGATGAATTGATGGTCCCAATGTGGAAACACTCTCAAAATTAAACCGAATTGGAATGGAGAAAACGAGAACTTATGTTAACTACTTACCCCAGCAGTCAACCTTGAATCCAAAAAGTTAAGAGGCCACTTATCGAGCTCAGTTTCTTCCACAGGAGGTGGGGGTGGTCTCCATAGAACAAAATAGGGTAAAAGTGCATATGCACCACCGAAACATGAGAGCACAAGGAAAGGCCAAACAGGAACTTTGCTTTTTGAGCTGCACAACATCAAATCAACTGAATACCTCAATTTTTTCCTGGGTAAAAGCTACCCAGGAAAATATTTGTTATACATCTACACTACAACCAACTACTTTCATTTTATCAAAGAACAAAAATATATTTCTACTCTACAACCAACTACTTTAATTTTATCGAAGAACAACACCAACATAGGTGGAAGGGTAACAATAATCTATCTTAAATTTGGTGCTTATAAAAAGAAGAGCAAATTGCTAGTTGAAAATGGAAAGATCAATCAATAAATAGGGAGAACAGGGCAATGTATTGGAACACACCTCCTGCCTGTTGGCAGTAGAAGCATGCTGTACACCAAAGGCCACAAACCCATTATGTACCATAAAGAAATAAGAACTTGATTCATCCTAAAGCCATCTTCTCCGTTCAAATTAAGCAGTTTCTTCAAGAAATACGTGTCCCTTGACTGCAAAAAAAAGAAACGAAAAAGAAAAAGAAGAAGAAGAAGTTTGTAATTTATCATGTTATAACAAACGGTAACAGAGAAAATAACACCTGGAAAACCAGAAGGCATGAATTGTTCACAAGTCCATGGAACAACAAGCATATCACACTTTGAAAGTTACAAGTTATCCTCTTCCGATTTTGTACATAAGAAGATAAGATTGTCATTAATCTAACAACCGAGTTCACTTTCAAAGTAATCTCCCAACTAGAGACCACCAAAGGCATTCAGCGATCCATGAGTCACTTACTAACACATGAGGTTATATTACAAAAAGTGATCTTTCCTCTATGAACTAGTTATGGCTTTCAGTTGATTCGCAATCCCCGTTGTACAGCTTGAGAAGGCCCAAGCAGGTGAGGAAAGGATGAATTCAACTAGCTTAACAGCCGAACACCGGCAGGATGAATGGTCAAAAAGCACTTAATAGAACTAGTTTCAGATACAAGCCAACAAAGCTAGAGTAGCCAATAAAACCCATCAAACTCAAACGAAAAGGTAGCGAGAGAGTGCAGAATATCCAAGTACCGGGGTCTGGTCGGGAGTAAGGAAGAAAACATAATAAATGACAGCACCCCAGAATACAAATAGCAAAATGGAAGTTGTCCAGTCTCTTTCCTCTTTTTGGGTACCCTCACCCTCCAAGACTTTATCTTTGTCAGAATTCTCAGAGTTCATGACACTATGGCATATTAAAGGACCTCCTTTGTTGTGAAATGGGAACCTATTGGTCACAGCGCTGCAGGATTTTTGGGGAAGTAAAGGTAGGAACTTTATACTACGTGTCTGAGTCTGGAATGGAAATTTGGGTCTTAGTTTGATGAGAGCAACTTTAGTAAAGTTGCAAGAGATGAGGTTGCAGTTGGCTAACATCTTTTAGCACCACAGATTTTCTTGGAGATCCTCTACGATTTTTCAAGAACACAACACTTAAACTGCTATTACGAGGTTTTGAGAAGTGAACCAAATAGCATTTAGACGGTGCCGTTTTCGTTTAGACGGTACTCATTTTTTGCAACGCTAGAAACGATCGAACTCCATTCAAAGATAGATCAGTTTGTCGCTTGTCCACGTTGGAAAGTTGAGAGACAAGATGCGGTCTTTGTGCTTCTCTCTCTATGTGCAGCTTCGTTAAAGGTTACTGTTCAATTGGTTAGTTTTAATTTTTGGGGCATAATTATATAAGTATATTTCTTATTTTATATAATATGTATATGAGATGACAAATATATATTATAAATAAAATTATAATGAGGCACAATTATAAAATTAGTATTGTATTTATTTATTATTTTTTAATTATTCTTAATTGACGTTTTATTAAAATTGAATTTCTTCTTTACGAAAGAAGTAATCAACTTCGTAAACTAAAACAGAAAAATACTTAAAAAATGTATAAACGCTCCTTACAGAATAATTCTCTAAACTAGTCCAATATAAGAATTCTATTTAGAATATGACTTGTATATCTACAAAAAAAATCACATTGTGATGATTATATAAATGATCTTTTGAATTAAGATCTCTAAAGTATTTCATATTAACAATTATTATATTTTGATACTATTAATTATCTATCCTAGTTAGAGATAGTTCAACTATTAAATATAATATGAATTATATAGAGCTAGTTAAGTGATCAAAATATAATTCACTATTTTAAAAATAATTAGGAAGAATGTTCAATTGCTCTTATTTATTATTGATCCAGAAAATCCTTAGAGAAGGTAAAAGACACTTTTTAAAATAGTTGATAATTTTCATTAATTAAATTAATTACTAATGGTGGAAAATTAGTATGGTTGGACTCAAAGAGAATAAATATTAATTTCATGTTCTATATCTAATCAAAATATTGTATGATATAAAGATTAAATTATAAAAAAATTATGCGTGGAAAAGCTATTCAAAACTATTTTGATATTTCTAATATTTGAGTGGCCATGAAACAATGCTAGATGACAATCTTAGTCTATGGGTACAAATTATTTAATAAAAAATTAAAGATAAACTAAAACAGCTTAATTTATCTCCTGAATATGATTTAGGGTTAATAATTTATATCCATTACTAACATATTTAAAAATTTAATAGATCACACACAAAGAATAGTTGAAGAGAGAAAGTATAATTTAATCAAATTGAACTTAATTATAAAGTTTGAGAACTTTGGGATTAAATATGAAATATTTAAAAAATAAAGATGAATATGAGATATTGAAATTCATTTAGGTCCATTTGATATTTAGTTAGAATTAAAAAAAACTTCAATTAATGTTTAATTGAAATTAGAATTTTATTTTAATTAAATTACTAAAAGGTTTAAACTCTATTATAAATATAATCAAACTTTAAAGAAGTTAGCATCTCTTGTTTGCCCTCTGTATACTATCTATACTATCTATACAGTTCTCTTAATATGTTCGTGTGGAACCATTAAAGGTCAAACACATATATGACTATGATAGTTATAGTGAACCAATTTTAGAAGCGAATTGAGGAAAATGATAAGAAAATAATCAAACTACACAATAACGTACGAATTTATGATTTGTGTCTTGTTATGTTTGTGCATTAATCATATTATAAAATATAAAGTGACATTGACTTTTGAAAAATTAAATAAAAAAATTTGTTATTATTCTATTGGATATAGGACCATATCTCGAACTAATTTGCTAACAATGGCTTTAGAATTGTTATGATCAAATCAAAATTTTGGGATTAAAATTACAAACTCTAAATTTCTAAAATCAAATTAGGTTTAGTTATATCTAAAAAGTTTAGATTAAGAATTCTAAAACCCTACATTTAATTTTGAATCGAATAAGATTGAAAAACATGAATTATTTTAGCGTCATACAACGATTCTTCAAACATGTCTTAAAATGCTTAGAATCCCTTGTAAACCTAACCACTATATGATCAACTTGGATTTGACCAATATGAAAAAATTCAGATTAACATGTTGCCACCTTTGTTCCTCCTTGCTGGAAATTGGGTTTTTGTTGTGAAACATAGCATTGGCTATATTTATTCTTCCTTCGTCATCACTAGTGATTTGGTAGCTTAAGAAGATTAACATAGATAGTGGGACAAGAAATAGCTTGCAACAATGATCGTGGCATAAACAGGGTGATGAATGTGAATGTTTGTGGTTTCTTTTGACATTCTTATGGTTTGTGAAAATCTGCTTTGTAATTTCATTACCGATTATGAGGAGGAATGTATTTGAAACCTGAATAGAGATGATGCATTGATGGTAGTGAAATGTTGTGTTTTGGGGTTCTCTCCTCGTGGCTGCTCTATTTATTTTATTGTGGATCAAAGATGACATATTGTGGCTTGGACAAGTGTCATGAGGAGATAATATTAGCAACAAGTGGATGTAGGCAGAGGAAAAATAACTTTAAAATGAGTTCTTTCACTTGATTTTTTCTCCTCTTTCTCTCTAGTTTTTTTTGCTATTATCTTCTTCCTTCCTTACCTTTCTTTGTTTTCCATCTTGATATCTTCCTTTTGAGTCCTCTTTCTCTTCTTATAAACTTCGCTCAAACTTGCTTAGCTCCTTATACTCCAACTCATTCTTCATCAGCCACTTGGCCACTTTGTTTAGCTTCTCTGCTTGTAGATCCCTAGAAGGACTTTTTAGTAACTTTCTTAGTCCTTCTTTCTTGCCAAAGCTATCTTTCTTACTTAAGTAACAACTTTTTGTCTTTCCACCCTTTCTTTCCTAAACCGTTACTATTACTAGTATACCTTTTGACAATGTTTTCCACTAACTAGGTTGATTTCCCACCTTTACCTATCCCTATTCATCAGACCAATGCTCCACAGCCATTAAGTTCCCCCTCGAAAAATCAAACTTCTCTTCCCAACAAAACCTCCTGCTCTCTCTACCCTAGGACCCCAGTCCTCT
>JANZXP010000009.1:8066455-8101554 GCA_027576715.1 Erythroxylum flavicans
CTAATTAAATATATATTATTAATAAAATTGTTCGACGATTATAATTTAAATATAATGGAAATATATATTTTAAAAAATTTAATAAAAGTTTTACCGACGGAAATATGCAAAATTTTCGTCGGTAATTGTCTAAATACAATACTGACGGATATTATTTTCCGTCGATACTATTTCCTCATTTGCCGACGGAAAATTTTACCGTCGGTAACTTTACCGACTGTATTAGAAATATTCCGATGCTAAATTTACATACGGGTAAGCCACCCGTCGGTAACGTTAGCGACAGAATACATCGGAAGGTTGGTAACTTTTCGGTTGATTTTACCGACGGTTTATTTTTTCTGTCGGTAATTGTACCGATGGTACACAAACGTTCCGTCGGTAAAGTTAGCTACGGCCGAATCTCTGACGTTTTTGACCGTCGGTTTATTCCGTCAGTAATGGTGTATACTGACGAAATATTTCTCGTTTTCGTCGGTATTTTCCGTCCCTAATTTACTATTTTCTTGTAGTGAAAAGCCTAGAACAAAACTCATCTATACGTTATTCCTAAAACCAACAATCTAATTTCTATGAAGGACTTTATAGCTATTGCTTGTTGTAATATATTTTACAAGATTATCTTTAAGATTCTAACTAAAAGGCTCAAGCTATTCCTTCTATCTTTGACTTATTTAGCTCAAGCAACTTTTATTGAGGGAAGAAGTACAAGGAAGGAACTTGAAATTCTCAGAAAAATTGTACAATAAAAATAGATATGCAAAAAGCTTTTGACATTTTGGATTAGGAATTCATATTAACTACTATCGAAGAATTTTTTAATTCCTTTCTCAATTTACTACATGGATTGCACAATACATCACAACTTTTAACATATAGTGTATTAATCAATGGGGAAGCTTTAGAACTAATTAGATGGGATAAGGAATAAGAAAAAGGGTCTTCTTTTCCCTTATCTATTTACTATTGCAATTACGGTGCTCTCAATATTAATGGAACATAGTATAAATAAGGAGAAAAGATTCACCTCTAAGAATCTTCAAGTTGGGTTTTCGTTGATGACTTGCTTCTTTCTTTCTGGAGCCAATACTAAATTAGTTAAATGTCTTATTCATTCCCTGGAATCCTTTAGTAATATGTCGAGGCTAAGCATCTACAAAGATAAAAGCTTCATCATGTTATCCTTTAACACATTAAGTATTTTTAATTCACTTTTTAGCAACATGTTGAGTTGAGCATCAACAAAGATAAAAACTTCATCATATTTTCCTTTGAAGCATCAAGTGTTACTAACTTGCTAATGGAGATAATTGTACTAAGATCTAAAGACTCTCCTTTTACTTATTTGGGGATCCCTATCATCCCTAGAAGAATCACATACTAAGATTGTCAATCTCTATTTGATATGGTCAGAAGAAGAATGAGTAGTTGGTGCAATACATGTTTAACTTATATAGGGAGGCTCTGACTAGTCATCCTTTAGTAGCCTCTACACAAATTAATCATCTTATCTTTTCCTAACTAAGAAGCTCTGGAAGGACTTGGAGAAGTTGCTAGGAATTTCCTCTAGTCAAGTGATGGACATAAGAAAACACAAGCTTAGGTTAGTTGGAACACAATTTGTTTACCTACAAAAGAAGGGGGATTAGGTATTCAATCAATACACACAGTCAATAAGGTGTTGCTTTCCAAAAGAATATGGAAAATACTCAACAACAAAGAGTCTTTGTGGGTTAAATAGATCAACGATCATTACTTGAAGGATAAACATTTCTGGACCATCAAACCAAGGAAAGATACTTCTTGGAATATGTATTAACTCTTAAAGCTGAGAAGTAGTGTACAAAGTCTTATTAAAATGAGAATATGGCTTAATAATTTTACCTAACTTCAGTGTGACAAATGGAGCTCTACATGGCCTCTATATCTCCAACTTAAATTTCAATATTGGAATGCACTTACAAGATAATAGGAAAGCTAACTTCTTTAGATTATGCTTTTCTACTTACCAACCAAAATCCACCCTCAAAGATAACACCATCTAGTTAGGTAATTCATTTGATCTTTTCACCAATAAATCGTGCACAGAGCAGTTCAAAAATCATACTCCTAATCTTGCGTAGTGAAAGTTAGTTTGGAATAAATATGTTTCTCTTATAGTGTCTTTCATCTTTTGGTTAGTGGTTAGAAATAGGCTAAGTACACCAGACAAACCTAGAGGCCCTCAACCCCTTCCTAATTTAATTTGTAGACTTTGCCTACAAGTTCCTAAGTCAAAGCAAAAAAATTTTTTCAACTGCTCCTTTTTTAGTTACTTATAGAAGGATTTGCAACAAAAATGTAACATGCCTTGCCCTTATAAAAACTAGAATGACATATTTCTTTGGGCTTCAAACCATCAACAATTACTTAAGGATACTTTTTATCAGTTTTGGTTACATAATCTACTTTGTTTAGTTGGAAGAAATGTTTGGGTATTCAGAAATTCCAGCTTGAATGTTTAACCAATGGCTAGTAAAATAAGAGAAATGATAATGATTAGAACTTTTAGTCTGGTTCTTTCTTCAAAGGCATGGCCAACAGATGGTGTTTGTGAAATGATACAAGCTATTTCTTATTTAATGTTCAAGTGGTTATGTAAATTATTTTATTTCATCTATCTCATCAAGAGTTATGTTCTACTTTTTATCATATATTTTTTTGTTCAAACATCCTACCATTAATGTGTCCTTTTGTTTAAATATCCTACAAATCAAAGTGGCCTTTTAAATCAAAGTTCAAATGTTTTATTTTTAAATCTTGGGTAAAATTCTAATTCTTATATGTCACCCTAGATTTTTTAGAAAACTTTTGGTAAAATCATAAAGTCTTAGGTATTTAATCACAAATTTTATTTTCTTTACTCAGTCTACTTTATTTATTTCAAACCTAAGGTTATTTTCTTTTTGAAAATTTTAGTTTTTAGATTTAAGTATTTGGCAAATAAAATAAGTGATTAATACTTTACTTATCTTATAATTCTACTTTAAACTCAATTTTCTAATTAATACCTTTTTAGCTTTTTTTCCTTTAAAGCTTTTTATATCTTTTGTTAATTAGATATATGACAACTCCATTTGAATATTTATTTAATATTCAGTCTCTTTCTTATTTAAGACGTATTGTCAAAGGTATTATATATTTTGAATTTGATATTTAGGATACAAAAGTAAAAGGACATATTAATACAAAAAATTAATTGTTACACAATCATAAATGGTTCCCATTACCTCGTGTGTTTGTATAGACAATTTATTAACATTTCTTACTTATATTTATCTACTTTTTGATTCATCAAATCTTTTGATAAAAAAAATGAAAAAAGAGGATCAACAGAGTGAGAATAGGACCTAGTGGCAAGACGTTAGGGATGGAAAAGCTTTGATCAGGTTACAAGTGAGTCATGGGTTAGCCTGATCTAACATGTGATCCGTTCGTTATTTTCAAAATGACGCCGATTTGAAAATTAAAAAAAAAAAAACTTGACCCGGCTGTAGCCCATCGGGTCACACCCAACCAACCCACTGAGGAGTCAACCGGCGCTGGTTGACTGATAAGTGCGTGATCGGGTCACACCCAACCATCCCACTGAGGAGTCAACCGGCGCAGGTTGACTGATAAGTGCGTGAGTGGGCCAACCCACAACCGAGCAAGACAAGTGGTTCGGTACTTTGAACATTTTCTCGGCTCTTGTGTAAAATATAGGAACCGAACACACTGCCGCCCTACATTTCGGTTCAGAGCGTGTCGAATCAAAGTCTTCTCATACTATACTTCTCACTTGTTGCCTCTACTCTAGTACTTAGGTACAATGCTCTACACGATCAACCTCTTGTTCTCTTTCTTTCATAAGTCCCATTGTTGAATTCAGATCCAATGTGTTGCTTGTTTCACGCTTGTGCTGCTTGGTTTCCGAGACGATCTTCTATTCTTTTGTTTTTTCATTCTCTCTTTTGAACTCCAAAATGGGAGCTTCTCAATTTTCTTGTGAATTTCATGGTGTTTCTAAAAGGAACTCATATGAGCTTTTTGTGATTGGGGAATCGGTTCACTTTACGCTTTTTACTTCATGTACAAAAGCAAGAAACAAAATCAATAAATGATTGATTGATTTTGTTATTTTTCATGGAAGTGGAAGATTATAGTCGGCCGGTGGCAAGATTGCATTTTGTTATTGATCATCAATTTTCATGCTTTTTCTGTGAAAATTTTAATATAACAACAGTGATAAACTGCATTTCTCTCCTTAACTGGGACATGGAATGGAAAGCATGTGCTGACGTGTCATGTATAAGCTTTTCTGTGATAGAGCCTTGTTTTTAATGAGATCGTTTTTCTTTTCATGGTTTGTCTAAAGGATTACTGGTTTGGTTTTGCAATTTCTGCAGATTCTATTGTAGTTCACAATGGCTCCAGCATCAGCATCAGCATCAGAAATAAAATCCAGAGGTGCTGTAAAATTTCCAGTAAAGCTAAACATTTCTAATTAAATTCGTGTAACTGCTATTCTTCAGTGCAGGGTGAAATATTGAGAGTTGATCGAGTTTTGGGATTTATGGTTTATGAGTCTTTTTGTGCTCTGTTTTCTGCTAACGAATATATTTACAGTGAATTCATTTTATAAATTGGTGCTGTTTTTCAAAATTGATGCCACTGGTTGTCTAATTACCTTGGTTTGTATCTGCACAGATGTTTGTATTGTTGGTGTTGCTCGTACACCAATGGGTGGATTTCTTGGTTCGTTGTCGACTCTATCTGCCACAAAGCTCGGATCTATTGCTATTGAGGGTTAGGATACGATCTCTTTCATTCCAGTTGCCGAATCTTGTATTATCTCTTTCAGATTGAATCTCTATTTTTTTGTTTACTCTTCCCTGTGTAAATTACAGCTGCTCTTAAAAGGGCCAACATTGATCCATCCCTTGTACAAGAGGTCTTCTTTGGCAACGTCCTTAGTGCAAATCTAGGTCAGGCTCCTGCTAGGCAGGCAGCATTAGGTGCTGGGATTTCCAATTCAGTCGTTTGCACCACTGTTAACAAAGTTTGTGCTTCAGGGATGAAAGGTGTTTTCCTGGCTTCTAACATTTTCTTTTAATCGTGAATGATTTGTTTCCCTTAAGGAGCAACATTAGACCATATGAGAACTTTCATTTTCCTCCTTTTTGGACATTGCAGCAACTATGTTTGCAGCACAGAGTATACAGTTGGGCATCAATGATGTTGTTGTTGCTGGAGGCATGGAAAGCATGTCTAATGTGCCCAAATACTTTGCAGAAGCAAGGTTGGTTGATTATTTCCATAAGTGTAATTACAGTTATTTTTTGTTGGAGAATTTCTGACATAGCAATCAATAAAAGCAGGAAGGGATCTCGACTTGGACATGATACCCTTGTTGATGGAATGCTCAAAGATGGACTATGGGATGTTTATAATGATTTTGGAATGGGAAACTGTGCTGAAATTTGTGCAGATAATCATTCAATAACCCGGGAAGAGCAGGTAATGTGCAACACTTGCAACCAGCTGCCGCTTAATAAAAATTGCTGAGCTTAGTTGGAATAGCAGATTTATCATTTTCTCTACTATCTTAATGTAAGACTAGAACTAAGTGGACCTATTGTTTTGTTATTGTGTGGTCATATGTATAGGTCGATCCCATAAGGATATTGTAAATAATAGGTCTAACTCTCCTACTATTATGTAATTTATAATAACGAGTTTGGTTAATTAAAACTAAGCCTAATCTAAATTAAACAGATCGAAATTCCACTAGACATAATCAAACAAATAATCAAATATGATATAATATTTAGAATAAAATTCTCCCAAACATCATCTTGTACCCTTGATTTAACTAATTAGAAAGTCTAATGCTTGGATCAACAAAGTCTCCTAGTGCAATCAATTATCACCTTTTGATGTCTAGCCACTTATCTTTCAATTCATTAGCCATTATATCTATGATTAACATTTAAGAATGTACTAAGTTCTGTGATACTTCACAAAAGGTTGCCCTAATTCCAAAAGGGTTATATAGGTCTATGTTTAGCACATTATTCAATTGTGCCTAGGTTAATCTATAAATGGGTTCTTTCGATAACATCTACTTGTAAATTAAGATCAGGATTAACCTTTCGCTTATATATAACCAGTGTTAAGAACAACATAATATTTTACAAACATAGGACTCTTTATAAGAAAACTAAAATCAAGCTATACAAGTATTCGTTAGAGTTTCATCTAATTTTTATATCAAATAAATTACCTATTAATCATTTTTGAAATAACAAAAACAAACAAAATAATAGAACTTGTTACGAATGTTTCTCCTGATAATGATCCCAATTTGTTGACATACTCTGCTTTCTTGGAATGATTGTGATCTCTGATCTCATTGAAGAGGGTTGCAAGATGTGTTTTAGGACTTTTGTCTCTCTAACAGCTACTAACTCTAGTTACAAGTTGGAAAAAACTAAAACTTAGAGTAAAATGATACTGAGTTGCTCTCTTATTAGGGTTTCAGACACTCCATTTCTGATGTGAAATATGGCTTGGAACACAACCTTATACTAGGCCATGTATCGCACTGCTTCTTCAAATTTCTCTTTGAAGAGAGGAACACGAGAATTGACATGTCTGTGTTCTTGTTTGTGTATCACATTTGATCTCTTTGTCATGTAACACGGGCTGTAACCCGAATTTGTTGGACATCCAAATCCCAGTGAGGAACATGCCTTGGCACGCTACCTTCTCACCGTCTATTTTTGTGTAGATAGTGATATGCCCGAATACTCGATCATGTTTTAGGATTTGTTAATCCAAGAATGATTTTTCTTCTTCTTTTGCTTGTGAAATCTTTCAATCCTTAACAAATATCATTCATAAGCAACATCTCCACAATTACTTAACACATAACATAAAGCCAATTAGATCAAGGTTATTTGGATGGAAATCTTAGCAAAATATTAAATAAAATATACATACATTACATTTGTCAAAATCAGAGAATGGTAATTGAGGGCTTGATAAAATCTCAAGACCTTCATAGCCTTTATGATAGAACCAATTATATAAATAAAAGATCTTAGACATAAAGAGGATAACTTTCCCTATTATAGTATAACTTTCCTAAAAATCCCACTTAAGTTGGAGCATATATATCATAAGCTCCAATAATGACTTTAAAGACTGGATTCCTTTATCAACATAAAGGATCAAAAGAATTCTATTAGCTTTAGAGCAACGATAAAACACGGAGTGATCCACAACACATCGATGCAGACTAAACTCCATATGGAGACTTGTTAAGGCAACATACTAAATTAGTCTCCCCTTGAGCTACAAACATTTGGGGTTTTTCCATAAAAATAGTCTCCTCAAGGTCACCATAAAGGAAATAATTTTTTACATTGAGTTGATGAAGAGACCAATTATGCTTAGCTCCCAATGCAATGAAAACACGAACAAATGTCAATTTGGCTATAGGAGAAAAAGCTTCAGTATAAAGTGTATAACCTTTAGCTATCGATCGAGCTTTTAAACGATTAACATTCCGATTAGGATTGAATTTAACATTGAACACGCAATGACAAACCTCTATTGTCTAATTATGGAGATGAGTAACTAAGTTTTGTGTATTATTAGCATACAAAGCCAACATCTCTTCTTCCATGGCATGTCTCTATCCAGGATGATTTAAAGCTTTTGAAACAGAATTAGGTACAGGTATAGAAGATAAAGTGGACACAAAAGTAGCATATGATGGTGATAATGAATCATAAGAAATAAAGTTTGAGATAGGGTGTGATGTACAAGACCTTCCTTTACAGAGGGCAATTGGCCAATCAAGATCATCATATGGTGGAGTTGAAGATGAAGAAGACAATTGGTGATGAGTATTGATGATGCAATAGAACTTAAAGTTTATAAGAGAAATAAAAGAGGAAAGATCAATCAATCACAAGCTTTAATTTGGTGGGATGAGGATAGGGAATTGAATTAACATCAAAGATAAGGCTGAAATCCACATTATATTAGGATTTCTTATTAGATGGGAAGTAGTAGTGTTATAGTATTCTATTTTAGATATGATATCCTAGTTCTTTAGGACTTATAGAATTTTTATTAGAATATGATTTAAATTAGAAATCCTTTTCTTACTAGAATAAGGATTCTAAGAACTCTATATATATGTACTTAGTCTTTCATCAATGAAAAGGCAATCTGGAATTTTTCTATAACTTGAGGGTTTTCAATTAGAAGGTGTGATGCTTTCTTCTAAGAGTTAGACCCTAGGAGTGATTCCTAGTTTTTTACTATCCATTCTTTGTGTTCTTTCCTAAAATTCCAGCAACCCTAACTCAAATTCCAGCCCTCTTAAACCTACATTCTAGCGATCTCAAACCTATATTCCAACCATATCAAACCCTAAAATCCTAAGCCTAAAATTCCAGCAATCAAACCTTAAATTTCCAACTTTACAATAACTGAAAATTCTGCATTCCTAGCCAAAATTCAACCTTGAAACCTGATATTGCAGCAGTCTAATACCATCCACACTTCCTAATTTTGTGCTTTAACTACTAGGTGATAATTCCTCTATTTGTCCTACATCAGTGAATCTTCCGGTTGTACTTCTTAATGAGTGCTTCAAGTATAAACCTACAAATCAGGACGAGATAAAAGTTCCAAAGGAGTAGGACTAGTTTCAGGAACTGGAGTGACATAATTAGAAGCCATAAAGTTCCAAAGGAATGAACAAAAGGAATTAGTAGACACTCATCAGTGTCAGTAGATACTGACTGAGTATAAAAAAAATACGGTGTATCTTCAAAGAATGTAACATCAACAGACACAAAAAATCGATTTAACGAAGGGCTGAAACATTTGTACCCATTTTGTAGACGAGAGTACCTGAGAAAAAAGAACTTTATAGTTTTTGGATCTAATTTATCTATGCCAGGCTGAAGCTGATGAACAAAACAAACACAACCAAATACTGGAGGGCTAATAGAAAAGTTGATAAGGAATGAGGGTAGAGAATGGAGTTTTACCTGTTAACACATAAGATGACATTCAATTGATAAGAAAACATGCAATGAATACATCATTTCCCTAGAAACTTTTGGGTAGATTCATGTGGATTAACATGGTATGAGTTGTTTCAACAATATGTTGGAGTTTTCTTTCAGCTACTTCACTTTGTTGAGGAGTATGTCGGCGGGAAGATTGATGTTGAATACTCTGTTATTTCAAGTAGCTGGAGATTGAACAAGAGAAATATTCTCTGGAATTATCACTACGAAGAATATTGATTTGTGTATTAAATTGATTTTGAATTTCAGCACAGAAAGAACAAAAGATAAGAGAATAACTGTGAACAATCCTTCATTAGATATAACTAAGTTATTTGAGAGAAATCATCAACAAAAATTACGAAATACTGAAATCCCAACTTGAACTTGACACGAATTGGATCCAATTATCTATATGAACTGGCATAATGGTTCTTAACTCTTTTACTAACTTGAGGGAAAAACAAAGTACGATGATGTTTTCTAAGATGATATGGTTCACAATTTAAGCTAGAAATAGACTCTTAACACTGGTTTTACTTTCTTGAGATTTTCTAATGATGGATGACCCCACTCAACTATGAATATCAATGGGAGAGATTAACATTGGATATGCAATGAATGATTTTAACTCACCAAAGTAGGATATTCCATTTGATTCACACCATTCTCCAATCTTCATCTTGGTCTTCAAATCCTAGACAATGACATTATCAGGGTAGAAAAGTATAGTTGTTTAGTCAATTTGCTTATAGACATAAGATTGAAAGGAAAGCTCAATACAAATATTGTAGAGGGTAAAGTGAGAGAGAGACAAGGATGAGATGATCCAACATCTTTAATAGTGGCTGTAGATCCATCAACAATGAGAAGCTTATCATTATGAGAGGCAAGTAAAGGAACGATATCATCGAAATTAGTTATTTTACCTGAAATATGATTCGTGGCACCAAATCCAATACCTATGACTATTTCCTAGGAATAGATGAATAACAGGTTGTTGGGTTACCTCGATGAGCCACAGATGCCATAGTAGAAGTTGATGCCTGCTTAGCTAACTGATATTGCAAATACTTGGTATACCCATCCCGAGATAAGGTAACAGATGGTTGTGAAGCTGTACCTAAAGAATGTTCTTCAAGACGACATATGAGCCGCTTGCAAATGGGGATACTTATCCAACAGGTCTTCTCATCACGTCTGCCTCTATCACAATGTGTGCGGTGAAGTCATGAGTCTCTGCCATGATCTCCTCTACCACTATGAACACGACGTCCTTCTCGACTTCCCCCATAAGCCCCTTTGCTTTGTGACCCAGATTGTGCCGTAAGTGCTGACCTATCAGAGTTTTTCTCCAGTGGACTTTCCTAAGCCATAGAATGAGAGAGTCTAGAATATACTTTAGCTAAGGATAGAAAGTCTTCTTCTCCCAAGATTTGCGCTCGTATAGGCTTAAACTCAGGTTTCGATCCTGCTAGAAATGTCATGGTCATCAAGTGCTCCTTTAGAATTGGCGTCTCCTTAACATTAGATGTAATTTGAAAGAGAGAATTCAACTCTTCAAATGGACGTTTCACTTTCCCAAATTATCCAAAAAAAATTCCTTCTTGTCTGGACTGAAATAACTCGACAGAGATATGACACAAGCAAAGCATATTACCAGAATATAGAAGCTTGGTATAGTCCTAAGCTTGTTTACAAGTACTAACATGAGAAAATAGGATTGAGATTTCAGGTTCCATAGAATCGAAAAGGATATGTAGTAATTGTGCATCATCAACTTGCCAATTTTCCAATATTTTCTGATGTGAGGTGGGACAACTTTCTTTGACCTTTGAAGAACAATTCTACATTGTTATACCAGAAAGAATAGTTGTTACTATTCAAACATTGTTTGGCGATTTGCAAATTGAAAGAACCCATTGTTGCAATAATTGTCGGGACACTCGTTAGTGATTTATTATTGGAGTCTGACATCCTCCTCGTATATTTGATAAGTTTTCTGACTAACGAACACTAGTAACACTGCTAACGGTATTCCGGAATATTCGAAAGACTTTACTATTGTCAAGAAACCCAAGTTCTGGTTGGCCTTGGCATAAAACAAGATGAGAACCCTGTTCACAATGAAGAGGCGAGCTGACCCATTAAATTGCCATCGTCGAAGCTCGTCAGACGGCAGCACGTGACGTATACGCGCCTGCACACAGATGATTTTCTAACGACACCATTGATGCTGTGGTGGTCGAAGGAAACTCTTGGTTGCTTTTGTGTATTTGGTTTTTGGTTTTGGTGAGTGGAGGTAAGAGTTTTGGGTAGGTCAAAAAGTTTCAGGGTTTTACGGTAAAAGAGGTTTTGGACAGGTATGAGGTTTTGAGGATTTGGGATTAACTTGACTTTGATACCATGTCAAAATCAGAGAATGGTAATTGAGGGCTTGATAAAATCTCAAGACTCTCATAGCCTTTATATAGAACCAATTACATAAGGAAAAGATCTTAGACATAAAGAGGAAATCATAGAATAAAGAGGAAATCATAGAAAGTAAACTTTTCCTAATATAGTAAAACTTTCCTAACAACATGCACATCAATAGGTGGCTTTTTAAGATGTTCTTTTCAATTTATTTGACATGCATTTTTATAATTGATCTTTCAATTACGTGTTTTTGTGATTATTGTAGGATAACTATGCTATTCAGAGCTTTGAACGTGGTATTGCTGCTCAAGATAGTGGGGCCTTTACGTGGGAAATTGTTCAGGTCAGACATCTAGTATTCAGTCTATTGATATTGTCTTGATTTTTTGTTTCAATATCATGTATTTAATGTTGATTTTTCCTTGATGGTCTGTTTCCAGTATCATGTATTTTAATGTAGTTCCTTGCAGGTTGAAGTGTCTGGTGGAAGGGGAAGGCCTTGCACTATTGTCGACAAGGATGAAGGTTTGGGAAAGGTATATATTGTTTCTTCTTTGTATGTTATTGCTCAGACAGTCGTTGGCATGTAATTGTGAGGTTAGCTAATTTTGTTGCTTATTGGTAGTGTGGAAATAATCATAAGAATAATGTCTAATTCTTTTTGCATTATTGACCATTTGATCTTAAAATTTGTGAATGAATTGATTTGCCATTCCAGGAAGATGAGAAGCTTAGTTAAATTTCAAGGCCAACTTCCTTCATTTATGGTCATCTGCTCTAGTGCTGCCTCATTTAGTTGCATGCTGTTCCGCACAGTCCCTTCTGAATCTCTGGTTGAGATTCAGTAAACATTCTACTTGTCATGCTGTCAGATTCTTATGTGCTGACTTTTATATTTTCTAGTTTGATGCTGCAAAATTGCGGAAGCTCCGGCCAAGTTTCAAAGAGAATGGAGGCACTGTTACAGCTGGCAATGCCTCTAGCATAAGGTTTTCTTTGTACACTTCGTAGCATCTTCTCATTAAAATCCTCTTGCACATACTTATCTCAAGAAATATTATGTTGCCTGGTGCACTTTTCTACTTACAACTTGTTAAAACCTTTTACAGTGTGATCAAGTTTTATAATTTGAAGGTGTTAAACATGTTATTCCTTGTGAATATGTTGGATGGAGTGTTGTGCTTACTGCACTATTCTTTTCAAAATTAGAGCTAATACTTCACTGAAAGTTATATTTCACAGTGATGGTGCTGCAGCTTTGGTACTTGTGAGTGGAGAAAAGGCCCTTAAGCTCGGGCTACAAGTGATTGCAAGAATCACGGGATATGCTGATGCTGCTCAGGTAATTCATGAACATATCAAATACTGAAAAGTGTGCTGGGGCAGTTCCAAACACTTGAAATTAATGAATTGAGGAGTTTGCCATACAAACATTGTGACGCATGTAATTTTCATCCATAAGGAACATATTTCACTGTGCAGGCATCAGAGTTATTTACAACTGCTCCGGCCCTGGCAATCCCAAAAGCTATTTCTAATGCTGGGTTGAATGCTTCACAAGTTGATTACTATGAAATAAACGAAGCCTTCTCGGTTAGTATTTTTCTTTGTTCGTTTTCTTATCTTTGGTCACATATCTGGTTGGAAAGCTCCTAATTGATAATGTTTAAGCAGGTTGTGGCTCTTGCAAATCAGAAACTGTTAGGACTTAATCCAGTGAGTATCTGAACATAGTTGTTTGTATCCGAATCTTTTTGTCCTTCTTCTCGTATTTTTGCCTGCATGTTAGTGCATAGCAGTGCAATGCATGTCTTAAGATATTGACCATTCTTGACACTGTATTCATAAAATGCTGCACATGGATTCCACCCGTTGTTTCACTTGGTTCTTTATAACCAGTTCACATTCCCTGTCACTGTCAGTTTTTGCTAAATATTTGAATTTAGGAAAGCATAATGAGGCACATTATTAATCTGCCAACAGGACAAGGTTAATGTACATGGTGGAGCTGTATCACTGGGGCACCCTTTAGGTTGCAGTGGAGCCCGGATCTTGGTCACGCTCTTGGGGGTATGTTTCTACTGGATGAATAATTATTTTGATAATTGATGGATACGCTGTACCATCATCCCAACTTTCTTGGTGTCCTCCCACGATTATGATACATAATTGTGTGCTGTATTGTATGTATGCTTTTGCACATCGGAGCACGTGTTAATGTTAATTTGTAATTCAGTAGTGAGACTGTTGGCATATTGTAGGTATTAAAGCAGAAAAGTGGAAGATACGGTGTTGGTGGTGTTTGCAATGGGGGAGGAGGTGCATCAGCCCTTGTTGTAGAGCTTCTGTAGGCCTTCAATAATTGGTAACGTATACATCGTCCACATGACTTGTTTTGAGTTACCGAAACCCAATGGTAGTTCCAACTATTATATTAACACAATATTGATGCATGTGGATCGTATTTCTCTTGTGGCTGCTCGTGACAGATTTGGTTGCATTTCATTTGTGCCTATTTGAACTAAAAACAACTAACTCCATTTAAGAAATGTTGCTATGTTAAGATGCAGCGTAAAAATTGTGTTTGCTATATTGTTTCTTATGTGCTCTTTTCATTGACTAAAACGAGAATTTTCTGATATGGTGGGAAGAATATAATTTTCTATTTCCAGTATATTAACTTTTATTTTATCTTTCTGTACACTGGACTACATACAGGAGCCGATCAAGCTTCAACTCCTCGGTGCATCAGAATTAACAGGAGGTTAGGACCTCGTGGAAGACATTATGTCAGTCTCAGTATTTGATGCCCTGCAATTTTATTCGGCTTCCATCTTTGTTTTCTTCATCAATAAACCAGAAGTGCATTTAGTTTGCTTTCTAAAAGAGTTATTCCGTGCTTTTTAATTAAAACAAAATTGTGGGTACCAGGGAGGGATAGAAGCCAAAGGAAACAATTAGGGTAGACCTAATAATACTCCCATCAATGTTGTTAATTTAGTTTGGAAGTTATATTTGAATTCATAAAACATAAGTAAAGTAAATGATTTCTCATAGCATGTGGCTAGTTAAGAATTCTGATTTATGATAATCATTAGTGCATGCTTAAATTATGGTAAAAATTGTTATTAGAGGGGAGAAAGTAAAGGAAAAAAGGGCATGCGTTAAGATTTTTTAACGTGCATTACTTTTTCATTTACCACATTTGCATGTGGGTTTATCGGAAACTACCTCTCTATTATGTAAGGGTAAGGTTGCGTATTATCAGATTTCTCAAGATCTCGCTTTGTTTTGAGATTTTGGACTGGATTATGATAATGATAATTAGTAGTTTATTCAAATAACCTTCTATATACAATTTTAGACAATCATATTATAAAATACTTTCAGGTAATGCTGAAAAAATATCATTACTGTATGAATCAGTATGCTTGTTGCACTGTTGTGTGGAATTTGACCATACAGACATGCTGGCATATTAGTCGCTATGAGCATGCCTCAGTTTCACAGACCAGCTCTTCACGACGCCTTCGCACTTCCTAGTCAAAACAAAGATATCGCAATGCCCATGGAATCGTTTGTGCAGGAGCTTGGTACACTTGAGACAACTTCCAATATCAATTCGCTTGCCTATATACATACCATAGCCACCTAATCATAAGACCTTACTAACTTTTAATGACCAGTCCAATTAAAGAGCACATCTATCGTTGTTTTACTTTGTAATACAAGCACTACTTAATTTCGTACCAGTATGAGCCGCATTGGTTAGAAGTGGTAATAAACCTCTTTGTATTATACATTTATACTTGATTCAAGCGTTGGATGAATCTGAAAAAATCCGATTTTACCATTGGTACACTAAAACTAAGTTTGTAAATTAAGAAAAATTAAAAGAAATAAATTAAAAAATATATTTCATAAAAATAAAAATGCTTTAAATAGTTGTTATATTTAAAAATTATTTTTATATATGTTTCAATAAATAGAGATGTTAAATCGGAATTTTAAGTTTTTTTAATTAAATTAATATAAGACCAAATTTTAATAGGAAATTAAATTTTCACATTGGTAAAAATATTTTTTTATATGTTTATTGATTACTTTCATTTTTAAAACATTGTCTTTTAGTCATGGTATGTGACTATGTAAAATAACATCCTTAAATATCTCTATTGGCAAAAATGTTTCATCAAAAATCAAAATTTTTATTTATTAACCTTAGTTTGTACGTGTTTATATTATCATTCATATCAAATTTTCTCTTAAAAAGTCCACTCACATCTAACATGTTTATTCTCATGATTTGCATCCACCAAAGTCTCTACAGGTTTGACAATTAAGCTCAAGTCTAACCCAAAGTCAATGAATTAGACTTGAGTTGATAGAGATTTAAGTCAAATTCATGCTTCTTTATAAAATTTTAGGAATCACGTTAAGTTTAAGCTTCAGATTCAAACTTAACTTTATTGCTTAACCCAACTTAAAGCCTAACTATATTTAAAAAAAATTCATCTTTCTTAGGCAGCTTCAAATCTTTTATATAATTTAACCTGTCTTAATCTTATTTTTGTCTCAAAACGATGTCATTTTATGTATAACAAACTTAAAACGACGTTATTTTAAAACTGAAACAGGTTAAGTGGTACGGAAGATCTGACGTCGTCTTAAGGTTACCTAATCCTCTCTTCTTCTTCATCATTATCATTGCCCTTAGCTCCTCTCTTCTGTCTCTCTTTTGTTTTTCATCTATTCTCTCGTGATTCTTGCTTCTTTTCTCCCTTATAGTTTGTCTTTTTTTCAAAAAAATGTCCACTTTCTCTTGTGCTCTTTTAACACTAACATTGAATTGCATTGCGTGATCTCCTTATGTTTTTAAGTTTGCATCTTTCTCGTTGTCTTGAAGGTTTGTAATGAGAAGATAAGGTAAAAGAAGTGGGTATCTTTTGGAAGTAGCAAAAAAGATAAGAGCTTGATTTGGATTTTGCCACGGGTATCTCTTTATGTTTTTAAGTTTGCATCTTTTTCGATGTCTTGAAGTTTTACAGTGAGAAAGAAGGTATAAAGAAGTGGTTATCTTTTAGGAGCAACAAAAAAAATGAAATCTGAGTGGATTTGACGATGGAGATTAGAGAGGGATCAATTAAGACAATAGAGAGGGGTTGATGAGTCAGGTCAAGTTGTGGTCTAGGCAATTCAAGCTTCAAGGAGGCTTTGAATCACCTAAAACTCGATCAAACTGAGGCTTGGAGGGCATAATCCATATCTCATATGAAGTCTTATCGACCGATTTAAATAGAACTCTATTTAGAAGGTAAATAACAATTTAATGGGAAAATCCTAAAAGGAAATAGAAAGTTTATATGATAATTAGGAAACACACAAATTTAATAGAGAAAAATTTCTCTTCAAGTATTTAATTATGTCGTGGAGCTCCGAGTAGAGTATTTTATGATATAATCTCATATTCCTTTAAGTAATTAAAAAACTCGTGACTTTAATATTCGCTATCTCAATCATATCAAAGTGTCTTAATACTTTTACTAATTTATTTGTCAACCTAAAATTTGGTCTTTAAACTTTCCAAATGGTTTAAACTTCTATTTCATTTATTATATATAACCATATCTAAATGGTCATTTATAAATGTAATAAAAATAATTTTCCAACTTTAGTGTAAGTGGATCTAGGCTCACATAGATTCAAATATATAAGCTCTAATAATTCACTGTTATGTTCTCCCTTTTTACTAGAGTTTAGTTTGATAATCTTTTTAACAAACAATATTCTTAAGTTTCATATGATTCATAATTAAAAGAATTAAAAATATTTTTATTTGTAACTTTGTTGTTCACTGATTTGATTAAACTTGCAATATTATAATAAGATTGATTTTTGTTACTTATTTTTTTTGGTTGTTTACATTAAAAACTAGCCCTTCAAGATCTAATTCATATAAACTATTTATAAGTAATATAACTTTATATTAAACATTATCTTTATAAAAGATTAACTTTTAATACAAATCATAAAGACAAATCCGCTCAAATCTAAATAAGAAATAGAATAAAGTTTCTAATAATAAATATAATTCCCTTTACCATAGATGTACAAATAGTTATAATAATAATAATAATTTTTTAGTCTAAGTGCTAGGCCAAAAGATAAAGCTAAATATAAGTTATACAATTATTGTAACAATCCTTGCTCCATTGTCAACTTGTGTATTCACTTTATCTTTCCTTAATGATCTACTCTTTATTAATAGTTGCATTTTATTACACGTGCGAGAAACAACATCTAATGTTAAGACACCCAATATTGTAGAACAAAATTAGAAAGATTGATTTCAATAAAAAAAGTAGTTAAAGATGGAAGTATCTTCAGCTTCCTACCCACCAGGCTTGGAAGATAAACCCTCCCATTCCCCTTCTAATTTTCATCAACTTCAAAATAAAAGCATGTCCTCTTGTCATTGTTTTTCTTCTTAACCTCCAATGTCATGAAGATGTCCAACAACTAAAATTCTAGGTATTTATATCTATATTAGCTCCAAAATATTACTAGAAATATAAACTATAGTCATTTTATATATATCTTGGCTTCATTTTATATTGTTTTCTTTAAATACATTAAAGAACAAATCATTAGTACTAACAATGCTTTGTCATAATCAAAACATGGATTGTAACTTCTTTTGATTCAATATTTTATAAAGCCAATATAACCCCTATATCTTGCTTCATTATACAAGACTTCAAACAAATATCAGGCTTATTTTTTCTATCCAAGAAAAATTATATCATTTTTTCCATAGGTGCTCCAATGACATCCTTTAACTTGATAAGCTATACTAGGTTCCAAGAAGACGTTATACTCACAAAATATTTAGGGTTATACTCTTAACAAGGTTGACTAACAAAGATCACTCACTACTGCTATAAGTGTTATACAGAAAATTTGAAAATTAGAGCATTAAGCTCTTATCTTTTGCAGGAAGGCTACAACGTCTCACCTTGATAATCAATGGATTACAAGTTTATTGGAGTACCCATATTGAGATCTCTATGTCAATTGTGAAGATAATGGAAAAGAAGAAAACAAAATCTATGGACTGGTGATAAGAAAAAAGGCTCTCCTATGAAGCTAACATGGCTAGCTACATACAAGTCTAGCCTAATCAGGATGAGATAGGACAGATGGTCAGATGTCGTAACGGTCAATTAGGATTATGAATAGGATGTTGCTTTACAAACACATATGAAGACTGTTCAACGATGATCAAGCTCTATGAATTAAATAGGTTCACAGTAATTTTCTCAAAGAAAAAATCCTTCAGGTTGTTAAACCTAAGATGAGAAATTCATAAACATTTAGACAAATCCTTATCCAAAGATTAACAATGAGGAATGTCATGAAGTTCACTATTTGTAATGAAAAAAAGCTTTAATCTAGCATGACGATTGATACTTACTTAACCCTCAATATAATTATATTGCCATAAAAGCCATAACAAAAGGATTAAAATTTGAAATAAAAGTTGAAAGTCATCATTCACAATAATTAAAGGCAGTGACTAGTTCAAATGTCTAGGCATTTCTCCAACATAAGCATTTCCCTTCTTATCAATCGAATGAACTAATTGAGAATTAAATGATGATTAAAAAATAAACTTGCTTAAAAGATTTTCATTAGATAATACTAGATCAAAAAATTTAGGTAAATGTGTAACTTCCCACTGCTTCACTGAAAAGAATAAATATTTTAACTATAAAATTTCCATTTTCATCTTGCTTTCTTACAACTTGGCATCAATATGTCAATTGAATGCATCTACCTCTTCTAAACATTTTTCATTTAGTTTCATATAAAGAAAGAAAAAGAATTAAGTAAAAGAAAAGAAATGGCTGTATCAGTTGACGAATATAAAATAGAATGTGTGAAATTCTATAGAGGTGTAATAGAATTAGATGCAGGGCTGAAATCATATCATCTTTTCAAACTTATCAAGCTTCTTCACCCGTTGCATTGACCTTAGAAACAATGTTAGAAAAACTCCTGCATGTACACACATTATGGACGAGTTCAGTCACAAAACATGGACTTTGTACCGTGGATGGCCTAACAACTCTGATCTTACGAAATAGTGGTGAAATAAGTACTCACCTGCCCCAACAAAAGATCCATTGGCAAAAAATTGGCTGCCTTGAGTAGTGAAGGTCATTCCAAGATTTAATAGGGTACCTCCAATTACTGAATACATGGTTGCCATCTGTAGTATTGTCGCTTTCCGAGCTGCTCTCTCAGACTGGTAAATGATTTTTCTTATTAGAAGCAAGGCTAAACTCATATTTTAGAAAAATTAACAAAAGAACAGGGCAAGATACCTCAAGCACACGAACTCGAAGTTTCAAGTCTCCTGCTTCAAGTTGTTTCACAAATTCCTCAATGCGCTGAACTCTGTATGGCATGGCTATTGTGGAATTTCTAGCCTGAAATGACGTGCCAGTGTTCTCAATGGAGGCTTATATAATTTATAATCTATTGGATTTCATAAGGAAGCACCTTAGAAGCTACAGAATTTATCTGACACTAATTCTAGAAAGAAAACTGCAAATATGAGAAAGTTGAAAAATGAGAGAGGTTGAAAGAACGAGAGGATAATAAAAAAAAAGTGATAAGAGGGTTACAAGTTAGTACATCATTAGCTTGTTTCCTTATTTCGTCCACCAGCTGCGTTCCAGAGCGCTGCCTTTGTCTTAAATCTAAAAGCTCCTGTAAGTGTTGACAATGTTAATGAACCTTCCAAGGCACTAAAAGGGGCATAGGGGAAGCTGTTACAAGGAAGGAATAATGATAAGCAACCTGTGCGTAAGGAGCGGCAACCTTCACAAAAGAAAAATCAGGGTCAAGGGTGTACCCAATACCTGTAAGTGAGCGATATCATTCGAAAAGATAGAAATTAAGAAAAAGAAGAAAGGTAAAACATAGTATTTATTGAAGTCAACAATATCATGTACTTGCTGTTTTGTGTTCGTGGGAGGGTAAAGAGAGATATAAGGAAAGGGATAGGGAGAAAGAAAATACCTTCAAGTGTTGAAAATGCTCTTAAAACAAAGGTGAACGTGGATGGGAACCGGAATGGCTGATCCTGAGCTATTGCAAATAAATCCTGCAAGGATAGATGTAATGAAAATAGGCTCTCTAGGCACACAATATCATAAAATTTACGAGTGCATCACCAGATTTCTTTAATTCAGATAAGAATATACATATGAATTATATTTTCAATCTCAAATAGAGGGGGAGAATTTTGGAGAATTTTTTTTTTCACCACGTTGTGCTCATTTTCATTCCTTGGTATAGATCTCTGCCTAAAAATTACCTTTCTTCAAATCTACCAAATCCAAAGACAGGAAAAATAAGCCCAAATGTTTAAATTTACCGTCTATGAGAAGGCCAATTTGGAAAGGCAAGCTTTTATAATAAATCAATTCAAAGAAAACATATTCTTAGAAAGTCGACCTTAGGAATAAATAGGAAATCATCACAATTACACAGATTGATAGTCTCCTAATGGAGACTTTTAGGCATTTTTGCTGCATACCTCTCCAATTGCAGCCAAAGTCTGCTGTTGATCAGGTGATTGGCTCAACAAATTGTCCAAGAAAAACTGCACAGATCTCCTCACCTAAAGAAGAGGGAAAGAGAAGTACTTTAAAGGACTATAGTACCAAGTGTATATCAAAGCACTTACTAAGTGACCACGATCATTTTCTCAATAATGATTGTATGGCAAATGTACTTACTGATGACAAATCTCCTGTGGGTTGAAGGGCTTCAAGATCTATTAGGCTTTGCATAACCTGCATTTGTAGGTAGTTATCAGTTGAGAATAAAAAAGCAAGCGAAAAAAACTCATACGCTAGATGAAGTTGATTGCATTGTTTTTTCAGCTTGCTGGTCACTCAAAAAAATCAACGAGTACAATCTCTGATCATTAACATTGAATTTAATGTTCCAACATATTCTGTTGCAAAGATAAAAGATAATGTATTATTAACAAGAATCTGAATATGTTCAATATGTTGTGTGATGTGTGCACGAAAAAATTGGTTGTGCAAAACTTCAAATTCATGAAGTTTCTAGAACCGGTGATTGTGGAAAAGTTTCTTTCAATTAACTTCCCGGGCTATCTAAACAAAGTGAAACCATATTTCTAGTATTCATAACTTTAGTTGTCTATGCCAATTTCCTAAGTAGAATGTTTAGAGACTTTTGAGGTGTTGAGTCGCACACGTTAGCTAAAATTGCATCAGAACCATTTTCAACTTTGTTCTACTAATGAAACAAAATTGGAATAAAGACAGACATCTACTGCGTTTTGACTCATTTATAAAAGCTCCTGATTTAATATTCTAAAAAAAAGTCCTCATACTTTATTAAATAGACACATAAATCCCTTATATTAGTTTTTCTGTCAACTTTGTTAGCGGAACTGACACACGACATGTTTCAAATAGTTTCACGTATCAATTCATCAAGTTTTTTAATGAGAAAAATTAACAGAAGGGATGAATGAATCTTTATAACAAAGAATAATAGCTTTTTTTTCAAATATTAAACACTAGGGGATTTTGAGAAATCAAATAAATCATAGAGTGTTTGCGTCTTATACCTAAAAAAGATTTAGAAATAAAATTTGACAGAAGTTTGCATTCATACTTATGGACAGAATGAGCCTATTATTAACTAGTGGCAAATGTTGGAGATCCATAAGACTTCAAGTGGACAGGGACAAATTTTCATAGGGGTCATTTCTATTACTCAGTACATCCTATGTTTCCTAACACTAACAAATAGGCACGCACAATAACACTCCTCCTTATATTATAAGTACAAGGTCAGCAAAGAGACGAAGAAAGAAAGATACAAAGGGTCCCAGTGTTATTGAGATATTGGAGGTCGAAAAGCACAATACAATCACACACTACTTTCTACAAGCATCAACGTCGTATCAGATATTATTAAAAAATTGTACAAACAAACCTCTTAAAAAATCTGCATTTAACCTCGGCTTCTTGACTCAATAGACTAACCTACCATTTTACAGAGAATGCATACAACAAAGGAAAATGTCAAACCTTTTTTGCATCTTTCTCATAAACTGAATAGAAAAGTTCAAGTAATCTTTCACGGGTGAAAGATTTAATCTCTCCCATCATACCGAAGTCATAATATATGAGTGCTTCATCCACATCAATGGCAAGATTTCCAGGATGAGGATCCGCATGAAAGAAACCAGTTCGCAAAATCTGAATCATGAATAAAATCCAATGAATGATCAAAATATATCTAACATAAGCAGTCAAATGGTAGTGAATGGTATCTCAACAATGAGGAATGCAGGGAATTCCAAGACATTATAGCCAATGAATAGGACATATGGATTAACTTGTTAAATTAATGAACATAAGCAGTATTAGTGCTCCATACCTGAATCAAGTATGCTTCAATAGCCCGTGAGGCAATTCGAGAACGACTAAATCCTCGTTTGTCTAATTTTTCCAGCACATTTATTTTGACACCTGCATACAAGAAAAGAAAATGTCATTTCAACACCATCTTGTGAGAGCAAACTCAAAATTTAAATTCCTTGTTTCTTGGATTTCAAAGGTACTTAAGTTTAGCTTGAAACCTGGTACATACTCCAAGGTCAATACTTTTGGTGCAGTATAGTCCCAAAACACATTCTGCAATGAGGAAAAGCCAGTTTACAAGACAAGAATCAGTAAATTGTATTAACTGAACATTCTAGAATTAACATATATCAATATATGTAGCCAATGAGATCAAGCAGGAAAGATACACTAAGAAGCTTGTAGCAAGAAACATACAGGAACTCGGACCCATTTTATATTCCTAAAATCTCGGCGGAATCTGTCTGCATTTTTTCCCTCGTTAATGTAATCAATCTCTTGGTACAATATCCTGAAATCAATGTAGGTTCTAAAATCAATGGAGAGAATATTAATTAGCATCATATGTAGCTCCACTATGATATTCAATATGTAGCTAAAATCTTGTTCCATCAATATCTATCATTATCTGTCAAGTTGAAAATCACTGTGTCAGAATAGCAAGTAGAAATAGAAAGGCAAAAATAAAGAGCAGTATCAAGAACATGAGGTTTCAGCCCTGGAGGATCTTCATCAATCAGTTAATATTGATACTAGTGTTTTGCTTTATAATACTAATAGCTGCTTATATGACAAGTGGAAGCTGCTTACCTTGCACATTCTTCGTATATACCAATCCAGTCCCTAGTGGGACCACCAAGAGTTTCACTTTTCTGAAAATACTCCGCTATCAGTTTCAAATTTCCTGGTAAAAGGAATTTACAGTCAGAAAGAAGATCGAAACTTAAATTTAGACGAGTCAGTTCCATGATCCTTGGAACATATTTAATGGACATGATATACAAAAGTTAGCTCAAAGGTCACAAAGTCACTGATGTTCAAGCTCATTTATATGATTTTTCTTTAAACAGCTAATCGTTTTTCAGTTCACGCCTTGATGCTTCACTGGTTTATGGTTTGCAAAAGTATAGCTTGAAAATAGCGCTTTCTCCGCATTATGTGCACATCAGTCATCTTTTTTATTTTCCATTTTCTTTTGTTAAACCAGTAAATCACAATCTCTTAGTTTCCTGTCTCACTTTATCATTACTCCAGTACAGTAAATTACATTAAAACAACAGAAATTCTTTTGTAGGAACAACCTGATGGTATAATAACAGAGTTATGTATGACAAATAGAATCATTATTAATTAGCAACTAAAACTCACAAAATTAAGAAACATGACTGATATTTGGCTGCTAGACTATAAAGTTTTAGGATTGGATTTCAGCTTGGAATGCTGAAATTTCAAATTTGATATACTTAAGTTTTATTAGGGTTTGATTGCTAGAAATTTTATGATAGGATTTCCAGGATTATTATGATTAGAATTTAGGTTTGATAGAATTTAGGGTTTTTTGGTTGCCAGAGTTTTAGTTTAGAATGGCTAGAATCTAGTGAGGAACAAAAACAACAGAAGGAGTCTAAGAATCATTATTAAAAAAAGCATCACACCCTTTAATTGAAAACTCAAATTTATAAAAAAAATTAGGAAATGTTATTATTGAAGGGCTGAATACACACATATTTGTAAAGTTCTTAAAAAATTTAAGTAAGAAATGGTCCCTAACAAATTTAAATCATATTCTAAAACAATTCTATAAGAGTAAGTTCTAAATAACTAGGATAATATATTCAAAACTACTACTTCCAATCTAATAAAAATCCTAACATAATCTAAATTTTTGCTCTTATTGTCTTTTTTATCAACTTAATTTTTATCCTTAATCTTACCAAATTAAGGCTTGTGGTTGACTAATTTTTCCCCAAAGTTCTTTTATAGACTTTAAAATCTTTGGCATCAATTTTTTGGCTAGTCTAAAGTCGTCCTCGATGTAGAATGTGACAAATATTGATCATATAGGTCTAGATTTAACTTCTGAAATTCAAATTCTAAAATTCAAACACTGTCAGAAATTAATCTTCCTTTGTACTTAATAAGCAATCGTCAATATCCTTAAGATTTTATAGCTACAATTTGTTCATAAAGAATATTCTCTAGCTTCTCTTGAAGATAACGAATGATTGAAATTCTTACTATTACTGTAGGAGATTGTGTACAATCATGTCCGTGATAAATAGTTAAGTTTGCAATGTTAAAGACAGGATTACTTCCCATGTCACTTGGTAATTCCAAAACATAAGCATTAGTACTTATCTTCTTGAGAATCTTATAAGGTCTAGTATTGTGTGAATGAATTTTCTTATATTTTCTTTTTGAAAAATGCTTTGGATGAATACCATCACCAAGAGCCCGTCATTAAATTCCACCAAGATACAATGTTGATCAACATATTCTTTATAAATCAAGTTTCTGGTTGTTATCTTTCGTCATATCTCATCAAAGATATTCTTCATATGTTGTGCAAAACCTTCAGCTTCAACACTAACTCATCCTGTTTATGGTAAAGAAGCTAGTTCAATAGACTTTCTTGGTTGAATTCCAGAAGCTATCTCAAAAGGACTCTTACCAGTTGACCTATTTGTAGAATTGTTGTATGCAAATTCTGCCATAAGAAGATGTAGGCCTTAATTATTCATATTGTCTCCAACCAAACAATTTAATAAGTCTCCCAAGCTTCTATTCACAAACTTTGTTTGCCCATCAGTTTGGGAATGAAAAGAACTTGAAAATTAAAGCTTAGTGTTCAATATGTTTTGTAGAATTCTCCAAAAATAACCCATAAACTTCACATCACAATTAGAGACAATGGTTAAAGGTAATCCATGGAAACCTACAACCTCTTTGAAGAATAGTTTAGTAGTGTGGACAACATCATAAGTCTTGACCATTATATTTGTAGATAGTTTCATAACAAAAACACATGAATTCTCTACTATATAGGCATCAAGAACACACATATTGTTCCTTCTTGTAGTCAAATTCATTAACTTCTTGTCATATTGAATTTTGACTCTGCAAGTGCACTCATAACTTCTCCTTTATTCCTATGTTATGTTATTTTTGCATCTTCATTCAAATCTACTTCTCATTCATAGCCTATTGCAACTTAATCTTCATTAACAGTAGCAAGGACATCATCAAATTTTGAGCCCACAAGCTCTTGAACTCAAAGTAGTAGCCGGTTAATCTTTTAGTCTACTTGTTCTATTATTTTAGCTTGCTGTCCTATTCCTTTGGCCTGCTGCCCTATTGTTTCAACATGTAATTCTTGTGTTTTGATTTGTTGTTCAAGGGTTTCAACCTCTTGTTCAAGCATTCCATCTTGATGTTTAAGAGTTTTATCTTGTTCAGTTGTTTTAGCTTTAGAGTTTTCCAAAGAATCCACTTGGTTCTATTTTTCTTTGTCTTTAACGCTTTGATCATCTCCCACTGCAAACTCTCCATGCCATGATCATCTTCCAGTGCAAACTCTCCATGCCATTAAGTAATTGAGCACCTTCAACATCTAGGCTAGAAAATTCTAATTGATCAGCTGAAGGAGAGGCGTCAATAATTTCATCACCCATAATATACACTTCCTCTGAGTTTGAGAAATCAAAATCAGAATCTAGTTGTTTAAAATTTTCCCTTTCACCACATGTTAATCAATATCAGTAGCTTCATCATGCTTATTACCATCTTCTCTATGTTTAGCATCAAATATAGGCTATTAGTTTGCATAATTTTTTCTTGTATGAGTTTTGACTTTTAGGGAATGTATGCCAAGGTTGTCTAGTCTCTCCAAAAATTGTCGAACATACTTTTTTGTAGGAATTTTTACATGTAATTGGTTTTTGAAGCACTTTGTGATCAAAGATCTTCAATGTCCAATTTTTTCATAATTCTCAAAACTATTTCATCTCGCTCTTAATCACCAAGTATTCTTCTATACGCCTTTCCACTACATGTCACATTGTAACCCAAAACTCTGACACCAAATTGATATAGAACAAATAGAAGAAATATTAACTAGTAGTTAAGACTCACAAAATTAGGAAATATGATTGATATTAGGCAGTTAGAATATAGAGTTTTCATTTTGAATTTTAGCTTAAAAAGTTGAAATTTTAGATTTGGTATAATTGAGGTTTTTTTTAAGGTTTAATTGCTGAAAAATTTAGGCTAGGATTTTAGGGTTTAATATTGTTGAAATTTAAGTTTAATATAGTTAGAATTTATGGTTTTGATTGCTAAAACTTTAGGTTAGAATTGCTGAAAGTTAGTGAGAAGCATAAAAAATGAAGAGTAGGAAACTAGGAATCACTCATAAGGTCTAAAATCACTCTTAGAAGAAAGCATCACATCTTCTAATTAAAAACTCAAATTTGTAGAAAAAATTTCAGGATATGTTGTTATTAAAGGGCAAGTACCCACAACTAAAAATTTAAATCCTATTCTAAAAATTTTTTTAAGTGTGCATCCTAAACAACTAAAATAACATATCTAAAACTACTACTTCCTATCTAATAAGAAATCATAACATAATCTAAACTTCAGCTCATATTGTCCTTGCTGTCAACTTATCCTTCATCCCATCAAATTAAAGCTTATGGTTGACTAATATTTTTTTTTAATTTTTTGATAGGCTTTAAACTTTTTTGCATCATAGAGCTCCACGAACCAAAGTAGGCATGTGAAATATAAACAAGGAAGTGAAATCACAGTATGATCATAAAGATAACAAATTAAAGTCACTCACTCAAATCAATGTCAAAAAGCTTCTTAAGACCAGGCCTTTGAACTTTCACAACTACTTTCTCTCCATTATGCAGAATAGCCCGATGCACCTAGAAACAAGAGAAAATTTGCAGTCAGCTTCACCAAAAAAGAATGTGAAGCACTTAAGCCATCTCAATTCACTAGTTATATGGGCATCACAGTTGAACTCATAAAGTTTAAGGTAGAAATGCACTTTTTTGGCAGTACACTTGACTCTTTTTCCAAACAGCGGTTATAGTTTCAGTTTCTATATCAAAAATTCTATGATATAATCTCTACATATTAACCACTTTACCACATAGGAATTGGAGTCAACAAGATAAAACGCAGTCTATGTATGTTCTATCTACAATCTACAAAGGAACAATTGAAATAAATAAATAAATCAGTGTGATAGGCATATATGAACACTAAAGCAATGGCATAAGGACGTCTATAAGAAGATAAAAACCATGGTCAACTACAACCATTACATAAACATTTCCAAAATGACATCATAAAAGAGACATTTTTTCTTAAGTCTTAAAGGAAGTTACTGGAGCAGGTTAGAATGATAGAAGATCTTTTCACGAGTGAATGCTCATAAATTGTATATTTTGTCTTATTTAGCTGGACAGGAAGAATGTTCAATTTTTGCTTCATACTGTCGTACCAATTATTTACATGGAGTCTCAATGCTTATTTTTATCATAATACAATTGTCCGTTTGAAAGCAATTAAGAGTGACATTGAAGGTAGAGAACCCTAATAATATGTCCAACTACAATCTGAATAAAGAGCAACAACTAACATAATAGGGGTCCCAGTTTTGGCATTAACATTAATCTAGCACCTGACCAAGACTAGCTGCAGCGATGGGTTGATCTTCAAACTCCTTGAACAGAATATGGATGGAAACTCCCAGTTCTTTCTCAATGAACCTTCTTGCTTTTTTTGGTGAAAATGCTGGAACCTTATCCTGGAACACAGAACAGAGATAGGTCAACAATGGTATCACTTGTGTACATAGAAATAAATGATGCCACTGTAGCAATAATTGCATAGAAGTGAAAGAATATCTTATTCAAAACCAATACAAACTGGAGTCAAGAGGTACCTGCAACTTGGCAAGTTCATCAACAAACTCTCTTGGAAATAGATCTGACCTAGTAGAAGATAATTGTCCAAGTTTGATAAACGTTGGACCAAGCTGTAATACACGCTCCCTCAGCCATGAAGCAGTCTTTTGCCTTCGAATTTTCTACACAACATTTTAGTGGAGAAAAAAGCAAACTACAGACATTATTGTCAAATTAATATAATTTAGAGACGTAAATAAATGGAAATTGTAGGCATGATTTTGGTTTGTTTGACAGCCACATCACCCAGAAAGTTTAATAAACTGCGAGATTTACCTGTTTTTCTTCTGTAAAGCCTCCTACGTATGCCCATTTTGCATTATCAAATAACACACGAATACGCAATGAAAGAACAAAAGACCAAACATCAATACTCCTTTGTATGTCATTGTAATTGTCATTTGCCCAGCTAAAACCTTCATCGGTGGGGAGAACCTTTAAATCTTCCAATGGTGGGAGCTTGTCTGTATCTCTATATCTTGGTCTCTTAACAATTGCAGCAGCAGGATCCTTTTTAACTATACTTGCTCCATTAATAACCCGATTTGTACCATTTACTAGTTCTACTTTCTTTCCGTTAAGGGTCGCTTTCTTTGTTACCTCGCTGGCGGGTACCATTTTGACTATCTTTCTGTTGGTCCCTGGTCCTGACGCCGAAGACTCAATCTGTTGCATTTCCACTTGAAATTTCAACTTTTTAGTCCAATCCATGGTGCATAATTGCTTCTCAGATTTTGCAAATGAGTTGGGAATTGAACTCAAGAAACTGAGATTTTCCAATACTGTCCCTTGACCCATTGAATAATTGTTGTGGCAATAACAGCTTTGTGAAGCCAATATTGCCGCCATCCAATTAACAGGAACCTGGAAATCAGCAATACACACAATAAAAAGCTTTATGACAGAATGAATAACAAACCTGAAATCAGACAGAACTTGCTTGAACCAGACATTTCAAGATTGAAAATGAATCGTAACAGAAATCATTCTTCGAAGACAATAATCGAAGACTATGGCCCAGTAACCACAAATTTACCTAAAAGTTTCTGGAGAACAGGCAAAGAAGATTTTTTTTTTTAAAAAAAAGAAGAGTTGAAGGCAAGGTAAGTATTAGTCTAACGAAGCTAACGCAACTTCCCTCTATGTAAACAAATCAATATCAGCCTGACCTACTCAGAGGAATAGACTCAACCAAATTCACACACACAAACATAAATGAACCGGACAACCATGCATAGTCAATGAACTGAAACACCAAGATTTCGTTTTTCCCCGATTTTCTCGAAAGTCGAACAAACCCAGATTGGAGAGAACTCTTACCAATTGAATAAATAAAAAGAAACAGATCTCGAATTGAGGGATAACTTTTATACCAATGTAAAGGTGTAGCTTCTGGGAGTTGTATTTAATTCGTTAGAACAAAAGAAGAACTGATAAACGTCAGATACTGTTGTTGTGAAAATATATAATGAGGGAGAGCAAAGTCTTTAAGGAACAAGAAAAGGAAGAACAAAAGGGGTTGGAGTAGAGGTACTAGCGTGTCCTGGTTTCCAATAGGAGGTTTTGATGGCTCAGCTTGTTTTATTTGGAGTTGTACTACTTGTGTTGCTTTTCAAATACAACAAGAAACAGAAAATTGAATTTCGTGGAATCTTTAACGACCTCCACACCACATTGATTCAAGGCGGTGACAGTCACTTGGTGTCTAGTACATGTGAGCTCTGAGGTATCCACAGAATTAGAAGAAAAAGTATCAATAAGTAAATTATAAAATAGCAAAACAATTGAAAGGAGCAAGCAGGCAACAAGTATTCGCTTCGCTTCGCTTCACTTGATGTGTTATTGCCTTTTCTGAGTTACCTTCTCTTGGAAGATGGCAACTGATTTTTATTACAAGAATTAGAATTTTACATTTTAGCTATATTGAGAGAAAGGATCTAATAAGCTACTTTTGGAGAAGGAGACATCTAATCCTAGAACCGTTGTCGTGGCCAGCTCTACATCAGTCACTTGTATTTATATGGTGGACGAAGACGTGGCGTTTACGGGATGCCAATAGATAGATATAAGAGGAAGATGGAAAACTAATCATTTCACATGTTCTACCAGCCACCCTAGTGTTATTTTGTATTTTTTCTAATCTTGCCAGATTATTAATATGACTTCCCAGTGCAAAATGGTTAACACTGCGCGTATGCGCAGTGGTATTAAAGCCTGGTCATTTTAAGAATTAAAAAGTATATAAATGTAGAATTTATTAAAGATTAATATTTTTTAATTAAATTTTTATCACATTCTTACAAAATGAAAGGAAAAATTTTAGTATATGAAAAAATTACAATTTACAATTGAAAAAATAGGGTATGACTTATGATGAGATAGAAGTATGAACTTATTTGAATGCAACAACCATAGTTTACAAACCATATCGATTTAGTTTGCAATGCCCTCTCAAAGTATAATCACTTGGTATTTATGATTGCAACATAACGCTTGCAAGGTTGGTGTCAATTCTGGTCTAGTTTCTTCAAATGTTTTGTCTAGACATTGTTTAACTCTTGAAGAAGAAACAAAAATATCTTCTGAAAATTAAAAAAAGTCTTTGTCTATACAAGTCTTTGAAACAATGGCATCTGGGCCTTTATAATTACGTTGCAATTTTGGCCATACAAATCGTTGAAACAATGACACTTGGGCCTTTATAATTAAAAGGAAAGAAAAAAAAGTATGCCTTTATAATTAAAAGGAAAAAAAAGTATGTTATTTTAACAAGAAAATTTAGCTTTCAATTGAATATATATCTATTTGAACAAACCCGTGTGTGGAACTCCTTCAGTCTCTAGCATAGACTGAAGCGTGCCATCTTCACCTATGCCTCCATGCACTGTAGAAGGCATTAGAAGATAGTTCAAAAATCAGCAGTTCTAGAAGCTATATTAGCTTGTGAAGTAAAGCTTCAAAAGGATATATGTACAAGATTATCTTAAAAAGTTTGAAATTCATCATGTATAAAAGATAGAATGTTTTCAAATTTAGACAATAAAATGGAATGAAGGCAACTTCAGTTAATAAGATGTGAGCCTAGCAAAAGAAACCTAAAATGAAAACGTCCAACTATATGAAGGTCCAATTCTTTCCTTATATAATCAAGGCCACCGACATCTTCCCATTTCACATCAGGAATAGTAGAGAAACCTTCTCTTTTAGATGAGGGTTGCACCATCTTAGCTACTTCCTTGGGGAGGGGAAATAAAAATTTGAAGTTTGACAAGCTAACAAATAAGTGAAGATTGACGAATTAAGACACAATTTTCATGAAAAGGAAACTTTAAGTAACTAAATTTAAGGCACACCAACACCAAACTCCTCAACATGTTTCTCGTGGTGAGTTCTATTTTCAAAGATCATGCTAGTACAAATTTACAGAGATAACCTATAATTCCAAGATCACATCTCAACAAATTCTAAAAATAAAACTTTGGTCTAAGTGAAACTACAGGAGCATCAAAATGAAGAAAGATCATTCAAAGGTTCTTCCAGTTTGGTCTATAAGTGTACCTACTTGCTCTCCACATAAGGCTTTTGAGATGTTTTTAGACTGAAGAAGGTTAAACACCACAACTGTGCACATCACAATTGTCTAGAAGTATGTAGTTAGAGATATGCTAAAAAGTAACATTGATGTCTGGAGAATGGCAGTCATAGACACCATCAACATTGGTATCTTTAAAGGACTGCCTCAGCATTAACTGTGTCCAATAACACATAGTACGAGTAAACTTCCAATTAGTCTGGCGAAGAGATTAATTACAACGTACAACACAAGTTGCCAAATTTCCATCAGCATCCCATCTGTTGGCTTAACCCTTTGGTAAGCACTTAAAAGGTTATCAAAACTCCCAACTTTTCAACTACCCACAAACAAGGTTCTTCCTTGTCAACACAAAAACTGATAAACGATCTAACAAAAGTTTCCTCTAAAGCAGTTAATAGCCTAGTACTGTCCATTACCCAATTTGGTATGTTGTACGCCTATCTAATCCTATTGAAGTCACCCAAGTATCCCGACAAAACAAATTACGACAAAACAAATTACCTTTGGATCAGTATTCAATAAGAACTCCATGTTCGAAATAGGAAACAATAACAAAACAAAAGATCGGTTTATTGTTTAAAAGAGGTCTTTGTTAATCTCACCACATGAGTGACACCATCTCCAGAGTCAATCACTAATCCAATGAGTAAACCTGTAGAAAGTAATGGAAACATAAAGAAAAACATAAAAGACAGGGAAAAAGGAACAAAGAAGGAAAATGGTGACTTAACTGTAGCAATAAAAGTAACAAAGAAAGGGAGCATCATTGATTATTTTTACTAAGACTTCAAAGTATCTTACTTCAACAATCTCCACAAGCACCTTGGTCATAAAGTGTTAGAACGGCTTGGATCTGAATGAGGACACCAGAAAAGTAAAAATACCCATTTTTTCACGATTTTTGGAGGGATTAAGAGGAGGGTCAGTGAGTAAAATCTTACATTCTGCTGGATCTATCTGCTCAAGTAGAAGAGAGAAAAAAAATGGATTCTAAAAATCTAGCGAAATCATGCAAAGGAAAAAGCAGCTTTGTCGATGAACAGAACCAACCCAGTATGAGGCAAACAGCAAAGGATCGTTACCAGCTGCACAACATCTAGTTGGACTTGATAAAGCATCAAGTTGAGGATAAACAAGCGTGACGAAGAAAGGGAAAAAATGGGAGCCTTCCGGCGACACCTTTTCGATTACACCCGGAGCAGAAATGAAGTACTCCGACATGACATCGGACTATATCTCAGATCAAGATTAGGAGAAGGAGAGGAAGCCAAAGTAGAAGAGAGCAGAAATTGTCGGCGATCAAGATTAGGAGAAGGAGAGGAAGCTAAAGTAGAAGAGAGCAAAAATTGTCGGCGGAAACTTCGAGAGTGAAATAAAATGAGAAACACCACAGAGGATGACATCCATTGATGAAATGGACGGTTGGATTTTATTTCTTCGTCGTCACCCATCTTCACGCTTAGTATATATAGTTAATAAAAGATGAATCATTAGAAACCTAATATTGACCAACATGTGTACTAATGTAATAATCAAAAGTGAGTATTTTAATTATAATTTTAACAATGATATTATTATGTAATTTTTCAAGGGATATACAAAGTGTAGGTACCTTTTAGATTAGTAAAAAAATAAGTGTTAGGGTTTGTTCACAATAGATGAGCTAGTATATTTGTTTATTATATAATTTTTGTATTAAGTGTAACGTTTGGTTTTTAGATTATACATATGATATGATTACATATATAGTTGGATATTTTATGGAATTGTAATGAATCCATCTCTAACGTTAATATGATTTAAATTTTGTAAAAGTATACCATATTTAACTTTATTTGCACCTATTAAGAAAAGAATTTTAAATTGTGTGTTCGTTAGGAAAATTATTGTTCAATTGTTTTTATACTTATAAGAATTCTAATAGGAAAGTTGGGTGAATTTTTATTATAGTGTTTGGTACGTAACAGTATTTCATGAAATGTAATTTAATTTTGACTTGTGTTTCCAATTATATTCCTACAAATTGAATAAAAATTAAAATCATTAAATAATATTAATTTGTAAAACAAGTTATATTATTAAATGTTAATTTTTTTCATTCTTAATTTTCTAATCATATAATACTGTTATATCATAGATATAATATTTAAAAATACTAAAAAAACCTTAACCGAGTACAAAAATAAATCTTAAAATATTCAAATAAAACATCAAATTTTTTTAACATTGAAAATATAAATATAAATAGTGCATTATTATTAAATTTATTATTCTTATTAAATTTATTATTCTTAATAATAATATTATTAAATTTCTACTTATTATTAATTTTATTATTAATAAATTTATTATTTTTTATCAAGTACATTTATTTTTATTGTTAATAGTATTATTAATTTTATTATTATTATACATATTTATTATTATTATTAATTTTCTTCTTCTTAATAATAATAATAATAATAATAATAATAATAATAATAATAATAATAATAATAATAATAATAATAAT
>JANZXP010000009.1:8105425-8119952 GCA_027576715.1 Erythroxylum flavicans
CAATACCTTGGTGTGATGGGCGGTAGGGGTCCGAGGCCCTGCACAGTAGCGATCCGGCCCAAGTCCGGATGCTACATAAATACATCATGTTGAGGCGATTAGATCACTCCCAATGTTCATAAGAGTAATTTCAGCTTGAGAGCAAGTGTTAGTAGGTGCTGATGATTCATCTTTCTGGATAGTATAATCAATATCCATCCACCCTAATTGGAGGAGAATCCTCACTTTCCATATTTTATGGTTATCACCATTCAATTTAAGAATATCACATTGAATATCAGAAAAAATTCACAAGTTGAATAACTGTACAAAATTCAAATAAATATGTTTATTTCACTAAATTTTGAAGCAAATAATCATATAGCATGTTTTACCAATGTTAAAACATGCAATCATATTTCAAATGTGAATCATATCACAATTAAAATTGCCTATAGAATAAGCTTTAATCAAAAGATTCATATATAACCTTTATGATGAAACTATCAAATTACATTCCTTTTTTTAATACATGTGGGTAAATTAAGAAAAAGATAAATTGCTTTTTTTTTATGCCATCCTAATTAACCACGAAAATATAATAAATATTCTTATGGGATAAATTTTATTATATTTGAATATGATTAATAATAATTTGTCATTTTTCAAGATGTGATCCATATTAACTTAATATACAATTTCCCTTAATTAAAGATGTTGTGGCCAGTCTTCAACTAATTAAAATTATATTGGTCACATGACACCTCAATTTATGTAAAATATTAATAGTAAAGTTTCTACATAATCCTTTAAAACTTATTAATCATGCATCAATAACATATATTTGTATAAAAATAAACATATACATGAATTTAAAATTAAATCATGTAATTTAATAAATTGAACTATTTTGTTAAAATGAAAATATTTATGGGTCCAAAATGTCAATATAATATAAAGATGGACCACATTCAATCCAATTTATATACAATTTATTCTTTACATGTACGAAACTAAAACTTTCACGATGCCCCACATTATAAGTGTTAGTTCCAGAAACGATGCTTATGTTTTACATACAAAGCTTACATTGATGGGCCCCACTAAAACAAATTTTGGAGAATTTATGCAAAACCTTTCCAATGATGGGCCCCAGGATAACAAGTTCTACTGAATTCAAATAAAACTTTCTAACTAGGGACCCTATATAATATAAGGTTGCTGTGTTTCCTATCAGATATATTAGTATACAATGAAAAGCTAACACATATTCAAAACAATGACAAAGTCAAATATTGTGGGCCCCATGAAACCTTTTTCTCTCCTTTAATAAAGTGAAGCAAAACAAAAGTCATTTTTTAAAACAAACAAAGCCCAAAACTTGTTACAAAAAAACAAAACCCACATATCTAATGTAATGAAAACCACGTCTTCAACCTTCAGTCGAGCCAAAATAACCCAGATCTAAACCATTTTACAAATCTGACTATATTTTGACTTTTATAACTCCGTTTTTGATGATTCAAAAGCTATTTTAAACATAATTGATTTTCCTTTAGATATGCAAGATCAATTTCAGAATATATTGACTCTAACAATATCAATATATTCAGCAAAAATATCATCCATTCATGTATAAAATCACAAAAATTCAATTACATCAAGATGGAGGTAAATAAGTGCTTTGATACCAACTATTAAACATGAGAATAAAATATATACATGTTTATTGTGACGAAAAATAGAAATGTGGAATTTTGATCTCATACCTCCTGCCATTGATGTTAAGAGATTCAAATGGGTGTAAGGGCTTTTCTAAGCTTTTAACAGATGCAATCAGATGGTGTGTGCAGAATAATGCTAAGCTTAGGGACCCAATACTGTTTCACAGATTTTATACTCCCAGTTGTCTTCCATCAAAACAACAGAAGGAGATGATTAGTAGTGGACAGACGTAAGGTTTCAAAAAGAAAGCAATAAACCCTACCCATCACAAATGGTGAAACTGCTGGGTAATTAACGGACAACAAAATTTTCCAAAGTTAAAAGATCACTTGCTTAGTCAGCTTCTATCATAGATACTGCATGATATTATTCATCAACCCCTCCTCTATGATTGAGAGCCAAGAGCCCTAACACGTAATCTAATGGCTATCTTAAATCAATCAAGATAGATGATGATGAGGTATTCCAAATGTCAAAAATTTCATTAATTTTTCATATTTCATGAATATGTCAAAATAAACTTTTAGTTAAAGAAAGCTCTCTCCTATATCTGCTTCTCATCCTTGAACCAATTACATCCTTCCCCATCTGATAACCATTGCACTCACAAAATCTTCTATCTTCCCTATATCCTTTCAAGACAACTCTCTTGCTTTTCTATCTCTTTCATTCACATTCTCGTTTTACCCCCAAACTTACTGCATTCTGATCCACTACTTTCTTTCTCCAAACTTCAACCTAGTTTAAGCCTCCCATATTTTAGCATTCTCACCATATTCTGCACTTTTAGTGCTGATTTGCTTCTCTTAACTAGAGAATAACTCCTTTATCCATTATTTAAAAGATGGATCCTTTGGACACACACTTCCCACCATTAATCACCAATATAACTGTTGAACATACCACTTCTTCAAACTCTGAAAATCCCTTCCCTTGCCATAACAAAGCCCCCATTCTTAAGACATGGACTCAGGTTGTAAGTGACACTGAGCTTAAGAAAAAATTAGTATTATGTCCATTTAGTGATTTACTCGAGCATAGGATTGTCTCCCATCCCTTTGGACATACTAAAGACAGGTGCAAAAAGATGGAGATTCGTTTTTGTAGGCTTCTTCATTGACAAAAGAATAGCTTTCCCTATAACAAAAAATGAGACATTCAATACATGGAGATAATATAGGTTAGTTGATGTGATGGTGAATGCCGATGTTATTTTTCTGTTTAAATTCTCTAACTATGAAGAAGCTATGAAAGTTCTACAATTTAGACCATGGCAAATGCAAAATAAACCACTACTACCATAATCATGGAGGCCAGGCCTCAAGCTAGAGGAATTGAAACTTGATAACATATCAATATGGTTAAATCTACACGAAGTCCCTTTTGAATATTAGACAACTAATTGGTTCAGTCACGTAGCAAGTTTTTGTTAGGAGACCCATTGCACTTGATCAAGCAACAACCAAAACTAAGAGAGTCAACTATACTAGAGTTTGTGTTTTAGTAACCTCATTGACTGACTTACGTGATTTCATTCCTTTTATTTGGTTAAATGAGGATATGGAAGCAATTGAAGATCAGTTGAAAGTCACATATCCTTGGAAACAAAAACTTAGAAAAAAATAGAAATGGGTACCTATAAGGAGAACCTTTAAAACTAGCAGTTATGATGAAGTAACCTTAATAACTAATGAGAGGTATGTTGCTAATATTGATACTGAAACTTGTATCACTGATGCAAACAAAACCACAATCCAACTGTCTAATTCATTAGTTACTGTGGAAACTATAAATTGACTTATGAATGAGAATAGAAACCGAACTTAGGATTCCACTTCAGTAGATACTCTTAAGATAATGAGATTAAGTAAAGAAGCTGATGCAATCCAAAATGCACCCATAGTAGACAATATTACTGATGAAAGTCATGCTATAGAGAAGTCTAGTAAAAATTCTAATTTAGTTCAATCCCTTCTAGTCTCTAACAATGACATAGCTACTATCAGTATAAGAAAATTACAAATTACTGACAAAAAATTACCAACAGAAATAATTCTGTAGCAAATTAGTTACAAAAATTCAATTTCGTTAATAAACTTATGGAAAAAATGGTATTTTCTAACAGAAAAATAATTCGTCGGTAAATGTAGAAAGAATTTATCTGTGAACCTTTATCGATGAAATTTAGCGATGGAATAGTGAAAGTCATTGTAAAAATAGGTGGCAATGTTTGGCAGCAAAAATGAGCGACAAATTTTACCAACGAAGTTTAGTTCTATTAGTAAATTACTACAGAATTGTCATTCCATCTGTAAAATCAAATGACATTGGTAGTGTTGTTTAAATTTATAATAAAGTAACATTGTTTTATTCTTAATAAAAATATAAACCAGATGCCTCCTCCGTCATCTTCTTCAAATTTTTGGTGTTCTTCGTATACTCCTCTACGTATCTCTTCCATCTACTCATCTTCTTTCATTCTTCCACTGCTTCCATTGTGCTAGGTTTTTCATCTCAAGGTTGGTTGTCCCACTTGATGTTATTAGGTTATTTTCTGTTTCTTTAATTTTTGTATGTAAATAGTTATGTTGGATGTGTTGATTTTACTGTTGATTGAGTCTTGAGGGATGTTTATTTGGGTTGTTAATGAGTCATTGTTTGTTGTTGTGTGTTTGTATTGGTGAATAATAAAAGAAGATAGTAGTTTTGAAACAAAGTAGGGGTGAATTTCAATAGTATAATATGTGTTCGATGAAAGTTCTATAAGAGGATGATAGATATGATTTATAATATGGAATGTTTATAATATGGAATGTTTAGTATTATCATTCTTTCCCATTTTCATCAAAATTAAATAGGATATATGGTATATAAAGTTATAAGTATGAATAAGAAAAAAAATACAACACTTCCTCCTCTCCCTTATCAAAAATCCTATTATATGTGTAAAGTATATATACAAAGTGCTTGGTGAAAATGATTTAATTTTCAAATGGTTCATATACCAATTTGAAGATCAATATACCTTTCTCCTCCTATGTATATGCATCAATCCTTTCTTCCCCTCCCCTTAATTATGCATGACTAAGTTAATATTGTCAATTATCATCAATGTAAAGGAAAGTATTTACACCGTTTTATATACTACCAAAGGTTAGTTCCTCTTCTTGTTCAATTGGTTCAATAGTTTTTTTATACAAATTTCCTTACTTAATTCATATAAAGGTTTCTAATAGTTTTTCTTTTGAAATAATTGTTAAAGATACCATTGTTTTTCCTTATTTGATATTAATAGAGATTATATCAATTCTTAGAATTTATTTTATGCTACTTAATCTTACAAGAAAAAAATTAATATGTTCTAAATACCACACAAACTTAAGTGTTTAGAGGTTAATCTTTGAACCTTTTTCATCTTATATCTTTTATCGTTTTCTTAACAATAATTGTTTCAAAAAAATAATTTATTTTTATATGACCATAATCACCACAAAAATGATATCTCACATGATAAAAATTGAAAGTGTTAGTGCCATGTGATAAAGATTTAAAAGAATATGATTATATACACTTTTAGGTATTGATAAATGATATGTGTGATATGAAATTCTCTTCCAAATGTATGGAGAATTAAGATCTCTCATTCTGTAATGAGAAGGCATATCATATAAATTGTCATATCATATGTTCCTTTCATAAAATTAGGACCAATGAGAATTTTAAACATATGTCAAATACTTATATGGTGGACTATAGTGATTATGAGCTTGTGTTATACCGTTATAATTGAATTTAGGTTTATAATACGTGTAAGCATATTTAATAATTTGTTATTATAGATAAGGTCTATCTTATGATTGGTGCATGCCTTTTTAAGTCTTTATATATGAATATTGTTATTTTTTCCTTTAATTTTATGTTGTTCATGTCTAGAATATGAAAAATATATGAATGCATGAAATTTCTCTTTTTAATATGAAATATAATGTTGGATGAACGTGCGATACTTATACATATTTAACCATAGGCTTATCATATAAGTGTTATCCCCTCACAAATATAGTCTTATTGTTAGTTAACCAATTTATCATTAGAAATCTTTAGGGCTCCTAATATTCTTTTTAATTTTTCACCACCTATATTGAATGTGGAAAAAGACTTTTTAAGGCCATTGATATCCTTCTTTAATGTCTTATTTTCATGCAATAAATCATACTCATTGTCATTGGAAACAACCACACTCTTAGATTATATCATGTCATGCATATCACATTTAAATTTCTCATTCTTAATCATATATGTATTTAAGAGTTTTTAACCTTTTTATATTTACAAGCTTTTTTCATATTTTTCATACCCATGACTTCTACACATTCAACAAACTTACCATATGAAAGTTCATATATATATGATTATTTCACTTAATGGTATTAACGTAGGCAAGTATGTAGCTAATAATGATTTTGACTCATTTATTATATGAACAAAGTTTCTATGTATGTTATCAAAAAGTTTTTTATCTATTTTAAATTAAATTTTCAATTACTTTTAGTTATATGTAGTTTTAGAGTTAGAGGATCATAACACCTATACTCTTTTTGAAAATTTGAATAGCCAACAAAGATATTGTTTTATACATAAATCAATTTTAATTTAAATATCTTAATGTTTTATGCAAATATATTATTTTATGAAACTAAATTTGTTGGGTAAAGGACATGAGTGATCCTATAATTTATGAAAATTTTCTTTACTTATGTGGATACATTATTTGATTATGAATTTCTAGGACTTGAATTTCATCTTTTTTAGATTACATATAAGATGCATACAAACATTAAAATGATAAAGTCACCTAGGATTTGAATTTAAGTCAAATTGTAGCCCTTTTATACATTAATATATTAGTTAGTCCTTTTTTAGCCTAATTTAAAAGTCAAACTATTTCTATGTAAACTTTCCTAAATAACCTTAATCCTAAAAAGAAAAATAACTTAATTCATTAAACTAGCTAATTCTTTAATTTCTTTCTTACAGGCCGTGTTATGTTTTGAAGAGAGTCTATAATTGGTCCAACTACAGTAAAAGAAATTAATTCTAGGTACCCACATAAACTTGGTCCTTAAAGATTGGTTCTTAAATTTTCTTTTGGCCCATATCTTTTTTGGTTTACTTCATAAGCTTTATTTGAAAAAGAAACTTTTATAGATATGTCTATAATCACCATAAAATAACATTTCACATTATGAGAGTTAAAATTGCTACTACCATATGAGAAAGACCTTTAAGAGTATAACTTACATGCATTTTTAGGTTTAGTTAAACGATGTGGGTGATATAATGCTTTCTTTTCAAAATATAAGGGCTTAGGAGGTCTCTTTATATGATAGTGGAGCCTAACAAATGGTTTAACATATGTTATGCTCTTTTAATGAAAATATGACCTAAGGTGATTTAGAGAAAATGTCATGCTTCTTTGTTTCTTGTAAGGTCTATATTAAATGGGATATGGAGTTCTCTATATGTGAATTAGAAAAAATCTGATGCTTTTATATTACTCATAAGGATTGATATAAAATGGAATCAAGTTTCATGTCGTTATGCTTATAAAAAGATCTATAATGATTGTGAGTTTGCTTCATACCATTTTAATGATAAAGAGGCCTATTTAAATGAGAAGGAGGTTGTAAGCACTTTTGAGATGACCTTACATAAAAATTATACCTATTTTTGCCTTAAATATTATACCCTTTAGGTTTAGAATGTGATCCATACATGAATTTTCTTTTGCTTAGGACTTAGAGGATGATAGATAGGCACATATGCTTTGTTGTCTACATTTTAAAAATGCAATATGATCATGTGAAGATTCAAACATAGTCTCATCAATAAAGTTAATTGTTGTCTTTATCCATAATAATGGTTTTGTATGATAATGTTTTTTTATAATAATGTTTATGATCTTATGGAAAATTTATATGTTATATTTTTCCATTTGTGATATTGCAAAAAATGGTTATATGTTACCGGATATTAAAACATTAATAGAAGGAAAACAAAATATCCAATACACAACTTAAAAATCAAGCCTATCTGTACCTATTCTCAATTCAAAACTTATCAAAAACTAGGTAATTGTTTATCATCTTTCTTGCAGATTGTATTCTGTGTTGAAGAGCGTGGATAATTGTCCAACCTCATTTGTCTTCTTTGTAGTTTATGATTGTCCGACTATCAAGTCACGATGTGATCAATTTTATATTATTCTTTGCAATTTTACCTTTAATATTGATTGATGAGTTTTTAGGTTGGGTTTTAATAGTCTAAATATTTATGTTTAAGTTTTGTTTAAATTGAACCACAAAGACTTGAACTTGTAGGTGATTAATTCAAACTTAGTATAGAAATAAGAATTTCACGTAACTGACAAGAAAATTCTTTGCTTAATAAACCCCTAGGATGATATGTACGCTAGAAACTCGTGATGTAACTCCCATGAGGCTTATCAGTGAAAAATTCCATGAGTCTAGGAGTGACAGCAAGAACTTGCTTTCTAGATTCATCTGGTCTAACAATGCCACATACCATAGTGCTTGCTTAAAATCAAAATTTGGAAATGAACTTGTAGGTGATTAATTCAAACTTAGTATTAACATAAGAAATTCATGTAATTGACATAGCAAATATTTGCATAATAAACCCCTAAGATGGTATATAGGCTAGAAACTCATGATGCAACTCCCATTAGGCTTATTAGTGAAAAATTGCATGATCCTAGGAATGACAGCAAAAAATTGCTTTCTCAATTCATCTGGTCAAACAATGCCACGTATTGTTAAGTCAAGGAGACTTCACTCCTTCTATCTTTCTTACAAGCCATGTTCTGTGTTGAAGAGCATCGATAATTGGTCCTACTAGAGTAAAATAAACTTATTCTAGGTATTCTTAAATTTTCTTTCGGCCCATATCTTTTTTGGTTTACTTCATAAGCTTTATTTGAAAGAGAAACTTTTATAGATATTTCTATAATCACCATAAAATCACATTTCATATTATAAGAGTTAAAAGTGCTACTACTATCTGAGAAAGACCTTTAAGAGTATAACCTACATGCATTTTTAGGTATAGTTAAACGATGTGGGTGATATAATGCTTTCTTTTTGACATGTAAGGGCTTATAAAATGGAGTCAAGTTTCATGTCGTTATGCTTATAAAGAGATCTATAATGATTATAAGTTTGCTTCATACCATTTTAATGATAAAGAGGCCTAAATAAATGACAAGGAGGTTGTAAGCTCTTTTAAGATGACCTTACATAAAAATTATGCCTATTTTTGCCTTAAGTATTATACCCTTTAGGTTTAGAATGTGATCCATACATGAATTTTCTTTTGCTTAGGACTTAGAGGATGATAGATAGGCACATATGCTTTGTTGTCTACATTTAAAAAATGCAATATGATCATGTGAAGATTCAGACATAGTCTCATCAATAATGTTAATTGTTGTCTTTATCCATAATAATGGTTTTGTATAATAATGTTTTTTTATAATAATGTTTATGATCATATGGAAAATTTATATGTTGTCTTTTTTCATTTGTGATATTACAAAAAATGGTTATATGTTGTAGGATATTAAAACATTAATAGAAGGAAAACAAAATATCCAATACACAACTTAAAAATCATGCCCATCTGTACCTATGGTCAATTCAAAACTTATCAAAAACTAGTTAATTGTTTATCATCTTTCTTGCAAATTGTATTCTGTGTTGAAGAGCGTGGATAATTGTTAACCTCATTTGTCTTCTTTGTAGTTTATGATTGTCCGACTATCAAGGTAATTCATTCAACTAAGTAATGTCCACGATGTGATCAATTTTATGTTTTTCTTTGTAATTTTACCTCTAAAAATGATTGATGAGTTTTTAGGTTGGGTTTTAATAGTCTAAATATTTATGTTTAAGTATTGTTTAAATTGAAAAATAAAGACTTGAACATGTAGGTGATTAATTCAAACTTAGTATAGAAATAAGAATTTCACGTAACTGATATGAAAATTCTTTGCTTAATAAACCCCTAGGATGGTACGTAGGCTAGAAACTCGTAATGCAACTCTCATGAGGCTTATCAGTGAAAATTCCATAAGCCTAGGAGTGACAACAAGAACTTGCTTCTTAGATTCATCTAGTCTAACAATGCCACGTACCATAGAGCTTGTTTAAAATCAAACTTTGGAAATAAACTTGTAGGTGATTAATTCAAACTTAGAATTAACGAAAGAAATTCACGTAATTGACATAGAAAATATTTGCATAATAAACCCCTGAGATGGTATATAGGCTAGAAACTCATGATGCAACTCCCATTATGCTTATTAGTGAAAAATTGCATGAGCCTGGGAATGACAGCAAGAACTTGCTTTCTCGATTCATCTGGTATATCAATGCCACTTACTGTTAAGTCAAGGAGACTTCACTCCTTCTATCTTTCTTACAAGCCGTGTTCTGTGTTGAAGAGCGTCGATAATTGGTCCTATTACAGTAAAAGAAATTAATTCTAGGTACCCACACAAACTTGGTCCTTAAAGATTGGTTCTTAAATTTTCTTTCGACCCATATCTTTTTTGGTTTACTTCACAAGCTTTATTTGAAAGAGAAACTTTTATAGATATGTCTATAATCACCATAAAATAACATTTCATATTATGAGAGTTAAAAGTGCTACTACCATCTAAGAAAGACCTTTAAGAGTATAACTTACATGCACTTTAGGTTTAGTCAAAGGATGTGGGTGATATAAAGCTTTCTTTTCGACATGTAAAGGTTTAGGAGGTCTCTTTATGTGATAGTGGAGCCTAATAAATTGTTTAACATATGTTATTCTCTTTTAATGAAAATATGACCTAAGATGGTTTAGAGGAAATGTCATGCTTCTTTGTTTCTTATAAGGTCTATATTAAATGGGATATAGAGTTCTCTGTGGGTGAATTAGAGAAAATGTGATGCTTTTCTATTTCTCATAAGGATCGATATAAAATGGAATCAAGTTTCATGTCGTTATGCTTATAAAGAGAACTATAATAGTTGTGAGTTTGCTTCATACCATTTTAATGATAAAGAGGCCTATATAAATGAGACGGAGATTGTAAGCTCTTTTGAGATGACCTTATATAAAAATTATGCCTATTTTTGTCTTAAGTATTATACCCTTTAGGTTTAGAATGTGATCTATACATGAATTTTCTTTTGCTTAGGACTTAGAGGATGATAGATAGGCACATATGCTATGTTTTCTACATTTAAAAAAATGCAATATGATCATGTGAAGATTCATACATAGTCTCATCAATAAAGTTAATTGTTGTATTTATCCATAATAATGGTTTTGTATAATAATGTTTTTTATAATAATGTTTATGATCTTATGGAAAATTTATATGTTGTCTTTTTCTATTTGTGATATTGCAAAAAATGGTTATATGTTGTAGGATATTAAAAAATTAATAGAAGGAAAACAAAATATCTAATACACAACTTAAAAATCATGCCTATCTATACCTATGCTCAATTCAAAACTTATCAAAAACTAGCTAATTGTTTATCATCCTTCTTGTAAATTGTATTATATGTTGAAGGGCATAGATAATTGTCTAACGTCATTTGTCCTCTTTGTAGTTTATGATTGTCCCACTATCAAGGTAATTCATTCAACTAAGTAATGTCTACGATGTGATCAATTTTATGTTGTTCTTTGCAATTTTACCTCTAACAATGATTGATGAGTTTTTAGGTTGGGTTTTAATAGTCTAAGTATATATGTTTAAGTATTGTTTAAATTGAAACATAAAGATTTGAACTTGTAGGTGATTAATTCAAACTTAGTACAGAAATAAGAATTTCACGTAACTGACAAGAAAATTCTTTGCTTAATAAACACCTAAGATGGTATATAGGTTAGAAACTCGTGATGCAACTCCCATGAGGCCTATCAGTGAAAAATTTCATGAGTCTAAGAGTGACAGCAAGATCTTGCTTTGTAGATTCATCTGGTCTAACAACGCCACGTACCATAGTGCTTATTTAAAATCAAACTTTGGAAATGAACGTGTAGGTGATTAATTCAAACTTAGTATTAAGAAAAGAAATTCATGTAATTGACATAGAAAATATTTGCATAATAAATCCCTAAGATAGTATATAGGCTAGAAACTCATGATGTAACTCCCATTAAGCTTATTAGTGAAAAATTGCATGAGCCTAGGAATGACAGCAAGAACTTGCTTTCTCGATTCATCTTGTCTAAAAATGCCACATACTGTTAAGTCAAGGAGACTTCACTCCTTCTATTGATTTTAATAAAAGTCAAATAATAATAATAGTAGAAGAGTGTGTGAACTGTTTTGATGAGTTTGTTAAGTGTGCAGATAAATGTAAGAGGCACAAACCATCAAGTCAAGATGATATTCAACAAAGTCATTAGACGAAGTGATGTCATCAGACGAAGCAAAGTCATCAGACAAAGTGAAGTCATTAGACAAAGCAAAGTCATCAGACAAAGCAAAGACATCAGACGAAGCAAAGACATCAGACGAAGCAAAGACATAAGACAAATTATACAAAACAAATCAAGACATTATAATTAAATAATAACTTACAATGTCAATTAGTTAGTTAGTTGGAGTTGGTTACAGGACTCAACTAATAACTAATCTCTAAAGATTCTACAAGCAGTTTTCAAGAAGACCATTGGAGATTTAGACTATAAATATCACTTATAGTCATAAACAAACATATACAATACACACAAGACACATCTTACAAATTTGAACATTCAACTCTCTATTCTTTACTTACGATACTGTAAAAAATAGCTTGAGTGAAAAGAAGAAAGAAAAGAGATCAAGTCAATCTGTAACGAGAGTTTAGTAAGCTTAAAATCTTTTCAGTGAAAGGGAAGGCTATAGCCTGAAGAGGCTAAGATAGCAGATAAAGAATACTTTGTGAAAGAGACCTGAAGAGGCTCTGGAAGTGTGAAATAATACTTGTAAAAGTTTAAAGAGATAGTGAAATCTCAGATATATTCTAAGGACTGGACATATCCCTAAGGTTAAGGGTAAACCAGTATACACGGTGTCATATTCTCTATCCCTTATCTCTTTAATTTCATGTTGTTAGAAGAATAGATACTATTTTTGCTGTTGCATTATTCAAACGAATTAAGTGCGTTGTTTTGTAACTTGTTTGAATCTTTCAAGAAAATCAAGAAGTTTTTAAAGATTTCAATCTTAGATGATTTATCATAATTTAACCCCCCCTTCTTGTGTATTCTTACATATTACGTGATTTCTATAATAACAAGTGATTTACTTCAAAAACTCCACTGCTTATGTCTTTTAATGTTAAGTTAAGGCTTTTACGTGAAAAGGGCAATAGGCTTAGCTCCATAAGAGCCTTTCTAACTAGATCAGATATCAACTGGAGGGCTACTGTGGGGTGCCGAGCAGGCCATCTAGTTATTTTAAGATAGGAGCCTATCACGTGAAGACAATTACATAATATAGTCTCTTTTTTGCTTGTTCTATTTTAATAAAATGATGTCATTTTATATTATTAAAAAAATGGAAACTTCACTATAAAATGATTTCATTTGATATTGTAAACACAATTAGGCTTCAAGTTGGGTCAACGTCGAGGTGCTCAAATTTTGAAAAAAAACCTAAGCTTGGGTCAAAGCTCATTCAAACCTGATCGGGCTCGTTGGCCAGTGCCAATATGCCAAACCTACAATTTTCTAACAACAATTCATACATAAGGTATCAATAGTATTAAGCCTACGATATGATTAATAATAGTTAATATCATCTATATGATACTTTACAAATTGCAATACGTTGATGATAATATACTAAAGAAAATATAGTAAAACACATGGTTAAATGTCTACGAGTTTATGTTTTTACTTTGTGTTTAAAATAAAATATATAGATCAAAATTGTTGAAAATTTAGAAGTTAATAGTCTTATTTAAGGTTTGAAAAATAAAAAAGAAATACTTATAAAGGATCTTAAGATTTGAAATAAAAATATGCTTAGAATGGATCATAGTTCTTAAAAATAAAATAAAATACCTACATTTGAGTTTAGGGATTAGAATAAAAAAGAAATGAAATTGAATGCGTAAAATGAATAATAGGAATCTAAATTAAAATGAAATGCTTATAATCAATCATAGGGCTTTAAATTAAAACTAAATGCATGATCTAAGTCTTAGAGCTTCAATTGAAGTTGATATGCTCAAAATTTGGTCCTAGGTTTCAGAATTAGAAAATTAAGGCCTATAAATGATAAATGATTATTTGATTATAATTATATACCCATATTTAATGTGTTTTGCTTAATATTTAATAGTTTTATAGTATTTTTGGTACTTAATTTGCTTCAAGTGCATTTATATGTGATCATTGTCTTCATTGACAAAAAGGAGAAGAATTAGGATGAAATCGTGGTATGGAACAAAGATTTAAAGTAACTTAGAGCTACACAACTATGTAAGTCTCTATAAACATGTGAAGACGTATGAAGTTACACTCTCGTTTAAGTTGTAACAGCCCGGACCACCAGCTCATAGATATTTTCTACTTTGGGCCTTGGCCCAGCCAAACCCTCAAGGTTTTGCTCTTCCCACCCTTGGAAAAACACATCTATGAGGGAAAGGTTTCTATAGCCTTATAAGGCCTACTTCGTTCCCCTCTCCAATCGATATGGAAATCTAACATTCTACCCCCTTGGAGGCCCAACGTCCTCGCTGGCCCATAAGCC
>JANZXP010000009.1:8120052-8136476 GCA_027576715.1 Erythroxylum flavicans
TTACACAAGTAATCTGTTGGCCCCACCTAAACTCCACTCAGTCCGTCCTGTACTTTGAGGTTATTAGTAATCACTCGATCTCCTGAAAAAATAAACTGGCAAGGGTTGAGCTGCCTACTAAATAAGGATAACCGACCATACCCTTAAAATCAAGTAACTCCGTAATTAATTAAAACACTTAATCAATCGATTAAATCCTGCATATAATATGTCTATACATAACAGTACTCAGTCTGATCTAAACAGTTAACAAACATCTCAAAAATTTTATCAAATTATTATTAATATAAATATTGATTTTAACTTTCATTTATGCTTTATTCCAATTTTTAACTGAATTGCCTAAGCCCAACTTAACCTAGTAGGCATACATCTAGCGGTCTGCTGACTTACCTCATCATAATCTCTCGTCAGTGTAATCATAATTAAATGTATAAGTATCGGCACAGGGTACCTCAATTTCTTAATCTTCACCCTGATACTACTTCAGTACCTAGCCATCGACATAGGATATCCCCGGAACTCAGGATATCCCGATACCACTCTAGTACTTAGTCATCAGCATAAGACATCCCTGGGACTTAGGATGTCCTGATATTTGCTCCACAGACAGATACCTAGCCGCCACTCACTCAGATCAACTTATCCTATCCATCTAAGACCATCGAATATAGCCTATCCTAGGCAAGCTACTGATTATTGATTTTCACCAATTATTCACAAATTATTATCCACCAATCTCTATTTAATTAACACATTTCCTGTCAATTTAATAAATAATACACCTCAAAACATGTAACGAAATATAACAATGAAACACCTTATACTATGTTAATTATTTGATAATTAAATGCAATATGATTCATGGATGTCAGTATTAATCATTAATTAAATTAATGACTAATTCAAAACATATTTTACTAATAACAAAATCCAAGGTTATCCTTACCTTAATTTCGGACTCAACTAATTGAAAATCCTGATTCCTTCTTAATCGGACTTTTAGACCCAGAATTTACAAAATTTTATTAGACTAATTTACCAAAAATTTCTTACCCAACTATACTAATAATCTAACATTATTCTCTCTTCCAATTTATTCTTAATTATAAAAATAATATCCTTACTAACCTGACCCCCATAATTAATAAAATACCCTTAACTAATTAAAAGTCCATTTTACCCTCCTTTAATTAATACCAAAAATGCCCTTCTTACAACAAAATTCCAGATTTACCCTTAACTTTTTGCATTTCCCATTTTGTCGTTACATGCAACTTAAATTCCATATTCACCTTTAACTTTCTGCACTTCCCATTCTACCCCTACATACAACTTAAATTTTCAAAACAAAGCCATTATCTTCTCCCTCCCCTCTTCTTCTCTCTTTTCTTCTTTCATTATTTTCCAGTGCATTTTCTCCCTTTTATCCCTTCACGTAGCTTTCAAAAATTATCCCAAATAACCACAACATGCAATCCAACTACAAACTAGTGTAGGATGATCAAAAATCACAAATAAAATGACATAATAGTTGCTGGAATTTTTACTTAAATGTAAGGCACTATGGGGTTGTCAACCTCCACAACTCCCTCCAATTTTTCTGCAAAGCAAACAAAATGAGGATACTTATGAGGAAAGAGTTACATCTAGATGAAGAGTGTGCTTTTAGACATACTTACCAGCAAAAAATGAAGAGAAAAGATGAAGAAAATGGTGGTTTCGGGTTACCACCATCTTTCCAACTGCTAGAGTTTTTATAGATGTTTAGTAAAATATGGGCTGGGCTATGGGTTTGGTTTAGTTTTAGTTTTGTGGGCTTTACAATCATACTTACAAGCATGTATTGATATATATCCTAATCCAAGGTCCCTTAATAATTTGTTTGAGATTTTGGGCAATATGTGTCCAATAGGTAATGCTTCGTTAAGCAAGTCAATTAACATGTCAGAAGACTTGTTACTCCATTTATTATAGACCTTTAAATGCAACAACCTGACAACAAAAGATAACTGTGAGAAATTCGAGCACTCTGGATATAATTCTTCTTGCAACTTTTAAGAACTTTCCAAAATTATCTTCTGTAATACTACCAATTATGTTAGGCAAACCAATTTCATTTATAGTCTCTATATAATTCCCATAATACTCTAACCTCTCGCTAATGCCATCATCATCATCATCATTATCACCATCACCATCACTATCATTTATATCATTAGTGTTACTATCATCAAAACTTATATACAACATTTCTACTACAATTTGCTTCCTTACGTTTGCCATGATAAAGCCATGAAGCCTAAAATTTATATATGCCTTAGACTAGCAAGTGATTATATACCACATCTTGACTTTGAATGTCAACATTTAAACAATTTATGCATGGGCAATGAATATGAGATTCATCACCCATTTGATCTTTTACAAATTGGATGAAACTCCTAACTCCTTCTTTGTATTCAGTGTACCATTTTTGATGAGACATTGAAATTTTATCCATCTAGCCATACAATTGAAAGTAAATAACTGAATTATTAAATGCAATGCTAACATAATAATAAACCAATAGAAGTTACTATTTCTCCATTAATTAGTACAAGTTCATAATTTAAGTTTGAATTTAAACAAACATTATAATACGTGACATTGTTACACCATATGAAACGAGAAAGCAAGTTCCTGCTGTGACTCCTAGGCTAATAGAATATTTCACCAATAAGCCTCAAAGGAGTTGTATCATGTACGGGTTTCTAGCCTATATACCATCCTAGGTATAATAAATAATTATGTAATTCATAAATCTACTCATCAATTATTCAAACAAAACCCAAACATAAATACTTAGACTATCAATGTAGAATATAAAAACTCATCAATGATTCTAAGAATATTGCAAAGAACAACACAGAAAAAACACCTCCAATAACACAAAAAACACCTCATTTGTATTGACACAAAACCCAAACATATTGTAAACATTAGTTAAATGACTTACCTAGACAGACGGACAACTACATACTATAATGAAGAAGGACGAGGTTGAACAATTATCGACTCTCTTCAACATAAAACAAGACCTATAAAAAAGAAAATAATGTATTTAATATAATACATTTATTTATAGAGTAGGGTTTAGGGTTTAAGGGGTTAGGGTTTAGGGTTTAGACATGTAAAATTTGCAAAAAGAACATTACACCTTTCAATGCATATATATACTGTAAATAATCTTTTTAGTAAATAATGATGAGGTATGCTCTAGTTCAAACACTTTGTGCCTATGTGCTTTGTTGTTCATACATCATCTTCTAGGTACTTTTTTATGCAAGAACACACCAAAATAGCATTTAGTATATGTCTCTTTATTATTAAAAACATATTATTTAAGCACTTAGAAATTACTAGTGACTGTTCCTATAATGAAGCATAATGACCCTTCAAAATGTTTCCTCTTATAAGCATACATAATGACCCTTCTAGGTACTTTTTTAGGATTAGGATAATATTATAGGTGTTTCATTAATGATTACGAATGTTTAAGTAAGTAATTACATGCCTTTATATAACATAAAGAGATTGAGGATGCTTTCAATACATTTAAGGAGGCATTAGTATATTCTTTAGTTTAACTTTGAATGGCTTTAGTAAAGAAATTGTGATTAAGCATATGCAAATGGGACTAGGACATGGAGTTGTCTTTATGAAAGAAGGCACACCTTGTTGCTTATATTATCAATTCATTATCTGAAAAGAACTTGCATTTGTCTATATATGAAAAATATTTGATGACTGGCTTTTAGGCAATAGTTTCATTATTTGATTGGTAGGAGGTATATGGTGAAAATAAACTATAAAAATTTTAAAGTATTTCCTAGAATAGAAGATAACTACTATTTTTTAATAATCCTAGTTACCAAAATTGATTAGAATTAATTTCAAAATCATATATAAAAATGGAGAACACTATTAATGGATTGTCTGGAGAATAAAGTGGCGAATTGTACAAATTGATGGTTTCTCAACATAGCATCTTATTACAGGAGATTAATCAGAGTTGGGAGGAGGATGTGACGTTGTGGAAGGTAATATAAAACTTTAAGCAAGTCGAATTTAGTGCTTCAGTATATACTTGATCTAATAGCTTGTTACAGTGGAAAAAAGAAGGTTAGTGGTGGGTATTAATGTGGAGTTGATGAACATAATTATCTTATTCACGAAAATCATTACATGCATTTCATCAAACACCTTACAAACATGACAAATTCATCCCAATATTTTAAATGCAAATCACGTGTTTTCTCTTCCATCACTAACATTAACACATTCCACGCTATATCCATTCACAGACAACCTAAAACTATGCAATGAACGCATATATAATTGCCACTTCAGAACTGAACAAGACACCTTCAAAACACGTGAAAGGAAGCAAAAAACATTCCAAATAAAAAACAACCCATGACTTACCTTGACGGACAATTAGAGCGATGACGACGAGAGAACATAGACAGTAAAACGATGTCATTTTTCATTGAACAAACGACAACCCATGACTTACCTCGATAGACAATTAGGGCGATGATGGCGAGAGAACACAGACAGTAAAACGATGTCATTTGTCATTGAACAAATGACGTCGTTTCCATTTTTTTAAATGATACATTTGGCAACACTTTCCAAACACCAAATGTATGCACAAACTAAACATTTCAAAAGAAACAAGGGAAATGACGTCATTTTATCATATATGTATCAATATTTAGCGACGAATTACAAAAGCAGTCGCTAAATCTTTACACACAGTTAACCTTTTAGAGACACCCTGAACCATTCATTAGTAAACAAAATTTTCAACAACGAACTAAGAAAAATATTCACGAATTGTTTACACACAATCAACCTTTTCATGACATTATTTCAAATTGGTCGCTAAAGATGATATTCGGTGACGAATAGGCTATGAGTCGCTAAATCTTTATACAACGTCAACCTTTTAGTGACGGTATGGTTGGTTCATTGCTAAATCTTGATACAACGTAGACCTTTTAATGGCGCTATGAGTAATTCGTTGCTAAATGTTATATTTAGTAACAAATTGCCTTATTAGTTGTAAAATCTTTATAATTTTTATATTTTCCAAAATTTTTGCTACTGTATAAATTATATAAAATAGTATAGAATTTATATATAGTAAATACAGTTTTGTGAGACCATTTATATATATTTTCAAATCATATATTTTAAAAACACTAATAAGAAATTTTAATTTATTATTTTAGATGTTATATTTATGTAATTTACCTTTTGTAATATAAAATTTCTACAAAGTTTAACCCAATTTAATTGGAGTAATTAAAGTTTTGTCACACCACATAAAATTGTCAAATCATATATTTTAAAAGGCATTAATAAAAAGAATTGATTTATGTAATAAAAATTAATTTTTGTTTTTTTAAATTTTTAAAATAACATTGTTGTTTACTAAATTTATGTTTACATTTACAATCATTGTCAATAATATTTAATTTGATTATTAAGAATATCATATTAATATTTAATATTAATTTCTATTGTTTACTCTATTGTAATTATTTTTTAATTACATTGCAATATATATAATTAAATATGGTAATTAATATAATGTTATCTTCATGCCATTACCAAAGGTGGAGCCAAATGGTAATGGCCCACCATTTTGCGATAGTTTTTTTAATTGATGCCAATGGTATATTTGTTTCGAATTAATTGAATACGACATCGTTTTGTTTAACAAGACATGATGTCGTTTTCTACTAGGTGATTAACATAAAATCAAACCTCTCTTCATTTTTGTGTTATTCGTCAACATTCCTCTTCGTTCACTCTCCAAGAAGCATCGTCACCTCTGTTGTAGTCATCTCCTATGCTGTGGTCGTCACCGACGAAGAATTATCATTATCTATAATGGTATTGTTCTTCTTTTCTATTTTCAAACCCTCCTTCTTGTGCTCTGTTTTAGTGCTACATGTAGGAGTTTACTGTGAGTTTTGTGTTTTGTTTATGGTTTATGGGTTTTTGTTTGTGTTTGCGTTTGGAATATGGTTTCTTATGTTTTTGTGTACGATGTGTATGGGTCGATGATTTTTTCCCACCTTCTATGCTTGTTGACTAAAGCCTCCTAACTGTTTGATTAAATTCTTCAATAAAGGCTACTTTTGCAATTTTCATATTTATAAACATATTTACATTTGATTATACCACTTGTAGTATACAGATGTATCCATCAAAATGACTTTATTTCAATGTGTAATGGCGCTATGATTACACATAACAATTAAAAGTCAAATGGTCAAAACTAGAAATATGGTCAATTGTGTTTATATGTTAGCCATAACAATTAAAACTCAAAACTAACAACCTATTACTCTTATTCTTAAAGACCAAATCTTTTAACATACACACACTTGAAGATATATATATATATATATATATATAGTTTCTAAAAATTAACAAGCTAATTATTAAGATAATTTAAAGTTAAATCATAAAATTAAAATTGCTAGAATGATGGAAATTCAATTAAGAATTCTTCTAACTTTTCAAAATTAAACTATTAATATCAATTCATCGCAGAATGTTAATGTGGCAGTTAGTTTTTGATGGTAGAAATGAGCTTTGCTAGGTGGAATATGACAAAATTCTCCCTATTGGAGAACACAGCAATGCAGAAAAAATATATTCACATTTATAGGTATTTGATATTGAATTTAGATTTAATGTTATTAAATAATTTATTTCTTAAACATTATTAAACAATGTGTTGGATCAAAGGAGACCTATACTTAACATAAGTGATAGGAATACAAAGTTAGATAATTGATAAGAATAAAAAATTAGATAATTGAGACTATCCTTTTATACTGTGTTAGTTAATCAATATGTGAGAATCATAAAGTTACCTACAAGAATATATGTATCCTTTTGATTATGAATCATATGAAACTTGTGAAACATGTTGAGTTGAAGAATAAGCAAATCAATCTTTGGTGAAAGAATGATGATGGTATTAATTTTTCAAATCTTATACATATGGTGTGTTGGATGCGATAAAAATTCATAAAAACGATGATAAGTTTATTTTAATATATTACTAATGGCTTTATGTGATATAGTTATATGTATTAAATGAAATATTGATTTTTTTAAAAAATTCAAATTGTTTAAATATAAGGAGAAATTAAGCATTGAGAATACTAAAGCACTTCGATAAGATTGGTGTGAAAGAATGAGATTCTTTGGTGAATACCTTCACAACTAAATTCTATAATAGTATGAATTTGTGTAATAAGGAATTTAAAATTTGAGATATTATATAATACAATATTTATTTCTCCTATAACTAAACCTAGTTCTATAAATTACCTTTGAAAGTTCTAATTAGATCAATTAGCAAGATTTTATATTAGATATGAAACACTAAGACTTTAAAAGAGTTAAGTTGATGATTTTAGGATGTGATGCTTAGTTGAAGCATGTATTACCTAATAAGTTTAGAATTAAATAAGATAATAAAAAGTTATGAGATATCCAAAAGGTTGGATATAATCTTATAGATCAATCAAACAAATTATTTTTTTCAATGTATAGTTATATGAGAATGGTTCTCAAGATAATAGTGCGAATAAGATGAAATTTGAGAAGTTCAAATCTCATGATAATACATCCAGTTGGAACTAATACCTTTATTGATACATTTAATTTATAGTCAAAAGGCTATGACATGTTAAAAGGTTCACTTTCATGATGAATTCAAAAAATTTATTTTGGAGATGATTGTGAATTTATCATGTTTGCAAGAAGGTTAGTGGAGACATATTGCTTATAATGAGAATAATAATTCATATTTTCAATTGTTGAAAACATAATTGTCCAAGAACAATACATATTGGATATGAAAAAGTAATCACTTAATTTAGGAAATTAGATTTATAAATATATATTGGAAGTTTTTTACCTATTCTACTCCAAGTATGTAGTTAATGTACTAAAGATGTTTAGTTTGTGAGATACCAGATAATTGTGAAGTATCAAAATGTATATATTATTCCATGTATGAGTTGATATTTTGAATTTAAGGTTATAAGAATATTAACTTTAAAAGTAAATCCTAGTTAATATATATTTTACTTGAAATAATGTTATTTTAAGATTGGAAAAGTCCCAATGTAGCAATGGTTGTTAATTAAGTCATAATATATTTTTCATTTAGTGGAAATGATTATTTGGATCAATAAGTTATTTAATGAACTTGTTATAGTTCATTGTATTGTTTAGGCATTAATGTTTGTAAAACATTAGAGTCGTTGCGCATATGAAAGGAGCTAAGATCTTATCAAAGATCCAAGTATGTATTTAGGTAGTTTATTTTAATTATAATGATAATTGTAATGTATATATATATATTCAGATGTATATGATAAAATGTATGACATAAATATACATTGCAAATTAATTTATATTGAGATCATAATAATGGAATTCATATTATATTTATGTATTATCTCTCAATTGTTTCTAGTTATCATTCTATTAAGACAGGACATTAATAGAACATAAAAAGGCTAACATATGTTATGCTTCTTTCTTATGAAGGAAGTGGTTGATCTTATAGACTAAAGTACGAAGATACTTAAATAAACGTGTAGGTCCTTGTTAGAGAATAAGTTTACTGAACTGACCCACATGAGAAATCTATATGGAATATTACTTGTATTTCTATAGAAATTCTTATTGTGATGATTGTATAAGTGATCTTTTGACTTGAGATCTCCAAGTTAGCTCATATAGGATTGTTTTCATACTATTTATGACTCATTCTAGTCAAGAGTGGCTCAATCGGTAGTCATTGGACATAGCATGGAACATATGGAGGTTGTTGAGTGATCAATCTAGGATTCATCTTTCTAATATATAGAGGTAGTTTAGTGATTAATATATGATTTATTACTTTAAAGTGATTAGAGAGAATGTTTCATTATTCTCGACTAATATTAATTTCGAAATCTTTGGTCAAGATGGAATGACATTTTGAAATATTTTCAAATGTTATTAATTGAATCAAATACTAATGGTGGATAACTTATATGATCGGACTTAAATAAGGTAGACATTAATTTCATATTTTATGTCTAAGAAGAACATTGTATGGTAAAATAAGTGAATTACATGAAAAAATTATGTATGGAAAGATTAGAGAAAACAGCTTTAACATTCTTAAATATTTTGATAGTCATGATGTTTTGTTAGACGTCAATCTTGATCTATAAATATAAATTATTTAATTAAAAAATTAAAGATAAATTTAAAATGTTTAACTTATCTAATTCTAAATATGATTTTTTAAAAATAAGTTGAACTTGATTGTAAAGTTTGAGAAACTTTATTATTAAATATTTAATATTTAATAAACAAGGATTAATATGAGATATTAGATTTTATTTGAGCATGATTGTTATTTAATTAGAATTAATAGTAAGTCTAATTAAAATCTAATTAAAATTAAAATTTAATTTTAATTAAATTACTAAAATGTCCAAAACTTATTATACATAAGCTTAAACTCTAAAAGAACTGATACTCCTTGCCTAACCTTCTTTGTAACAGACGTAGATCAAATTTCATAATAATGTACAAATTATGATTCATACTTATTATAATTTATGTATTAATTGTTTTCTAAAATTTTAAGTCATCTTGATTTTCGAAAAACTAATACGAAAAAGTTTCAAGTTTATTTTTCCGTGTGCAGGAACATATTCTGCCTCAATTTCTCAGCATGTACAACCATTGCTAGGAAAAGAATCAATAGGACAAGAAGTAGAAGCGTTAAATTATGAGAAAATTAGAATTCATCAAAGTTCTTCAATAATCCGCTTTCCTTCGCTTATATATATGAGTTTGATTGTGGCTATGTGTTGTACGTTTTCTTGATCTTCACCAACCAAATCTTGAAAGCCCTGCATAAGTTCTTCTGGCATTTCCTCCAAATGCAACTTCTGGAGTCCAGTAAGATGCTGAATACCACTAGGCAACTTGTTCATCTTCTGACAACGTATTAGGTATAACTCTCTGATACTTGGCAGTGAACCCTCTTCCAGCTTCATGATATCCAGTCTTGCAAGATCTTGAAAACTAAGTTTGATGAGTTTGGGAAACCATCCTGTCTTGAAGTGCATAAATGTACCATCATAAGCGTTCTTAAGTTGAAGGGACATGAGGCTAGAAAGCAAATGCAGAGAGGGCAGCAAATCTTCTTTTAGACAAGAATAGCCTAGAGACAAGTGAGATAGACTTGCCAATGATCCAACCCACCCAGGTAACCTGTTCAGTTTTCCAAACAAAGAAAGTTTCTGAAGGAACAATGGAGGCAGAGGTAAAGCTTCCAATTGAAGTTCTTCTTCCATGCTAGAAGCCATCACACCTAAGCTGATAAGCCCTGTCATTCTTTTGATTGAAGAGCAGAGTGCTTGTCCGTCTTCAGCTCTCAACTTCGTAATTTCCAACTTCTTGAGATCTGACAAGTTTCCCAGATGTTGGATTACTTCCTTATCTGCTTCAATGTATGCTAACGTTTGTAAGCTTTTGATATTCCATATTCCGGCAGGCACTTGCATGCTTCTGAGAGTTTCTGAAGTCTGATCAATTTTCCGGTACATACACAGATGTCGCAGCTTAGATAGTTTTGATATTCCACCGGGCAGCCTCTGGACAAATGTGTTTCGGACATCCAGCGTTTGTAGATATTTCAGCCTTCCCATTGACTTCGGTAGCTCCCTAATTTTGGTGTTTCTCAAGTTCAGGTACCTTAAATTGAACAACTTGACCAATGCACTTGGTATGGCTTCAACAGGAACTCCTTCTACATTAAGGATCCTTAACAATCTGAATTTTGATAAGATGCAAGTTAGAGAGAATGAGGAGCATGAATCAGTGGGGAACACAAAAAAAGAGCGAAGATGATGAGACGTATTAGTGCTGATGCGGATGTTTTCAACTGTATTATAAATTGATAATTGGTGTACTTTTCCTTCCATCCTGGATTGATGGTCTTCATATGATGTGCAGAAATTCTCCTTTTCAGACATTGTCATGGCCAGTTCACGCATAACATCATGCAATCGACATGTTTTCGCCCTCCCTGCATCATTAGTCTCTGTGACTTGTATCATACTTCGAAGGATGAGTTCCATGAGATATTCCTCTGCTATCTCCTCCATGGTCATCCCCTTTCTTCCACTTATGAATCCTTCTGCTATCCACAGTCGAATGAGATTCTTGGTCTTTATTGGGTAACCGTCACGAAAGACACAACAATACAGAAAACACTGCTTGAGATAGAAGGGTAAATCATTGAAACTCGACAACAAGATGCCTTTCAGACTTTCCAGCATTTGATTATTGCTTAGTTGCCAATTGATGCTTTCATACACTTTCCTCCATTCCCCAACTGTTTTGCTTTTTGAGCACATGAGACCCCCAACAGCCACTATTGCAAGTGGCAAGCCTTGGCATTTCTTCATTATAGCCTCAGCCAGAGACTGAAGTTCCTTGGGACAGCGGTGATCTGGGTCATTCCAGAATGCCTTCTTGCAAAAGAGGGACCAGGCATCCTTCTCCTGAAGATGCTCAAGGCGATGGATAAGGCTTCCAATCCCAACAGCCGCTGCTACATTCTCATTCCTTGTCGTAAGAATAATTCTGCTTCCATGCTTATTATTGGGAAATGCAGCCCTTATTCTACTCCAAAGATCTATGCTCCACACATCATCTAAGACTATTAAATACCTCTTCTGATGCAGGTAATCATTGAACAAGCCCAGAAGTTCCCTGTAATTCAGTGATCCGAGCTTATCAGGAGCTGGTAGTTGGGTTGTAGCAAAAAGTTCTTTGATCATGCTTCGTAGAAGTTCATCCACCCCAAATGTTTGTGACACAGACATCCAAGCCCAGCAATCAAAGCATCTTTTGATTATCTGATTGTTGTACACCGTCGTGACTAGAGTGGTCTTACCAAGACCGCCCATTCCCACAATTGAAATGATAGTCCTGCGAGGTTCTTCTTCCATTAACCATCCAAGCAACTGCTCTGTGTTTGCTTCCATACCCACTATCTCATCCTCATCCACGAATATTGACGAGTCTCCATACTGCTGCCATATATCACTAGCCAAATTTGTGGTCTTCGCCTCATCAAGCTGAACGAAACCATATCGCTGGCTTCTTTCTGATATTTCATGTACCTTAGATTTGATATGCTGAAGCTTTGAAGAAAAATAATGCCTCTTGCACATGCGTTTGGGGAAGTGGACCACATCTTGAACAATACCTTTCAAATCACTTTTACGCATTTCTCTGTCTCTGTGGTGCATGAACTCATCTACGATGTCCTCAACTTCATACGCAACATCTCTCACTTGCTTCATCCATGTTGCCGCAGATTCACTCTTAACTTTTCTTCGTTCTGCATCCCTTATGAAGGATCTCATGCTTTCCAACTCAAGCTTGATTTTCTCTATTTCATCACAAACATCTCCCAACAATGAAGCCTTGTGCAGAAGGATGGTAGTTAGTTTGTCGAGTAAGAAATTTACAGCTCCATCAGCCATTTTCACTTGCAAACTTTCTTTCTGCTTCTTGCCTTGGCTTTCTCTTGTCTCTCATTGCAGTGGAGGAGGAAGGAAATTTCCAGGCAAAGTAGATGGCTATGATTTAAGACAATTGAGTGAGCTGGTGAAGACCTGGGACGAAGACTTTTTTGTTTACTTTTCTATATTTGATGAATCTTCCGTCCCATTCCCGTGTCGTTTAAAATTTATTGTATCTCATCCAATCCTTTGGACGTGAAGCTAGGATGTCAATTTTGGCCTGCTTGGACCAATCTGGCCAGGATTTGGCGGGTTATAAACAAGTTACTGGTTGACCATGGTCTGTCCGAGTCAGGCAACGGACTGACTATGATTGGCTAATGTGGGCTACAGATTGGCTCGGCTCAATCCATTACTCGACAATAACATCGTTTTGTCTAAAATGATACTATTTTATATTTTTTATATTAAAAAAATATATAATCCGGCTGTCCTTAGCCCGCTAGACACGTCCTGACTCATTGGCATCCATACATCAACCAAAGCAAGGTCCCCTTTCCCATCACTACGACCGCAGCTAGAAGTACCGCTTATTTTAATAGGGGCGCGGCGAATTTTGACCAATGTTATACTTATTTTGCATCAATTTACATACGTACATCTAAAGTTGACTCCCATCACAGCTTTTGAAGTTCACCTCCAAATTAGGTTTTATGTTTTTCAAAGTATTTAACTTTTTTTAAACTCGATAATTAAATTACTTGAATTTTAGGTATAAGCTTATGAGATGGGCTTGAATATAAAAATAAGTTGAAAAATTTATAAAGTTTATTTTGAATTATATAAAAATTTTAAAAAGAGATTAATTTTAATTTATAATTATTTTAATTTATAATTCTCTTTCATTACTTATTCTAAATCAATTAATGTATATGATTTAGATTGTATAAGAATTATAAAATTTTATACTTATTTACATAATTTAATTTTATTATAATTTATATTTTTGTGTATACTATTATCAGAAATATCAATTTATTTTATTTTATAAATAATAAATATTAATATTTTAGTGTTTAAATTTAAAATTCTATAATAATCAAGTTTAAATTTTAACATAAGATTCATTTTAGTCGAATATGAGTTTAAAATTTCTTTAACAATTTTTAGAATGAATTTTAATTGGATTCTATCTAATTTAAGTAATATATGTATGTATTTATGAGGTATTAATCTATAATATTCAAGTACTTAAGATGCTCATCCATGTGCTGGTCTAATTATAATTAGTAACCCCATTTAAATAATTAAGATGATGTGTTAATGGATATCAACTTTCCCTCATTTTTTAATTTAAAAAAATGAAAGAAAAATAAAAGAAAAATTATTTTTATGAACTAATACGAAGAAAGCAATGACATATCGAATATGTAATACAAAGGAATGTTAGAGAGCTGATTACAATCAAATAGAAGAACTTCATAAATAAACACATCAATGGAGGAACTTCTCAGAAGACTTAAAGGGATTGTGTACGAGACATCCAAGTAACAACAAGTAGAAGAGGCCTTGGCTACTAAAAAAAAAAAAAAAACTGATAGGCCCTGGGCATCGGATGTTTACACTTCCTAATAGTAAAGCAACTTTTGAGAACTCAATATTTTCAGATTATACTCCTATTTTAATACAACTCCAATAATACAAGGGCACAAACACTATATCTTACTATTTTATTACAAATCTTCTCCAATAATACAAGGGCACAAACTGTATATCTAAAAGAGAAAGATCAAATTGATAACAGAGGAACTAAAGAACCTTAATAGAAGGAGAGTTGGTAACATTAATCTTATATTCTCTCTGAGGAAGGGAAAGATTGAATAGAGCTCAATCTAACCTTGAAATTTCCCCTATAAATATGGACTTCTAAGCAGAGGAGAGGATAACTTTATTGAATTACACTCATGGAGTTGAGTTTAATCACTCTATTTGGAAGCTAGCTTAAGGATGGTGATAAAAAAACTTCTTTCTTTCACAACTTAGCTCCTGGTAGGAGGAGCAATAACAAAATATTTTCTTTTACTTTTAAGCAAGGAAATTATATTAACAATGAACAAGAGTTTCAATTTTTTATTTGAACTCTCTTGGTTCTCCAACTAATTGTCACTCATTTATGTAATTATTATAATCAATTATGAATGAACAAATTTTAAGTAGGAAAATTGATCTCCTAGCTAGACCACTCAGTCTTAGAGATATGGAGGAAGCTTTATTTTCTCTTCATCCTGATAAGTACTTTATCCCTAATAGAATGAATTGCTTCTTTTTATAGAAGCATGGATATATATCAAAACAATGGTAACAAATGTTGTTTTCGACTTTCCCAAACTTGGAAAAATGTTGACGAAATTTAATAAAACCTTCATGTCTCATTCCTAAGGTACCTTCCCTTTACTATTTGAAAGAATTCAAGCCTATCTTATACAGTGACATAAAATTTGAAGTTTATAGCAAGAAGGCTAAAGGAGATACTCCCAAGACATATTGATTGTTGACCCCGGGTCCCCCAAACGGATTTTATGGCGACTACATGTCACCAATGAATTAATTATAAATAAATAAATTATAACATTTAAATAAATTAAAGACTAGGCAAGAAAAATTCGTGGTAGGATCGAAGAACAAATATAGACATAAAATTAAATTGTTCAAAAACAAATTATTTAGTAAAAATAAGTAATACACAATTTATTAAAGAATATCAATTTAAAAGAAATAGATAATAATGATTTTCAAATAAAGAAAATTCATAGGAAAGGTAAAAATATTACCCTACAATTTATAAAAATTTTTCTATACCCAAAAAATGAATCAAGAATATTTAATTTGGGTGATTAAGAAAAATTTACAACTTAAGTTAATGTTGAAATAATCAGGAATTTCAAAGACGCCAAAGGCATGGAGTGAGAGAGTCTGAAAAAAAATTACATAAGTCGCGATCGCACCGTAGTACGATCGCGACATTGAAAAAATGTAGAAGGTCGCGATCGACATTGAAAAAATTTAGCAGGTCGCGATCGTACTACATTACGATCGCGTCCATGCACAATTAGGGAAGCCCACAGTCGCGACTTGGTCGCGGCCGCTATTCTGGCCAAGTAGGCCGGTTGCGATCGCGAATTTTTGGGCCTTTGTCGCGATCACGAATTGGGCGCCTTTGTCGCGATCGCACCCCTCACGATCGCTACTTTTTCCCATATTCAACATCCTTACTTTTAATCAACATATCTTTCAATCCAGAAATCCAAAAATTACTAACTATATGTTGTTAGAAAACTAAGATCAAGACCTACAACTTTTATGAAGACAACTTTGTCTGATTTTGCATGTATCGCTACAATTTAATCAATTAAGAGAAGGTTACTATTTACTCTAAATTAAACACCAATTATGCAAAATTGCACCCAAACACAGCTACCTTAAAAAGGTCATAACTTCTACACCTAATGTCCAAAAATTTCGATCTTTATAGCAATAGAAAGCTAAAAGGATAATCTACAACTTTTATGTAGACCACTAAGCCCAATTCTGCCTAGATCAGTATAGTTTATCCATCAACGTTTCAGATCACAGTTGGACCTCATTACTTGTTTTCACTCATCATAACACAAACAATTCTGACCCAAAATTCAAAGAACCCGAACCAACATAACTTCCCTTACATACCAAACTCCTTTGCTACACAATGTAACACAACCAAACCTTCATCATACCTCTCACCATTCAGCACACAACCAAGCT
>JANZXP010000009.1:8141115-8175220 GCA_027576715.1 Erythroxylum flavicans
TTTTCATGCTAGATAATTTAATAAAATAATTAAAATAAAATAAAAAGATAAAAATCCTAAAAGCGGGATCCAACATTGATCACTTATAATTAACTTTCTTCAAAGAAAGGTTGATACGAGACAATATTTTATTATACTAAGTGTAAGAAGTTGAAGTTAAGTAGCTTGTTCTTTGTAGATGATCTTATTCTTCTCTTAAGAGTATAAGCTAATTACTTAAGTGCTCTAGTGACTGCATTGAACACATTTCAGGAGCTTACAAGTCTCCCTATTGACAAGGAAAAAAATTTAGATGTGTCTCCTTAAGTGTACTCCACTTAGCTAATTGATTTTTTACCTGGACAAGTCTAAAACCAAAGAAGCCTCCTTTTACCTATCTAGGTATCATAAATAAGTCCTCATATAATGAATATCTACCACTGATTGAAAGAATACAGAAGAGGATTTCAAGTTAGTGTAACAAAACATCTTATCGCTAGCTGGTAGGATTTAGCTCATCAACTTGATTTTGAACAGGATCCATATGAAAATCTTCTCATCTTGGGCTATCTATAAGCATTTTAAAAAAAATTTAGAAGAACTTGGGAATCTTTCTATGGGTTAATACTATATTAAACACGTTATGACTAAGGTAAAATAGAGTGAATTAAGTGTGCCTAAGGTAAAGGATAATTATGAGCCATCCCTATCAAAACTACCAATAATGTGATGGTGATTAAAATATTATGGAGGCTTTTAGTTAAGAGATAGGCACTTTCGGATAGATGGATCTGTGCTTATTACTTGGATGGATTAAATCTATGAACCATTTAATAAGGAAACAACTCTTTTTGGACTACGTTCAATTATTGAGGTTAATGGACATAGTTAGACATGAAATCACTTATAAAGTCGAGAATGGAGTAAACGTAAGATTCTAGTTTGATAACTGAACCAATTGTGGTCTTTTGAGAGAAGTAAGTGAGCTCAGATCATTGCATACATCTATCCCTAAGCATGCCTCAGTTAGAAGTGTTACCAAGGACTCCACTCACTTATCTTCTAATAAGTTTTGTTCTTATACTAGATATGGAGGATGATATAGGCGAAACATAAGCTCTATAGGTTATTTCACTAATTCCTTATGTAGATTGTTCTTGAGCACACAAAATCCAAGAGTTAAATGGCATAACTAGGTTTGGTTCAACCAGGCTAACCCAAAGGCTTTAATTATTCTCCAGCTTGCTATAAAAGGAAAATCATCTATAATTGATAGAACTAAGGGGTTTATGAATATTCCAATCGTATGCTATCTCTACAACCAAAAGGAAGGGTTTATGGAGCACCTTTTCTTCAGATGTGACTTCTGCTATTATATATAGAGAGGAATGTTGTAGATAAGTCGCTTTCCTTCTCTAATAAATCGTAATGATACTTTACTATGTTCATATCAGTCTTATAACCTTTGTAATGGTGATCACCTGGTTTTGCAGGTTTTCCTTGGGAAACAACATATATGCTCTTTAGTGAGAAAAAAATATGAAGGTAGTACAAAAACAATATCTGACAAGGATGCTCTTCTTTATGTTCTTATTGTCCTAACAAAGGAATAATTAATGGCTTCAAAAGTTCAACTTTGAAAGCAGTCTAAACTTAGCTTCCTCTTGTAATATACTTATGGATTATATATGAACAAGCTCTAAATGGTTAGCCTAATCAAGCTCCAACATTATTATTTTTTATTAGAAGAAATGGTACTCCAAACATAAGCCTCAAAACTATCAATTGAGTTTTAGCGCACTTAGATACATTTTATTCTAGTAAGTTTTAGTTGATTTTAGAAGTAGCTTAAGTTCTTACATTTGAATGGCCTTATATTGGTTTAGATTAACATATGGACAAAGAGATCAAGTATGATTTAAAATAAGCACTTGGATATCTAAGAATTGTAAAAAGACATCTTTGAATCAAAAAAATATAAACATAGAAAGTCATATTATTTTATAATAAAAATTAAAGACTTAGATAAAAGTTGATAATAGTAGTTTAATCTATAGAATTATATGATTAGTTTATATTTATCTTACACTAATGATAGGCTAAAATAGTGAATGCATTGCATAAAAAATTGCCTTTATCTCTTATCTTATAAATTTATGAACATCTAACATTTGTTAATATATCTTTTAATTGCAAGTTTATAATCTTGTGTAGTCAGTAGTTTAAGCATTATATAAATTCCAAAATGGCAAATTTAATTCTAACCTTTACATATGAATTCAAATTAGGCCTTAACGTTTCATAATGTTCAAATTGAATCTTAATATTTTAAAAGTGTTCAAATTAAACCCTATACAAGTGAAAAATATAACAAAAATATGATTTCATCAATCAATCATATAGCATAAATATATTATTTTTTTGATAGACGTGACTTTATAGAGTCCGTCACTCTTTTGAAATATTCAAAATTAAATAATAGTTAATTAAATTTTATTAATGTTTAAAATTTTTTAATTTAAATTTACCCTAAATAAAACTAATTACATCAATAAAATTTAATCAGCTAAGCCCTTAATTGACAAAACCTAAGTTCCTATAAATTTCCCAATTTTCCTAACTTAAAAGTCTACCTCTTCACTATTCTCCACGTCCCTCTTAATTGTCCTTCTCGCTTCCCTCTTCATCCTTCTTCTTTGCATTTTAATTTCTCGAAATATGGCTCCCTCTACACAGCACTTTAAGAAGCCACTCCTTCTCCTGACTCCACATTATCTACTGGCTAAAAAGTTTTGCAGTAGGAGAAGGGAGCAGTTATAGAAACTCCAATAACTAAAAAGTCCACTGCTGCCCATCTTCCTCTTGCATTTGCCATTTGGCATAATAGTTTTCGTGTAGGGGTGAACAACCTGTAATGAAAATTGTAGAGATGGGAGTTCAGCATGTGGATGTGAGCAAGTAATTAAATGTCGTCAAAGATGAAATGAAGACAAGAAATTAGGCTCCACCTTTGACTTTCAAATAATCAAACTGTTCATAAGTTGTGAGCTTGAGATCAAATATTTCAGATCATTCTGAAGTGGATAAAAGAATTATGACCCCTTTAGTTCCTAATTGTGATACTTAAGAGCCAATAAAATCCAACCCGCCTTCACAGAAGATGAACCTCAGACACAAGAAACTTTACATGTTAAAATTTTCAGGAATAGTGAGAGGCACTCGAAGGAATCTACTTGTCTCCCGGTAATTTTGGTGACAGTGAAGAGGGAGAAGTTAGGTTAGTGACACTGAGAAATTGAGGATTATGGAATATGGGTTTTGTTACTTTAGAGTTAATCTAAGGTTTAACAAAATTTTATTAGGGTAATTAATTTTTTATTTAGGATAAATTAAAATTAATAAGATTAGTTAATTAATTATAAATATTTTTAAAAGAAAGATAAGCTCCACAAAATATTTTGCAAAATACTTTTCCCAAATTTGCAATGAGTTATTTTAATATAATTAGTTATCAATTCATCTTAAAATATTTATATAGGCTTTTCCATATAATTACAGTTAATCACATAATAATTTGTGTCAAAATAATTTCAATAGAAATTTAGTAAAAACATTTCTTATAAATATATTTAATATCATTAAGTATTTTAAAATTATTTAAAATTTTAAAGTAAATAAAAATTAACGTCTTTTTAAATTATTTACTTTTTCTAATTAAAATATATTAACATGACCATTGGCTATTATTCAAATTTACTTGAATTTACTATTTTGTTAATTAAGTTATAAATAATCAATTTAATCTAAGATTAGAAAATTTAAGATTTTAATAAAATGGTCATGAATTTACTGTTTGTTAATTAAAATAAAATGACCAACTTGATCTAATGTTAGAAAATTGATATGGTTCATCTTGCTAAAAAGGTCTAGCGGTTAATTCAGTTTTTTGATTCATTATGTATTAATATTCCAAAAGCTAAGTTCCTTCTTGTGATATTTTACATGCGGAGAGAGATGACAGACCATCTTATGCTTGGTCTGGTATTCATAATGCCATTTGGATGGCTAATTCTGGTGGGATTTAGAGGTCAGGTGACAAATCAAGTTTTAGGATACATGAGGATAAATGGATGCCTACAAAATTTCTGCTTTAGATTCTTATTCCCTCTCACCTATCCTTTATGGAAATAATACTACGAGAGAACTGGTGGATGAACATTACCAAGGGTGGAATGAAGACTTTGTTATGATTCCTCCAGGAAAATAAACATGATCTTAAGCATGATTCCTCAATGAATGAATGTGGTTATATATGAGATGTTTATATTTTTGACATGAGTAAGCACATCAATGATGGTTCACTCACTGAGTTCGCAAACTTATCAAAATTGTAACATTGACTTTTCAAGTACAAGGAAGACTTAGCTCTAAGGCAAACTAGTAGAAGTCTAGTATTTTGGAAAACAAAAATGGCTCAAAGGTCTAGTCAGTTGATATATAAGGATTAGTAGACTGTGTATATGTAGTTTCTCATTTCATGTAGAACTTTTTGTAAAAGAATAGTAAACACTCAAATGTTTTTGATAATATACATAGTTGTTTAATAAAGTGTAATGCTACGGTGTAAGTTATGTTAGTGAATGAAATGAGAAAAGTTGACCTTTTCAAAGTTCGTAATATGTTTGGTGCCGTAATAAGTGACTATGATTGCTCTAACATGTCATTTTTATAGGGTATGTTCTTGAATGTCCTTTGAATATTCGAGCATATACTCTATGGTAGTGGTGTGTTATACTAAGTCTATTTACAATAGGTCTTACACCTTCTAGTAACTTAATTACGAAAAATTCTAATTTTGATTAAACTTTAATTAGAATTATAATTAATTATAATAAATACAAATTGGATCGAAATAAGATTCAATATCTCATATTGGTCAATATTTATTAAATATCTCATATTTAATTATAAAGTTTCTTAAACTTTACAATCAAGTCTAACTTGATTAAAACAAACACCTTTTTCTCTCCATCTCATTCTTTGTTTATGTGACATATTATGTTCCTAAATATGTTGTGGATATAAATTATAACCCTAAATCATATTCAATATTAGATAAATTAACTCCTTTAATTTATCTTTAATTCTCTAATTTAATAATTTATGTTCATAGATTAAAATTGGTGTCTAACAACACATCATAACCACTCAAACATTTAAGAGTGTCAAAGTGGTTTTTACTAATTTTTTTGTGCATACTTTTTTCGTATAATTCAATCCTTTTATTATATAGAGTTACTATTAGACATAAAGCTTGAAATTAATGTCCACTCTATTTGAGCCTAATTATATTAGTTATCCACCATTACTATTTGATTCTAATAATGACATTTGAAAACTACTTAAAAAGTGTCATTTCACCTTGGCCAAGGATTTCTCTAATCAATACTAATCGAGAACAACAAAACATTCTTTCTAATTACTTTAGGGTAATGAATTCTATATTGTTCACTCAACTACCTCAATATAGTTCATGCTATATCCAGTGACTACTGATTGAGATACCTTTGACTATAATAGGTCATAAGTAGCATAAAAATATAGAATTCCATATATCTGAGTATGTGTATAAGATAAAGAATGTCTTTAAATAATTATGTCACTAAACTACAAATAATTGATTGGCTCTGGGTTATAAACTAACATGTGGTTGATAAATTTTCTTAGTCCTTTATATTAGTTAAAAAAATTTCAATTAAGTTAGCATATCATTTCATTATGAACTAGCACTATAACTCAAAATTTTCTTTTTCTTCTTCTAACTAGTTGGTTAATATTGATGAAAATTTATGAAAGTTAGTAGTGGCAAATAAGGAAAAGGTAGTTTTTAAGGTTATGCATAGAGTACTCTTTACAAAAGTTTGTTTGGTTAAACAAGATATGGTTATTCCAAGTCTTTTATGCCCTTTTTTTCTAGGTTCCTAAGGTGTTTTTGGTTTTAAGTCAATTATGAGACCTAGATTTTATTATATATCAAAAAACTCATTTGCATCTTTAGTGGAATACTTTTTCAAACTTTATGATGAATGAATTAAATGACTTATTTCCATTACCTGTTATTTTTTGATTATATAAACTTAATTAAAAACTAGACCAATTAATTACTTGAAAATTTGATAGTGAATCTCAATAGTTTAACAAAAAATTAGAAAAATTGTAGAGAACGTGATTTAGGGTAGAGCGTTGGTCCAATCTCTAAGATTGATCAATCATATGAGATGGACTAAAGTTAATGTCAATAGTATATATAATAAGAGAATAAGAAATAACAATGTGTAAAATGGTTGTGTGAGATTAGTGTGGGAGACTTATAGCTTTTACAAGTATTTTCTCTCTTTTTGAAGTACTTATCTATGTTTGAGGCATTTGTTTCTTTTGAAAGGGTAAAAATGTTAAATTTCTACAAATTTATAAAAGTGTTATGGAGAAAACAATTTGTTAGTTATGGTTATTGCTAATAGGTCATTTTTATGCTTCTCTTGGTATGAAGGAGTGATAGATACTCTTAGAAGTGAATGTAAATATTTTTGTAAGTGTTGGCCTTTTACATTTCAAAAGGGTTAATCTGCTCACCCACTTGCCTTGAATTATTATGGGAAAGCATGTAGTGATTTTTTGTTTTTGCTATTTCCCTTAATGGATTGAATTGCTCTCTCTTTTTGATATTGGTTAACAAAAATGATGTTTATTAAAAACTAACACATAAAATTAAGATGTAATCAATTTGACTATGGAAGTCACAAGCTTCATTCATAAAGGTTGAACACTCTAACTTGGTAAAAATGACCCTTAATCAAGCTATAAAAATATTTAAATCTAAGCTTATGAGAATAATGTTTTGAGAAAAAATGTTATCAAATAGAGGAATATTTATAAGCAAATGTTTTTTAATAAATTTATTATTTTAATTCTTAAAAAAGATAAGTATACTTGTGAATTTGTATTAGTACTATAGTATTAAAGGTTGATCCCATAAAGAATGGACACATTGAATCTAATCCTCATATTACTATCTAATCAATAATAAGATGGGTTAGTTGATTTATATTTATAAATAAACTAAACTAAATACCAAATGTCTTATATGATACTTGAATCTTATACAATAAAAAAAGGAAGCGTAAATATTAATAAATTCCTAGATTAGATATCCCTTTAATTTCATCTTGTGTTCTTGATTTAATTATAAGAATTATATCATTTAAAATTATGAGGTTTCCTAATATAATTTTCTATCATTTCTTAATGAAAAACCACTTATCCCTAATTTGATTAATCAATATCTCTATATGAATAACTACCATTAGAATATACTAAGTTCTATAAAACCTCACAAAGGTTACCTTAATACTGAAAAGGTCACATAAGTTTTTCTTTAGATCTTTAATACATGTTTTAAGTCAACCTACACATAGGTTTCTCAACTATGTCTATACATAGATCAAATCAAATCTAAGATCTTTCTTGTATATGATCATAATTAAAAACAACACTTATAAATCTATATGGAAATATTTATTGAGAAACTAAATCAAAATATATAAGAATCTATTAGAGTTTTAACTAATCTAGATACAAAAGCTTAGCCTAAAGTATCCTTGAAATAAGAAAAACAATAGTTGAAAGGAAGGAAAAACTTATGCTAAGGTATCCCTTAATGAAGATCTTGATTCTTTGTTAATAATTTCTTCTTTAAGAAAATGAACTTAAATCTCTCTCTCTATTAAAAATGAATTTTTGATGTGTTTCTCTAGATCTTACTTGGTAGGTGATTGCCAACCTTAAAAAATTAAATAATAGAATGGAAAAAAGTGAAGTTACTAAACTAAATTTCATCACTTTTTATATGTTTTATCTACAACAAAATATAGTCTAGAACATATTCATGTATTATGTCATAAATTTTACTAGTTCTTTTATCATATTTTTGTTCTAGTTTATGTATCTTACTACAACTTTTATAGAGATAGACACACGTTATGCAATAATTGTGTTTAAGCATACAAATATTATTGTAATTTTTCTCTAATAGTACATGAATTAAGACTTAATCATATCTCAAGCTATCTCTTTGAAACTTTTCTCCACCATATGGCCTCCCTTCGAACTATGTCTTTATCTCTAGGTTATTCAGGAGGATTATGGGCTATCACTCTGTGTTTAGTTAAAAATTATGTTTTCTTCAAATTTTCACTTATAATCTTCTTTAAATTTTTACTATGCCATTCTTTAAGTAATTATTTCATAATTACCTAAAATAATAAATTAAACAAATTAAACTAAGGTAATTTAGATGAAAATTTTAACAAAAAACTAAAAAAATGTGCACATATTTCATGTATATAAAATATCCCACACTTAGAATTTCGCTTTACCCAAAGCAGAGAAATCTTAATCACTTTAAACTTAAGTAAGTTTCAATTCTAAGAAAGTTCAACACATCCATCAAAGAAATCAAAATCACTTATTACGTATTTAACTTTATTATTCATCAGGTATCATAATTTATTTTAACCTAAATTAACAATACTTCAAAAAATTAGCTCAATTCAATTACCTTATTTATAAAATGAACATAAATGAGTAAAAAACTTCCACTCACAAGCACTTAATGAACCATATTGAAAGTAGATTAAATCACTTATTTTTGGAGTTTTTATAGTACATGAGAGGTTTAATTGAGACTTTCATCCCAACTTTTTGATATGAAGGTAAATTCCCTGTTATAAATATCTTTAGTTAGCTAAGTAATTCATAATTTCAATTGGCTACTAATGTGTAATTTTATGTTTTAAATTGTAAGTGTACATTGTAGTTTTAACTAGCACTAGCAAGTACAGGTCAATCCTAAGAGGACTAGAATTACTGGAATTTACCATCTTTCTATTATCTAGCCTAACAAATTATGATGTTTAAGATAAAAAATGCAAAATTAGAATAATAAGCTAAAATAGATCAACACAATTAACGAACTAAAACTAAGATTAAACTAAGAAACGATTAAATAGAATAATGGTACCTAGACTTCGAACCCCTTTAAGACTTCTCATGAAGTCATGATTTCACTGTTCAATTTAATCCATAGTTTATTAGTCCATGGTAATTCTTATCTTAATATGTTTCTTAAGAAAATTAACACCTAACATTCAATTGATTAATGAAAATCTCTTTCTACTTAACACTATAAGATTGCATTGATTGATTCATGAATTTTACTATTATTTTTGTCACTAATCTAAAGGATTTATATTGACTTGTCGCTAGGTTCGCATGTGACTCTTTTCAATTATGGTAGATCTATTCATACAAAAGGATTTCTCAATCTCAATTGCATGAAATCATACATGAAATAATATGCTAGCAATATTAATTCAAGAATAATTAAGAACATATGATTGAAACTGATCATAACATCAAGACTAAAGGAAAAATAAAGAACTAAAAGAACCATGTTGAAATGCTTTTTAATCTTCCCAAAATCCACTTTAGATTGATGAAATTCCATATAAAATATGTTTTCTTACTTATTCTCCATTCTCTCTATCATTCTAGCATCAATTTATGTTTTTCTAAGCCTTATACGAACCCTTTTTTTCTTCCCCTCATTTTCTCTTGGTGTTATCCATTTATAACTTAAATTTAGGATTTTTGGGGTGGACACAATCACTCACATGACCCCAGCCACTCACATGGTTGTGAGTATGATCATTCCTCAATCTCACTTTAATCTTCAAAAATTGTGAATAAACACAGTCCTAGAGAGCTACACGAGCACCCATATGGCTGTGTAGACTTACACAAACACCCACATGACCATGTAGACTTATATGGGTAACTAAAAAAATAGCTTTAATTCTTCCATTTTCTATATCGTTTTCTCCTTAACTCTTCTCATTTTTATTCATGAAAGCAAATAAGACCTAAAAACACAATAGAAACAAAATAAGTACCATAAAATTAGAAACTCTCAAATAAACAAGCAACAATGCATTAAATAAGGGATTAAAAATATAGTTTATTTAACATTCATCAATTACTAACTCCATTCTTTACTTCGAACTTTTATTTAGGTGAAAGCCAGTGGAGTGAATTTATTTATGTTCGTTTTATTGACACTTTTTTTATCATAAACATGAAGAATATTAAGCTACTTGATAAGCTCAATTTGTGCTAAAATGATTTATAAGGTTTCATTATTCAAATCAAGCATCAATATCAAGATAATTAAATTAACTTGAAACTATGCTTCTAAACAGTTCTCATATCTATTGACCTAACATAGTTGAATCATAATGCAATGTAACTTCTAATGAGTCCTTTTAGTTACCTTTCTTTCTATGTTTATTTTTCCAAAATTTTTACTTGTTAATCTAATTGTAATTGGATCAATTTACTAAAGTCATGTATGAGTGAAAATAACTCAAAATAATCCTTTCCCTGTAGTTAATTTATAAATATCCTCAATGACCAAATATAAACACTAAACAAGATATAAGGTACGTAAAAGTGGATATAGAGGAAAGAGAATGAAAGAGTAAATATACCTCTCTGAACTATTGTTTCTTGTTATTTAATATTCATGCAAGAAATCAATATTTAATACCTTACATAAAAATTAATAAGAAATAATAAAACATAGAAGGCATTAATGAAAAATTAAACAAAATAAGTACTAAATAAAAGGAAAATAAAATGACTAAAATGTTAAATTTAGTTCAAATATATAAGGGAAAAGAAACCAAAATGAATACAAAGGAAAAATCGGAATAATGGAAGTTCATTTTTCAATTACATCATTATGATCACCATCCTTATTATGAACTACCTGAGATGGAGATGGTGGAAAAGGTCTAGGTATCACTGCCAATTTGACATGATGTAAATATACAACTAAGTTCTTTTCCATCCAATTCATCTGTTGGCACTATACAATTAGTATCTTTCATTGTTCCTATTACATCTTGGAGATATCTGCTACCTCTTCACTCGATGATCAATTCTTTTGAATTTTTCCTAAAATAACTATTTTGGCATTAATCTGATGTCCATAATGTATAATGCTACTACCTTAATTGCATGAGGCCCTACCTCTTGTGATTTGCCTATATGGGTGGCTATTCATCTCTGTCAAGAACCTCCTTGGTTTCTTTTATAGGTGCATCGAAATCCATGTTATCTGCCTTCATCCTAACTAATGTATATGCATGATCCCTCAACCTTCCTTACCAGTCCCATATATCTCATCATCTCTAGGCATTAGGAAGCATATCACTTCCTAATATTAATCCCAAGAGACTAGGCAACATGCCTAGATTGTTGGTTAATATGTCGAGTATAACCCATCATATATAGCACCCTTTTTCTTATTAGCCACCTTCCTTAAATATAAATAACGTAAGGATGGAGAGGCTATGTATGTACTCTTTAGTCATAATAGGGTTAAACTTGAGACCTCTCCTTGATGTAGAATCTTAAAACGTCCATTGCTATTGGGGAGTTGCTTATTGGAAAAATTGACTATGGATGTCTTATAGGATTCTTCTTCAACCTGTTCATATGTATGAAACTCACATTCTATCCAAAAATCTTTCATTGAATCTCCCATTCTTTTCCTCAAAGCCTAATTTTGATTCCATTCTATTTATCCCACCATACATGCATAGTAAATATATCTCCAAAAGTAATTCTTTAAATGCATATTCCATTATTTCAAGGAATAAAGACCATTTTACATGATTAACTAATTTCATAACCTCTTGTTCTAAGCCCATTACCTCCAATCCCAACTAATTAACACTCGCACTAGGTTTATGGGATGAGGTTAAAGAGTGGCATACCTCTCAGAGTGGACAAAAGTAGTAAACAATAGTTAATGTTTTTTTTGTAATAAACTTTAGATTTTCGACGACACTATAACCACTATAATGTGCTCTGAACTTTCACTTCCTTATAATTAGTGTACAACTCATTCTTCTTTGCTATTTAACAATTACCCCATGAAAAGTCACCCGAGAAATATAAAAGTCCCAAGAAAGATCTAAAACTTGCTCTAACTTACTCAAATGGAATTTTATGGAGTAGAATGGGTTAATCTAAGTAGAAATCATATAGTAAGCAAAAAAATGTTCAGGGAAGGGCTACAAGCAAATTCAAATTTTATGCAAGTGAGAAGATTGAGATTCTAAAAGTTATGTTTTTATGCTATTATACACAAAGAGAAGCTTTTTAAAATTTGAGGATGTGACTAGAGGCATAGGTATATCTTATGCCATTTTTTCTTTATGAGTATATAGACTAAGATATAAGCATGTGTTAGGTCTTTAATCCTTTAAAAAACTCAATAACAATACACAATTAAAATATATGTCGCAATCCACGTTTAAAAATATCTTCTTTTGTTATGTTTTTACTATGATTTTGAGAGTATTCGACCTCCGTTTGCATTATTTTTACGAGATTTGACACCTAATATGGCTTATATTTTGTTTTCAATCCTTAATTTATCTCCCTAACGGAAAAATAATAAATTCAGGTAAGTTGGAGCAAAGTTGGAGATGTTTTAACATAATTTTAGAGGAACATCAATCTAATTGTAAAACCCAGAACCTTTCCTTTCATTGAATATAAATTTTTATTTTTGGTGAATAGTATTTTTAGATGAATAGTAAAATTAGGTGAATAGTGATTTTTAGGGGACCCAACCCTGAAGTATTGAAAATTATCCAGAATAAGGATTGATGAATCTCAGGAGTTCTAAAAGTTTAGGACTAAAATGACCTTATTGGAAAATAATGGGTATTGATCATTTTAAACCCATTCATAATTTTTTAAAGCATCCAATCAATATTTATAGGCCCTAATTAGAGTATTTCATAGTCCCCTTACATGCTATAATACTTTTAGGGTATATCTAGAGGCCTTACATTTCTCTCCCTCTTAAAATAATACAGTTACAAAATATTTTCATAATGTAAAATTAAACTCATTAAGGTCAATTCGATCTTTTTAGTATAAAAGTTAGTAGATTAATGAGTCATTAGAGTAGACTACTAGGAAAGTGACATGTTTAAAGCATTAAAGAGTATATAAGCCGAAAACTAAGACTAAGTTGCTTCATTTGGAGAGAGCATTGTGAGAGACCAAACTTAAAAAGGAGAGAAGAAGAGAAAGGGTGATATTTGACCAAGCTAAAGAGGAAGAAGAGGCAACTGATTTTCATAGTTTTGGAGCATGATTTGAAAAGAGCTTGATCAAGACTAAGTGTTCTTCAATTATACAAATTATTGAAAGAAAGTGGTAAGTTCTCCTAACCTAAATTTCTGGTTTTGGGATTTTTGAGTGGGATAGATTCATGTAAGATCAATGGTGATTTTTGACCTGCCATGGAGTGGATAATAAGTTTGGAAGCATTTAAAACAAGAAACTCAACCAAGGAATCAAGCTTAAGAGAATCTTCCATGGCTAGGGGTTTTAGTATGATATCATCTAAAAGTCTATTTTGGTGTTACTTTGCATGGAATTGGTTGAACATGAAAAGAGAGAGAGTCACATTTAGTGAAATTCTATCTTAGGTTTTCAGTTCACTTGAACCAATCCCATTGTTTTGGCCATAACTAGGTCTACAAATCTCCAAATTGGGTGATTCAAACTAGATATCAAACCTAAGACATTACTAAAATCTTTGGAAGAGACCCTAACCTAATTATGGCTGAATGAAATTAAAATTTAAGATTAAAAATGGTGACCTAATGCTACCCCTGTGTTGGAGCAGCTTATGATGTTTTGTACATGTTTCTTGATTTAAAAGTTCAAATGGCCTGACTTTTTATGCTATGAAAACTAGAGACATATGGGAACAAATTTATAGAAAATTTCTAGAAGATCTTAAAACCTAATGTGAACGTTTACTATGTGAAAAGTACTGAAAAAGTGGAGGTATTACTTTTAGGTAGGTGTTACGATAGTGACTCATCATGCATGATCGCGACTTAGTGAATATGATTAGTGATATGTGCTTAATTGATAATACATTTATTTCAGAAAACTTAATGATTAATGATATAAAATGCTTAAGACATTCGCTTTAGTTGATATTTGGGTTTAGGTACAATTCGGAAGTGAAAGTACTAAAGTGAGTCGAAAGCACAATATTTGAGCCTTTTTTAGAGATTTACAATCATTTGTCTTCATAGAGCAAGAATGAGAAGGATTTGAGCAGAAAATGCATAAAGATGATAAGTATATGTTGAAAACATCAAGATGAAGAATGTAAGAAATCTCAGATGCTCCATGACTTCCTCTATCCCCTTCTGGCAACTTTTCTAACTGGAAATTGGATACATTTTCATCCCCTCCAATAGCCAAAGTTTCATCTAATTTGCTACTATCTTAGATTCTAGCCCCAAAAGCCCCAAAATTTCCTACTGCCATCTAGTTTGGAATTTCCTCCCTATAGGCTACCTTTTTTTGGTGGAGTTGCTAGGATTCCAAAGGTAAGAAAGAGATATCTCTTTCTTCTACAATTAACTATTTCCCTTTAGACACATAACTGAGAGATTATCTAGTAAGTAAGTGGTTTTTTGAATCTCTATACAAATTTTAGCATAGCCAATTCTCTCCATTGAAGCAATTTGTGAGTCCTTAAATAATGGTTTTCTAAATGAGCTAGCAAGATAAGTAAGCCCTTTTATGTCTATAGTTACAAAAGGACATTATGGAAATTCACCCACATAGGAAATGTATCCACTTTACCTTGAGCCATCTCTATGCTTGGATGCCATTTTTGTATGAAGAGAGGTTGGTCTCCAATGTGCTAGGGCCTTTCCTTTATGATTTCATTAAGCTCATTTTCATCTAAGAATTTAAACAGAATGGTCCCATCCTCGTGTAACATTACCTTCTCTAGACCCTTCTTATTCCATTTAGATTTCTCCTATACATTAATCACAGGGAAAGCTGACATTTTATTCCAAAAGATTTTGATTAAGGTAGAGGACCACGCCTAACCTCCTGCCTTTAAAAGTTCAACTGGGGTGCTAATGATGCCTTCATTAATAGCATTATGGAAACGCTTAAGGGTCCTTTTTTGAGGTTTTATGTAAAGCTTGTTCTTCTAGGCTCCCACAAGGTGAGATGCTTCAACATTTTCTCCAGCTTTTGTGATTTTATCCGCACAACTTCATCTACTGAGATGTAGGGCCTTAAAGAAGAGAGACTTTGTGGATAGTATATGGAAGTCTTCTCAAATAGAAGAAGACTCCCTTAACTCTTTGGTTAACATTTGAGGCCTTATGAAGGCCCTCTATAAGGGGTGAAAACCCCAGCGAAAAAGGAAACAAACAATACAGGAAAATAACAACAAAACCAAAAGTGGGAAAATGAAACCAAATTGGAAAGTGCGAGGGGTAGAAAAGTAAAAGTAGCTAGAGAGAAGTCAGAGAACAATCAACTACATAGAGATATAATTTTGAAAGATATTAGTTCAATTTGGCATTGGGATTATAGTTAGGCATATTTTCAATTACGATTAAGAACTCCCTTAATATCATTTACCCAATCATTCCTATTAACTTCTTTACCTGGACATGGCCTAGTAGCATATGTCTCAACTTGTTCAACTCATCAATCAGGTAAAGAGGCCCCAAACTCATTGTACTTTCCATATTATAGCTAAGTGGTGTTGTCATTCCTAATCTTGTATTTATCTCTTTTTATAGGTATTATATTAACTTTAAGTGTTGTAGTATGGTCCAAAAAGAGTCAATTTTAGGTTTGGCTATCCAGAAGTTCTTCCCTTTTAAGTACCAATTATGAGTCCATTTCACTCTTAATGATTTAATGTTTATATAGAGTCTCTAAATTCTTTTGCTATCAACACTTTATTTATCATTTGAATGGTAGTAATACTAAGACATCCCTTATTTTTAAGTAAACACACTTTAAATAATTTAATTTTTCTAATAATTTCTTTAATGTATCTCTAAATCGTATAAATTTCATCATCATTCTTTCAATTTATCTTGATTAGGATTTTAGGGGTATCAAATGGGAGGACCATATATATGTAAATTTTTGAATACGAAACTAATAAGTTGAGCCATTCCTACATATAAAAGACTCATATTACTATAATGATCAACCCTTATTTGAATATCTTTAGTCAATGGATGAAAATCTCTATATAGTGACCTTTTAATAGTGATTGACACTCCTAAATAAATGAATGGAAGATTCTTAAACTTGAGGCCTAACAAACTAGAGAGCTAATTTATCAAATGAACATCACCTAATGAGATAAATAGGTGACTTTTGTCTCTATTAAATAAGAGGTCTGAGAGATTGTTGAGAATTTATAGTGAATTCAATACAAAACAAATTGAACAAGAATCAATACCATAAAAAAACAATATGTCCAAAAGAAACGATAGATTATAGATCTTTAAAACCATTAGCTCCATTAATTCAGTTAGCATATTAATTCGTGCTATAAATAAGGGGAAAGTGTGGGGATCACCTTATCTTAAACCATTAGCTCCATTGGTCAAGTGAATTCATTCCCTATTTACCAAAATTTTATATGATGTGATTAAAATGTATTTCTTATTCCAATTGATTAATCTTTTAAGGAAAACAAAAGCTTCAGTATAATGTAGGATAAAAGCCTAATTGATTTAATCAAATGCATTATATAAATCATTTTCAATGTACTACTCTTTGTGATTTGTTTCTATGGTAATTCTTAAATAACATATGAGCTAATAAGATATTATCTTTAATTTGTCTCCTTTGGATGAAAGCTCCTTGTGTTAGATTGAAGATTGGTTTCAATACTAGCTTTGTTTAGTAGCTAGGAGCTTGTATATGTTCTTGTATATAGTGTTACAATATGAGATTATCCTATAAACCTTTAATAGAATTGGAACTTTGGAATGAGGCTAATAAATTTTTTGTAAAAATCTCTCAACATCTTGCTCTTATTGAAAATTTCTAAAATGGAGCTAACAACTTACATTGTGATTTAGTTCCAAGATATCTCAAAGAAATAGGCATTTAACCCATTAGGTCTTGGAGCCTTGTACCTACATAAATGAATAGTTCTTAATATGTGTACCAAAAGTATTTTAGAAATAATTGTGAGCCTCTAAAAGTATCTCATACCACTTCTTAACTACTTGGCCATCCTCTTTGAGAAATGATGTGATCTTTTTAATGTTCCTCCTTAAGAGAATACTTTTGTGGAAGAAACCAATGTTCCTTTCCATATTTATGAGTCATTGAATGCTTGATTTTTGCTTCAATAGAGAGTTATGCACTTCCAAAGCATGATTGTAATTAATTAGAGTTATCCTCTCTTTAGTTTGCCTTCATTGATCCTATAGGAATTGGTAAAGTTTGACTTGATTTTTTGTATAAAAAATTTTTAGCTTCCAAAATTGCCTAGTATGTATTGCTATAATGTTTCTAATTCAGCTTTTTGAGTTCCTCCTTCACCATCTGAAGTTTTCTAACATATATATAAGCTTTATAACTATGGAATTCAAAATTCATTTTCTTTAGCTACGACCTCCTTATAACCTTCTAATCAAGTAAAGTAATTATTGAATCTGAACAGATCTTTATTTTAAGGCTTATATAATAAACTATGGATTTCAATAGGTGACTAATCTAAAGACAAATTATTGTTGAAGATTGCTTTGCTTTCAAGGAACCTGGACAACCATACATGGTTAATAAGAGACTAGTATAACTTTTTCTTGATAAACCATCTCTTAATTTTTCTATATTACTTAATGTAAGTAATGATATGTAAATATGATTAATCAATAAAATAATAACAATTTTATAATTTTAGTTCTTAATAATAAATACCAATCAAATTATTATTAAGTACTTATAGAAATAAATTATAAATAAAAAGATAAATTGATCAAATTTTTTATGAATACTATGACATGATAAAATAAAAAATTTAAAGAAAGACTTAAGATCCTATCATATTAAAATTATTAGTTATTAATAATATATGATAAATTATTAATTCAATATATTATTATTTATTAAATAAATTAATACTAAATAGTAAAATTTTTTATACTTTTTGATATAAGTAATAAGATTTAAATATGATAAGTAAATAAGATAACAAATAATTTTATTTATTAAAGCAAAAACTATTCATATTAATTATTTATAAAATATAAAATAATGAATTTATATTTATAATCTTATTCATTAGTATTGCTGTCCAAAGAAAAATGTAACGGAAGACTATTTATTATCATATTAAATATATTTCATTATCATTATAAAATTTTAATTAAAATAATAATATGCATCAATTTTTACTATAAATTAATAATCATTATGTTCAGCACATACCAACTTGTAGTTTGTTAATTTCCAATAATCCTTTAATGACATGGTTATCCATATATTAGAATTTGTCACATTAACTAGAGATAATTATACAAATTAACATACATGACTAATTTTTGACCTTTTATAAAACATAAGAGACTTTCACGAGATTTGTTGAAAATAAGGAGTTTTGGTGGAATTGATTAAAATACTAATAAGGTTAGTTTCTTTGAACATGTTTTTAATTGGTAATGATTACTTAAGTATGATAATTGTATTTATTAAAAGAGACATCTTAATTTATCATTTATATGTTTAATTTTATATATTATTTCTTTAGAAATTAAAATTATATTCTAAAAATTAAGGATAAGCTTTACAAAATGTACAAGGAGGAGCAAATTTAATTTATCTCGCCATGATTTGGTGAGAAATATAATTAGAAGTGTCGAACTAGCATCAATCTTCACATCACATCACATTACGTATAAAACATGTGCATTATATTCTCCCAAAGTTTCAATTTGTTGCTACAAAATTCCCCATATTTAAGCCATTTATAGTGCATAGAAAGCTATGTTTAGGAGTTTAGCATTACATTGTAATTCACTGCTTGGTTCACCTTCTAATCCTACATGTTGCTTACTCCTTTAGCATTGCATGCAATTTTGATACTATTCCATATGATTGCAAACGGTCTCTTGTTTCTATCTCTTAAGAACGTATTATCCACATAGGATTAATGGGATATAAGCATTTGACCCTATCCATTATAGCTAATATGTTTCTTAGGGTTAACCATATTGTGATTATATATCTGGAACTTTTTGTAGGAAACCTTACTAGATTGCAACCTTAGCTTGGAAGCATAAAGAGGCTCCTATATGAGTGATTTGTGAATTTATCTAAGGTATGAAGAGTTTAGATAACTCTATCTTCCATATTAGTTCTTAACCTATAACCTACAATAGCTTATGCTAGCTTCCCAAAAACTATATGTTTGATACACCATTATTGGCTTTTGGCTTTATCATATATCTCAGGTCGAACAGGTCAGGATGTAAGTATAAAGGGCCCTTTATGAACTAAATGTCAAACTATATCCAATTGTTTCTTCCATTTCGTATGATACATTTGAAAGTTGGCACTAGCATGGCTCTCATTTTTAGAATTTTTCTCTAGGTACATAAGGAGTTAGGATTGCACTTTATCCCTTAGCCTATGAGGACTTTGTTGGTTAGTATAAGAGTTTAGTCCTAAACCACCTTTCTTCTTTGGGCAACAAAAGTCATTTTAGGATACTATAGCCCCTATTGTTTTATAAGGATCCCTATTCTATAGAAAATTTCTCAGCATCTTTTCTATGTCCCTGGCCATCTTCTTGGGGAGAATTAGATGGGATATCCAATAATTGCAAAGATTACACAACATAGTTTTAATCAACTAAATTTTTCTTGCATGACTTAACTATCTATTGTACCATTTTTTAAGCTTCTGCCTAATTTACTCAAAGAGAGGTTTATTGTCCTTCTAGATAAGTAAAAAAGGGATGAGCTCATTCCATATAGGAAATACTTGTAAGCTCTCACTTAAGAGGTTCAACATCCTTGGAAAGCTTTATGAAACTCTTATCAAAGTTGATTTCAATCCCTATTATATCATTGAACTAACTGATGGACTTCATTAGTGTTAAACCAGAACGAGCATTTGCTTTGAAAAAATAATAAATCATCTGCAAATGTCAAATTGAATAGCTTTAATTTGCTACACTTCTTGTGGTACTTAAAATATGATTTTCTTAGTAATGGTGTAAGCAATGATTTTGGATTAAAATCTTGGTGCATATTAAAAGAAGTTAAGGGGACAAAGGATTCCCTTGCCTAAGTTTCCTTTCCCTTTTGAACCAAAGAGTATGTTATCCATTGATAAGGATTGTAACACACCACTCTCATAGGGCATATCCCCAAACATATCGATGATATTGAGAACATACTCTATGAGGATGGCGTGTTAAGACGATCAAAACTACTCATTACAAATTTTTCAAGCATCACATGCATTTTAAACAAACCAATAATTATTTTGGCCCATTTTTTTTGTAAACTCATATTAAGCAAATCAATATTCAATTTAGACTATTTCATTTACAAAACCTATCGAGTCATAATTGTTATTACACTACAAAATTCACATATACATTGTACAGTAGTTGTGGAATACAAATCTTAATACAAAAATGACTAAAGACATATGAAGGTACAAATTGATCCCAACCTCTAGCTCATGTCTGATTTCAGTGGCTGTACTCCAATTAGTTTAACTGGATATCTCCTCTAAACCTGAAAAGCCATATCGTAATTTTGATGAGTTTTTTTTAACTCAGTGAGCGAACCATCATTGATGTGCTCACTCAGATAGGGATGGCAATGGGCCTGGCCGGGCCCGGGTCGCTCTCGGCCCGGCCCAGCCCGACCTCAAAAATGGTGGGCGGCGGGTCGGCTCGTGGCCCGGCAGGCCAAGGATTATATTTTTTAATATAAAAATACAAAACGACGTCGTTTTGGACAAAAACGACGCCGTTTTGTCAGGCCGGGCTGAAATTGACATCCCTACACTCAGATTAAACACAGAACAATTCATAATTTACATTTTATTCACATATAATTCACATCAACAATTACTAAACATTTCTTCACATTTTCTCACGTGTCACAATTATAATTTATGTACAATATTGCACGTTTCTAATTCAAAACAGTCCATATAATGCACTTCAATTAAACATATTACACATATCAATCTTATATATAATTGCTCATGAGACTCCTCTGTTATTGTTAGTTGTTGTGATCGAGTGCCTTTTTAATTGTCCCATATATATTGTAGATACTGGGCTCATAGTAACTGTCCCGTATTTGATAGGGATACTGGGCTCATTTTACATATTGAGCCTGTGGCTCTTATACACGTTTCTAAGCTTTAAGCTCTTTTTCTCTAGTCACTCCGGTCACAACTTCCTTTATCTGATAATGCATATCATGTAATGAAATTCATGAATTCACATATATGCAATCAATCACTTTCATTCATCATATACAGTCACTTTCACATTTTCATGGGATCTATGTCCGACATTCAACGTTTCATTGAGAACACTTATCTCTTTCTTATTCACATTCAATGAAGTACTTTCAATGTAATTTCAATTATCAAACTCCTTGGACTATCAATGTACGAAGTCATCACATTGATATATTTATTAGTTTAGTAATTGAAATTCAAGTAAATACAAATCATTCCTGGTAAGAAACATCTAGGTTACTCAAAGTACGCTCCCAATTAGCCATTGCTTTCAAGATCTAAAAACATCTGGACGATGATGTTCAATCTTGTACATCTATGTTCAAGCAATACACACATTTATACATATTACTAATTGGATTAATCACATAAGTATCAATCGTACACATATGTATATGTGTAATGTATAATGCATACTCAATTTGACTATTCCGGCTATATTTCCTTTATTCACATCTCTTGATCATTTAAACATCATCGTTTGTGTATATCTAGCTTACACTTAGGTTCATAGTATACTTGATTATTTTAATATCATCAATCACCAATGTTATTCTAACATTATATGATCACATAATATCCAAACTCTCATTCATTTTTACTTGATATACATTGCTCATTTCTTTTGAATCATATTTGCATTTCTATGAACACTTTCATTCCTATTATCATCTCTAAATTTCCATATTTTGTTTCCCTAGTATCAACCATCCTTACTTAGGTTATAACCTTGGTTATTACCCTAAACATATCAACATTTAATCATTTAATCCGTCATTAAACTAAGTTCATTTCAAGCTTCATTCAAGCCTAAATGCATGATAGGAAAGTACCTTATCATTTGTTATTTCAAACATCACTTAAAAGTCGACATTTCTCTCTTTATGCCTACCCACGATTGTGGTGGACCTTCCCACGATCGTGACAGAAGCTTATACAACTAGCCACGATCATGGGGACTCTACCATAATTGTGACAGAACCTAAATAATCTAGGACACAATCGTGGGGGTTATGCCACGATCGTGCTTTGCCTTTTCTCCCTTCATTTTTCCACGAATTCAATATATTTTGAACCATCATTAACACTCCAATTTTTCCAAAATTCATATCCATTTTTGTAACTTCATTTCATACTAAACTAACTACCATATTGATTGCATTAAATCTCACAAATTCTACTCAATTTATTCTTTTTCATTCACTTAATCTTATCATACAAGCATTCTTATCTCTTCCGTATTTTTTCTCTTTTATACTACATCAAACAAATATTCTCCATAGTTCTTCTTTTAGATTTCATAACCTCATCATTCTTAACTCATTTCTAACTCATAAACATCTATGAAAATTTTCGTAAATCATTGTTTATCAATCATACAAAGTAGAACATGATTTTTATCATTCACTATCATCTTAGTTCTTCTCATTTCAAGAACATTTTATTAATCTTTTCTTTAACATAATTACACCTTTATTATACCTTAACTTCCAATCTATTTTATCGACATGACAACCGATAATACATGGTTTCCATATACCCAAAAATAGAACATAAACACATATATTTATTCATCAACGTTCATCACCTTTTTCACTATCAATCCATCTCTTAAACTATCATAAGTTATTTCTCATCATATGCATAAATACAAGACATCAATGTATACATTAGTTCATCATTATTCCACCACACTTTCTACTCTATTATCACCATTTATCTATCTTTAAAACAACCAATAAGTCCACACTTTTATACCTTCGAAAACATAACATATTTATCTATTCATTCGTCAAAATTTTTCCAGCACCTATCAATACCATTTTCATGATCATTCTATCACTAAACCATCATCATATATGTTTCATTTAACAAACCAAGAAGAACAATATGCTACTTACTTTATTAACTCAAAGCTTCTTCAAATCACTATGAAACCCTAGCTTCCAAGCTTTACACAATCATCAGTGTTCCAAAGTAGAAAAAGCTAGGTTTTTTTTGTAACAAAATGAAAAAGACAACATCTTGGAGTAGCTAGTGTTGAAAGATGATAGAAAGACTTCATGGTAAGGGTGAGAAGAAAGTGTGTAGATGAGAGAACACAGAAGAACGAAAAATGGAGAAGAGAGTGTTTAGCAAATGAAAGACAAAATATAAATGGTCTTGCAAGATGTAAGAATCGTGGGTGATTAAACTTGGTGGGTGTTATGACACATGTCATAACAATCACCACATAATTAATCAAATTAATAAGATATTTTCTAAGGCTAAGTAATGTCTCTCGATCTCCAGTCCATTTGTCTCCCAATCTCCAAGCCAATTGTCACCCAATTTTCTATGGTACTTGTCAATAAATCCAATGCCACCTATCAATAATTTCTACTACCATTAGTCACTTATTTCTATTAGCACAAATCAATTTTTCTTGCCATTTGCCTAGTCCAAAAATGCCCAAAATTTCAAAAATCTCCCAATTTTCACCAAAAATTCTAAATTAGTATTTATACTCACCAAATCAAAACTTCATGACATAATATTCACTATTCACATCATAATCACTTAAAATCATTTATACCCCGACAATTGTCAAATGAGTGCATTTACAGTCTTTGTAACGTGTACAAAATCAATAATCACATGTGTGTATGCTTATGCTAATGATATGCATGTAAATGTAATGCATTTTCTTTTTTTTCAATGATAGTTCTCACATATAGTAATCTAGGGTTCTAACCCTTGGTAGGGGTATCGATTCCTCATATGCTCCTCCGTTTTTCGTGTAGCTTTCTTACTCGAATGATTTCTCCAAACGACTATAACCAATGGAATCACTTGTTTTTTTTCAGTTGCTTATTCTGATAACCCAATATCTTAACAAGTTCCTCAACATAACTCGGATTACTTGAAATTTCCCTTTCCTATGTCGGTAACACAAGTGTCAGATTAAATCGATATCTCCTAAGTATATTCACAAGGATGCCAGAGGTTATGGTAGATATACATTCTCTAACCCCATATATGAATTTCTAGGGAATCTTATAGCTTCCATAGCTTAAATTAAGAAATATCATTTGAAATAATCAAAATCCTTTTGAAGTCTATTTTTAATGAACATATTTTGCTAGATCCCTTCTTCGAGTAGACTTTGAAAAGGTCATAAGCAACCAATAAGTTGTCTCTCACATTACTTCCTTGAATAAAATCACCTTGTGATTTTAAAGTAAAGTAACTCAACAAAGGTTGTAATTTTCCTACTAGCATCTTAAAGATTAGTTTATACATAATGTTGAAACTAGGGCTGGTAATGGACCAGGCCAGATCGAGTCCTCCCAAGTTTAAACTCAGTTTGATAACTTGCAGGGTCATGCCCATTGCCTAATTTTTTAATTTTAAAAAATTTAAAAGGAAAATGAAATCATTTTCCTTATAGTTATCAGGCCTCAAGTTAGGCTTAGAATTTTTGGAAAAAAATTCAGGCCCTAGGCCTAGCCCATTGTCTTCAGGCTGGGCCAAGTTAGGTTGATTCGGATTGCTATGCCTAGTTGTAGTTAGACATAAAGTCCAAATTCCCTCATTTTTCTTGGATTAGGGAACCTAAAGATAAAGCAGATATGAGTTAAGTTAAGTGCTCTTGACAAAATTCCCTTACTAAAGAATTTTAGTATTGTTTTTTATACTTAATTTCCAATCCAATGCAATGCAGCTTTAAAGAAGTGTGCATTTAGTCCATCAGGCCTAGGGGCCTTGTTAGAGTCAAATCCCTTTAGTGCTTCTTCTATGTCATGCAAGGAATATTCCATAATCAAGCAACTAGTATACTCACTTGAGATTACAAGTTTCAGAAAGGTTTGTAGAGCGATGCCTAGAAGATCATAAGTTTTCCTAGTACCCAATAGATTGATAAAGTGATTGTGGTAACATTTTTAATGTCATTTTTCCTATATTTCTTCTCTCTATTTTCGTCTTTAACCCTTTTTCTAGACCCATCTCTCATCAATAACTCGACCCTGACCACCTATAGGTAGTTTTAGATGAGTTTCCTTTGAGAGATACCTTTGAAATACAAGTTAGTACATCTATCACCTTCTTGGAGACATTATATCCTTGATTTCTTTTTTAAAGTTAAGTATTGGGCATGTAATGCAAGGAGGTAGACTTCTTAAGACACTTTCTCTATGTGACTAAGTCTCAAGTTCTAATGATTATACCCAACTTCATCTCAGCATCTATAAGGGCTTCTTTTGTTACATGGATATCCAACCTATTAGTAAAGGAAATTTTACTGTGCAAGGCTTTAATATTGCTTTTAATGTCTTGAAACATTTGAACTATTTAAAACTTTAAGCCTAACTCCATTGTTTCTTGAAAACTATGCCTGAATAGAGTAATCCTAACCTAGCCTTATAATAGGTTAAACACCTCAATTGGTAGTGGCCATATACTAGATAAGGCCCAAATTTAGCCTTGGAATACTTGAAATGTTGCATCTATTTATAATTGACTAGATCATTATCAAGTTTTCTTTTTAAAATCGACTTTCCTTATATATTGTTAGTCTAGATATGGAAATTTCCTTGATATTTGAAGTCAATTCCTCAATTTTATATGCACAAGCTTGAAAGGCTTTGCAATGACCTATGTTTTCCATTCCCCTATCAAATTTCTGAATGAAGTAATTTGCAATTGAAATCTCTAAGTAGCAATCAAGGCTCATTTATAGTTGAGTCCATTTAATTTAGATCCTACCATAATTTAGCTCTTTAAAAGCTAGTGTTAAAAGTATATATAAAGCTAATGCATATTTTATGATTAGTTCAAGTGGCTTATTGATGAATTGTTTGTGCATTGGTTTTGTGGGAATGAATCTCTATGTAAGCTAGATTAACTACTAGTATAATTCCTCCATTGTAGTGCTCCTTATGATTGGTGAACGATTTACAATCTTCCTAAATGAACCATAACTTTTCATTCCTATCCTTGTTTCCATATAAGCATGACTTTATTGAGCTCTTGAAATCTTTAACTACTAATTGCTTTTAAGATTATTTAATCCCTTTATAGTCCATGCAACAATGGACATCAGGGGTATGTATGAGCTAAACTCCTTTTAGATTTCTTTCCATTGCATTACTAGTTTTAAAGTATGAGGCAGAAGTAGACATGAGTTGAAAAGGGAAAGAAAAGGACTGCATGCTAGCTAAAGATTTAAACTAGTGGTGGGAGAGCTGAAAAGGGGGTACAATTACCAAAATGCCCTGATACTTTGGGAGTGAATGTAAGGAGTAGTAGGAGGTCTGGGGAAAAGCAGCTTGAAGAATGAGAGGGAAGTAGTAAGGAATAGGAGAAGCTAACAAAAAATCAAGCTAGCTAAAGGAGGAGAAGAATAAAGCTATAATAGACATAAGGCAGTGTGCATCCAGCTTCCAAGCTAAAGAGAGGGAGGATCACTTCTCTCTAACCCTACCTTAAGTTTGTTATTAATGGACTTTTTCATATTGTTCACATGCTTATCACTATAGAGGATATATATGAGATTAATAAATCAATTTCTTATATGAGGAGCAATTTTGAAATAAACAATTTAGGAGCTTTAAAGATATTTATAGATGTGAATATCCTTCAAAAATACGTGAAAGGAAGATTATCTCTCATCCAATATAATTATATTTGAAAGGTTATAAAGAGATTTATGAAAATTTCTAAACTAGTTGGTTTTTCATTTACTTCCTAGTTTAGATTTCCAAATATCAAATCATTATAGATATATTTAGACATTGATTATGTATCTCATTTTTCCTACTCTAATGTAATTAATAGCATCACACATGTTATGATGTGGACTTGTATTGAAATTTTACATGTTATTAATTTTATTAATAGATATATGTCAAATCTTTGAAAGGAGAATTGTCAATATATTAAGTAGATTATAAGATATTCATGATGCAACAGTAATATATCCTTATATTTCAGAAAGATACAAGAAGGATTACTTGATTATGTTGACTCATATTTTACAATTGATTTTGATATAAAGAGGTTCCTTACTACTATCTTATATTGGTGGCTGCATAATTATATAGAAAACAAATTTATAAGTTACATTTGCACTTTTCGTTATAAAGGTCGACTATATAAATATTGCTAAATCTTTATAGGAAATTATTTAGTTAAGATGCTTGTTTATTAAATTTAATTCTAATTTTAATTCCATAACTTCTTATTGTGGGAATCAAAGTGTTATATATGTGACTAAAGATTAAATGTTCATGAGATAACTAAATAGTGAGATATTATTTCTCAAGGTAACATTATTATAAAGAAAATTGATACTAGAGATAATCTGATAGATATTATGAACTCTTGCTTAAGTTTAATTGAAATTATCATATTTGAGATTTCCTATATAGGGCATTTTTTTGAAGAAGATGGAGTTATGAGTTTTATTCAAATTGCGGAGAGATTATAAAGCATATTATTTAAATAAGAACAAAGTAAGTATGACTTGCTTTTGTTTTCAACTATATAAATGCACTAAAAGTTGTTGGAAATATGACAAATGTGAAAGAAATTTATATGGCTTAATTGTATTATTGGTGATTTATGCTTTTAACTCATTAGGTGTAGAAACATATTATAATTTATATAACTTTTCAATTTGGCTGCATTTTTTATATTTTCTTTGAAAATATCTAACACTTTAAATTTTACATGCATCAATTTATAATTTTTATAAAGAGAGAGTTAAATTTTACATACATGCATCTAACTCTCTCTCTCTCTCTCTCTCTCTCTCTCTCTCTGTATATATATATATATATACCAAGCCCTTGATGATTATTTCAGTCCATATAAAGAATTTTTTAGCTTGCATATCCAATTTTTAAAGTTTTCACTAAATCGTAAGGGAGGTTCAATTTATACCTTTTCTTCAAAATCTCCATTTAAGAAGGCATTTTTCATATCCAACTAATGTAGAGTCCAATCTAGATTAACTGCAACAGAAATCAACACTCTTACAATATTTAACTTAGTAATGGGTGAAAAGTTTCTGAATAGTTAGTGCCATAGGTTTGAGTAAACCCATTAGCAACAAGGTGAGCTTTATATCTTTCAAGTGATCTATCAAAACCACACTTCATGGTGAACACTCATTTACATCTAACTAGTGTTTTTTCTCTTGGAAGATTAACTTCCTCCCACATTTTATTCTTCTCCAAAGCTCTCATCTCCTCCATGACTGCATCTCTCCACTTTGTAATATTTAGATCCTCTTATATATTCTTAGGAATGGAAAAGTTTGATAGCTTAGAATTTAATGCTTGAAATGATGGAGATAGGCTCTGATACGATAAGAAGTTATACATAGGATCTTGGTACAAGTTTTAGAACTTTTCCTATAAGTAATGCATAATCTAAGGTTTCATCCAATTCTAGAATAGATATTAGTTTAGGTGACACTAACATAATAGAAGTAGGTTTAAACTAAGTATTTACTTGGTTGGTATCCAATTTTTGGATTTCTTTTCGGGTTACTCTTAACCATGTTATAAGATGTCTTTTTTTTGTCATTGCAGATATTTTCTCAATAAAACTTACCTTTTAAAATGATTTCCATCTTGTCTCTCACACATTTCATTCTTTTCTTAAGATTGAACTTGTAAAGACATCGAAATGAATCCTTACTTTCATTACCTTAAGACACCATCAATATTTGAATTAGGATTATAGAAAATATCTACAACATTGTAAGTGTTGGCCATGATCTCATTTTCCTCATAAATATCAAAAAATGAATCTTCACTATATGTCTTACCTGAAGATATGGTGAGAGTAAATAAAGGTTTATCTTCAAAAAAAGGTGACATCGATGGAAACAAAAAATCTTTTGGATATTGGTTCAAAGCACTTGTACCCTTTTTAAATAGAATGATAACCAACAAAAATACATTTTCATTTTTAAGATCAATGTTTTTAAGGAAATAATAATGAATTAAGTCGTGAATGGCAAGAAAAAGTTACAAAGTAGCTACAAAGAGCTATATAAACTGAAAACCAAGCTTTAAAAGCTTCTGAGCCTAAATACAACTTACTTCATATGTTAATAAGTCTAAACATTCCACATTATAGTATAATAGTCTTCATTAAGGAGTCTAGACTTCTATAAGCTCATGTATCCTCTGATTTGCATAATGGTTTTGCTACTAACTTTAGGATAAAGTTTTCCCCAATTGTTTTCGTGAATATAAACAATTACAGTACGCTCAAACACGTCAAAAGGGATATCATCTCATAACCGAGATAAAGAAAAACATTCATTAAAACAATTAAGAGGAGTTTGAAAATTTAAAGTTTTTGAAGGCACCCTATTAATTAAATATATAGCTTCTAGGATAGCCTCACCCTATAAGTACATAGGAGGATTAGTCGAAAATTTGTAACGAATGTTTATTTTTTCTCTCTTTGTTATTCTATTTTGTTATTAGGGTGTTAGTACATGAGCTTTGAAGAATAATACATATTTTTCAACAAAAAAATCCTTAAAATCTTCTTGCAGTATTAATTTCCATTATCGCTTCTATAAACTTAAACTCTAGTTTGAAATTGTGTATGGATCATGTTATAAAATTTTTGAAACACACTCTCTACATTTGACTTCTCATTAAGTAAAAATAATCAAGTAATTCTAGTTTGGTCAATGAAAGTTATGAACCATCCTTTCCTAGTTATTATTTTTATTCTCAAAGGTCCCCAAATATCACTATAAATTATAGTGAAGGGTATTATAGCCTTATAAGGTTATATTAGGAAAAATGTTCGATGATGTTTAATAATTTGACAAATTTCACACTAAAATGAAAATAGATCTTTTTTTTGTAAAAAAACTTTGAAAACAAATGTCTCATATAATGAAAAATTGATATCCTATCTTAAAATGTCATAATATAATTTTATTCTCAAGAAGCATTGAAATATAATTGGCCTAAGTTCTCTAGGATTGCCTGTTTGAATAATATCCATTTTCATAGAAATAAAGACCTCTAACTTATTTAACATTGCCAATCATCTTCCCCGTGTTCAAATCCTAAAATTGACAATTACGTAAAGAAAATTTAGCTCGACGATTTTGATCAATAGTTATTTTACTAACTGACAACAAAGTACAAGACAATTTAGGAACACGAAGAACATTATGGAGTGTAAGATCAAGGGAAAGAACAATTCATCCTTTCCCAACTACTGCTGAATAGGAACCATCTGGTATTTTACTTTTGATTTCTTACATAAGGACTATTTGAAGAAAACAATTTAGAGGATTTAGTCATATGATTTGTTGCCTGAGAATCAATTATCCAAGATTTATCTAAATTGACCCTAAAACAAGAGATAACTAGATAATTAACTTTCTAAACTAAAGAATATGAAGGATTTCAACTAAAGAAATTTTAAAACTAAAGATTTTTACAGATTTGTTCTATTTGTTCCTTTATGAAAGGTCATGTGCTAAAAGATGTTTCGAGCCTAAATTCAACAGTTTTGGCTTGGTAGGTATAGTTGTCTCCAAATTATTTGTCTTCCAAATTTTTTTCTTCTCATCAATTTTCCAACATGTTTCCCATATGTGTTAATCATGTTTTCAATGATCACACAACTTTTTGTTGTTTTTCCTCTCTCCTTTAGCCTATATTCTTTTTGACACGAGTGCAAAACCTTCAGCCTTTGATCTGGTGTTACCAATTATCAATTTTTACCTCTTCTCCTCTCTCATTACTTCCAACAAAACCTCTTTGATAGAGAGTGAAGGCTTTCTTCCCAAAATTCGATCTTTGACTTCATCTAATTCTTGATTCAATCTTGCAAGAAAAACATAAACCACATCATTTTCTTCCCTGTTTTATGCTAGACACTATCATTTGAATCGTCCCAATCATCTTCATAACACAAGGTTACAAGTTAGTTATAAGACAAAGTAACGTTACAGTCTCCTTTCTTGGCCTTCTATAGTTTTGTTTTTAGTTCAAAATTTTGAAAAGAATTTTTATTATCCAAATACATCTCTCATGCTACATCTCATACTTCTTTTGCTGTTAGTAGAAACATACGGGGTTTTTTGATTGCGTGTTCTATAGAATTACTTAACCAAGTTGTGATAAAAAAAATTTTGAACCTTCATATTGTCATATTTGGATCATCTGAAGTCGACCTTGTTATCTCTCTAGCGAAATAGTCGAGTTTTCCTCTACCTTCAATGCTAAATTTATTGTTTGCAACCATTCTAGGTAATTATGGTCGTTTAACATATGATTCGTCAATTAAAAGGGCAAGTTTGAGCGAAACATTGTGCGTTTCTTTTCATAATTAGTTATAGTCAAATTGTTGAAATCATCGTTAGAGGATGAGGAGTATCTCCACTACTGATAAGTCATTTAAGACTAATTTGTATGAAGAAAGAAAAAATATTGTGAAAGAGTTCTAGCTTTAATACCATGAAGAAAGAAGAAAGAGGGAGAAGTCATTCTTCCTTTATTTTTTTTGTGAATAGTACAAGGAATATATAAGACAATACAACCCTAATCACCTCTTTAAATCAAGGAGAACTATTTATTCTCTAAGAAATAAAATCTCATTAATTCAGCTAAAAAAATTTATAGAATATCAATTAATTATCTCTAGAAAATTAGATAATTATCTCTATAGAATCAGCTATCTATTTCTATAATACAACAGTATTAATTTTGGATTTGTATAATTATTAGTAAATTAAAACTACTTAATGTGTTTCCTTTTTCAACTCTTATTGACAAACATGTGAGAAAGCAACTACATTATAAACATAAATTACTTCTATTCAAGAGAGTTGATAGAAGAATCAAAAATTTTTGTCCATGAAAACAGACCGCAACTTGGACGTCAGAAAATTATATTGCTAATAGCACTTGTTTGTGAATGCCAAACTTAAGCAGAGGCGTCATTGCATACTTTTTGACAACCTTCTCATCTAATCCCATTACCTACCTTCATCGCTTTCCATATATGTCAGCAACATTTTCTCAAGCTTAATTACTAGAATTTATATAATATTAAGTAAATTGAAACTATTTATTGGGGTTTATGTTTTTTTTTGGAAATTAAAATGTATATAATTGGATTGCAATAAGAATGCTAGGTACAAAAGGAACTAATTCAAGCTGAATTCTTCCCTATAAAAAACTTACAGCCCCCTTCATATGTAGCCAAACCGATAGTAGACCTTGCGTGTACTACTGAACCGACGCAGATCTCACATGTTAATGAAATTTTTGCTGAATTGTTGTTAAAAACACAGAGGAAAATTAACAGGTTATACAGCCTGTAACCCAAACTGGGGTTTCATTTTTGTGGACAAGAATGTAAAAAGGCAAGCAATAATTGAATTGTGAAAATTTGTATTCAATAACATCTATTCGTGACTACTAATTCAAGAAGAGACCTCATTGCCTGTTCCTTGACCACTTTCCTGTAAGTCCCTCTACCATGTTTCATTAATTTCTACATGTCAGCAACATTTTCCACAAGCTTAATTACTAGAATTTGTATAACATCAAGTAAATTGAAACTAGTTATTGGAATTTTCTTTCTATGGAAAAGAAAGTAAAGAATCGAGCAGTATTGAATTGTCAAAATTTATATTCAAGAGACGATAGGAAAACAATATCTTTTTGTCCACGGAAAAACTTGGAACTATGAAAATGTTGTTGCTATTAGCTTAATATCAACCGTTCATGACTTCAAACTCAAGAAGAGACCTCATTGCCTATTTCTTGACCACTTCTCTGTAAATCCCTCCACTTAGCTTCATTGATTTCTCCCTGTCCACAAAACTTGCACCACCTCTCTTTAACTCCTCCCTCAATCACCTATGAGCAAGCGCCTGACTTTTGGTTTATATGAATGGTTAATGAATGAACCCAAAACCCATAAACTAATCTCATAATAATTAATATTGTTTCGAAAAACTTAGCAGAAACTGAATCCTCAACAAGTGAATTTACGTGCAATATGCTTAAAACATTGACCATATCAGAGTTCCCATGTGATCGGCAATTCGGCTCTGCCTCGGACCTAAAGAGACTAATCTCAAGCACCTCAAGACCATCTTCTTCTTCACCTGCCGGTAGCATACTAATTAATTGATAAATTCTTCTACAAATTGTGGTAGATTCTAAACCAGATAAAGGTTTAGAATCTATGATAAATCTATCATAGCTTGTCAATAGTGGCGGAGTTAGGAATTTCCTGAAGCCGGGGTTGATTGGACAGCAATGGACTGGCGGTGAAGACTTCCTGCAAATTCAACATTAATTCAACATAAGGAATTTAATAATAATAATAATAATAATAATAATAATAATAATAACAACAATAATAATTGATTGGGAGTTTTAACCCTTATAGAGGTAAATTTTGTTTTTGAGGTCTTCATGGAAGTTGTAGGTCTAGAAGTTCTCTTCAAAATGGTCTTTGAATAACCTTAATCCGATATTTGCAGTGAAAGTTACGCCCTTTTTATCAAAGCAGGTAGAGAAAAGAGAAAAGAGGAAATCGCGTTGTCGCGATCGCGACTTTGGGGAAATTTTCCCCAAAGTCA
>JANZXP010000009.1:8190447-8216375 GCA_027576715.1 Erythroxylum flavicans
TGTGAAAGTTGTCAAATTTAGGCTATGGAGGCGAGGCGACATGTGAAGAGAAGATGGTGAATACTGAAGAGCAAAGAGTAGCGGCGAGAAGAGAGTTTTAGTTTGATAACCGCCGGTTAAAACAAGAAATCACTCGAGGTGTTGACCACTCGGGTTTTGTGTAGTTCTGTTCTGTATGCTATTTTCGGTCGAATTGATTAGATCGGTCTTATTTTTAAAATCTTAAAAAAAATTATATGTGAAAAATTTAGTTAAAATTATTTTGATATTTTTAAATATTTTGATAGTTATAACATATTGTTAAATGTAAATTTGAATTTATGATTATAAATTATTTAATTGAAGAATTAAAAATAAATTAAAATTTTTTTAATTTATCTAATTTTAATTATAATTTATAATCATCACCAAAATATTTAGGAATATAATAGATTTCATATATAGAATGAGTTAAAGAGAGCTCTTGATTATAAAGTTTGAGAAACTTTATGATTAAATATGAAATATTTAATAAATAAGGATCAATACGAAATGTCGAATCTTACTTAGACATAATTGATGTTTAATTAGAATTCTAATTAAAATTTTAATTAAATTACCAAAATATTTAAAATTTATTATAAATAAGTTCAAGTTTTATAGAAATAATACTTTTTGCTTAACCTTTTTTTAGGTAAGAGTTATAAAATTTTCTCAATTTATTTTATAGATATTGTTAAAAGTTAAATACTTATACGATTATGACGATTGAAATGAATCGATTTTAAAAACGGTTTGAAAGATTCAATAAAATAAAATTAAACTTTAGAATAAGTTACCGAGTTAAATTTCATTTAATAAAATTAAGAGACGTAAGTTTTTTAAAAATCAAAATGACGAAAAATTTTTGTAATTTTTGTGGTGCGGCTGGATCCCGACTGGCTTCGCAACACAATTGCCACTCTTTCTCTATTAACTCAATTTTCTTTCACGTAATAGTTATTCATTCCGCTTCCAGACAGTTCTTGGCACCTCGTGTCTTGTCAGGTTCCATTAAGAAGAATGTCGATGGAGATAGCGAGGACCTAGTTGCTTTATTTTATTCCTCTTCCTTCTCCTCTAACCTTCCTTCTCTAAAATGCCACGAAACCGTATAGGAATATCGGGAAAATAACGAGTACAACATACATCTTTGACCCATGGCCTTCCATGGAACATCTGTAATACATCTGGAGGCTAGCAATTTTGCTGTTTTACTTACGTAAGGCTCGACGTGATGGAGACAACATTTTGACTGTTGACCGACGAGAAGCGGTAGTCAGACGCAAACCTGCAGGTACAAGTCTAACAAGAGTGGCGGGTAAAAGAAGTGTTCAATATATGGAAGTGAAACAGTGGATCTGCTTTTACTTTCATTTTTATATTCTTACTCTGGACTTTGCATTCTTTGTTCGTAAGAAACACCACATGTGACTTGCAACTGTTCTTATCTATGGTGCTGAGAATAATCCGGTTGGCTGCCTTATCGACATAGTATTCTTATCTTGTTACTCTTCAGCAGTTGTACAATCTTTTTTTCTGGGCAATTCCTCATTTTCCAATTGCTTGGGAGTTTCAGGAGGTACGGCTTACTGAATTCGTACAATTAGCATGTCCTCTTACATTATATTTGTTTCCTTGTTTTGAACTTAACCTTGCATATGTTCTGTCTCCCATATGTAAATGTTGTCGAAAATCGTCTTTTAAGCCGATTACTACTTTCTTGTATAATGTTAAGGCAGATACAGTAAACTAGGTTTTGTATTTGACTTGTTCAAAAAACCAAGCTAAATTGTTTGAATACCTTTGGTCAGAGTCATTGAAGCTGGCCTTATAGTCCTACTTGTTAGAGAGATTATAGAGTTTTCCCTTTAAAATCAGATTAGTAGGAAAGCGAAATAAAAGTGATAAGAATAATACACAATTTGATAACGGAGTTTGGCTAAACTTGCTTTCATCTCCAGAGTTGCTGCAGATCTTTACTAAGGAGAAATTTTACAAGTGTTTACAACACTAATACCTCACACCCAATTATCCCCAAGAATTTTTCTCTCAAAAAATTCTCTCAAAAACACTCTCTATAGATGTCATCTAGAGCACAAAAATTACTCTTAACTTTTGCTTTTCTTGCTCTGACCTTTATCTTTATATTTCTCTACATATAACAATGGCCACAAGACCATTTATATAGGCAAATTATAACATGTGAACATAATAATTGGTGAGCCAAAATCACGGACTATTTCTACATAGTTGGTGAGCCAAAATCATGGACTAATAATGGTATGGTTGTTGGTGCTGTTATTCTTGACACTACTCTACCTCTATATAAATATGACCATTTGGTCATTATATTGTATTTTACAAAATCAAAAGAAGAAAAGTCGGAGAAAAAGAAAGGTTGTGTAGTGTGTGAAAGTATTGTAAGAATCTCAACTCCTACGAATTGTGTAGTGAGCAGTTTTAATAAAGTGAGTGTTTACATAGTAAAACAACTTATTTTTTGGCGATCTAATTGCCAACAATCATTGTTATGTGCTTTTTTCTTAGTGCATAAGATTTAGAGATAATGGATGAATTTTCTTGGGTTTGTATGTGAGTTGACGCCTAGTTACTCTCTAATTAATTAATTCCTCTAGCTTGTTCCAGAGAGACTTCATTGTTTGTGAGGAACATGTCATCTTCCGCAAGATCATTGCCAGTTGAGGCCCATATCACACCAGAAAATGAAGCTGGACGCGTTGAATTACCCGGAGCAATTGAGGATTCGTATGACGGAGTTACTTTAGACATAAAGGAGCACATGGACTCTCAGATTTTTATTACTTTACTTAGATCTTCCATGTTGAAATGGAGGCAACAGGTACATAATCATCATTTCTATATTATCTTTATCATATCCACTTAAAAGAGTCTTGAGCACTATAATTCATGCTATATTTTTCAGGGAAAGAAGGGAGTTTGGATGAAATTGCCCATTGGACTTTCACATCTTGTCAACCCTGTAGTTCAGGTAAAAGCAAAACCGTATCCTTACATATGGTGGTTTTCACTCTTGAAAAATATAAACTAGGGATATAACGTTGAACAAAGGAGCAGAAACTAGGAAAACGAGAAAAGTAGGTAACTTTAAAAGACTGAAATTGAATATTATTCATGATTTCTTTGTGGCTCTGGATAATATGATAAGGACTTTAAGAGAATCAACCTCAAAAGTTAGCTTACGAGGGTAGAAAGCCTAAAGTTTTTATAAATCTTACACTAATTTTGTATTTAATCGATGTGGGATTCAAGTCCCATACCTTGCAAGTGGATCAAACCGTAACATTCGTCCCCCCATAAGGACCAATGTCTTCGTTGGTCACGGTTAACACTTTCAGGTCACCAGTCCATGGGCCACCACTCCGAGATCTTTGTTGGTCACAGCCACGTTGGTCACGGGTGGCACTCCCAAGCTACCACTCCGTAGGCCACCACTCCAAGATCGGCTCTGATATCAATTAATAAAGACTTTAGGAGAACCAACCCCAAAAGCTAGCTTATAAGGGTAGAGAGTCCAAAGTTTTTATAAATCCCACACCAACTTTGTATTTAATCGATGTAGGATCCAAGTCTCATACTTTATAATTGAATCAAACCGTAACATAATATTATCCATGTAGGAAGGATTTCGGTATCATCATGCTGAACCAGATTATTTGATGCTAGTATGTTGGCTACCTGAAACTCCTGATACTCTTCCAGTAAATGCCTCACATAGAGTGGGTGTAGGAGCATTTGTGATGAATAACGAAGGAGAGGTACCTGGCGATTCTTGGATTCATATGGATCAAGTAAATTTTTATAGTATGGTATTATAAAGTTAATTATCATTTCCAATGCAGGTTCTTGTAGTTAAGGAGAAGCATGGTAGATTTAGAGGTACTGGAGTGTGGAAGTTGCCCACTGGAGTAGTTAATGAGGTGAGTGTGTGAGAAAAATACATCGTGGCAATATAGGATCATCAATTGACATTTTCCAGCTGACAGGGAGAGGACATATGTACAGCAGCAATTCGGGAAGTTAAAGAAGAAACAGGAGTGAGTAGCAACATCTTAATTTGCAGCCTGTCAAGTTGATGTAAATTGCTAGACATGTTTGTATTCTTCAGTCCAGTTGTCCTCTAAGATCTTGCTTTTCTTTTTCTTTTTCATTTGCATCAGATTGACGTTGAATTTGTTGAAATTTTGGCATTCAGGTAAAATTTATGCTCGATATCAATTAGTTCTCTGGCATTATAAACTTGTCGCCTCTCTTTCTTGTAAGCTGATTAATGCTAGAGGCATATGCTCTTTAAAAGACTCTATGCTCTGGATCATTTCTCATGCTTATGGATGGTTTTATGATCCGTTAAACCCAGGTCTGCTCATGACAGAAGTATTATACATTCTGTGCAGGCAAAGTCACCAATCCTTCTTCAGGAAGTCAGACTTATTTTTTGTCTGCATGTTGAAGCCGCGCCATTTTGACATCCAAAAGCAAGATTCAGAGGTTGAAGATGCCCAGGTACTGTTCCTAGTTAGTTGCACGGATCAGTGATATGTATTATATTAATTCCCTCACTTAAGCTGGACCTATTGTTTGTTTATTCATGAACTACTTCCAATTTCCACTTCATTCTAAATGCAATCAGACGCTGATTCCAGATCAAAGCCTGAATTAAGATTGTACAATCATAACATGTTCTGTTCTTTTGGTCATTTTGCTTTGTTAGTGGATGCCAATTGGCGACTACATGGACCAACCTTATAATACAGAACACCAGCTCTTCAAATACATTGCAGAAATATGCAAGACTAGGTCGGAAAGAGAATATGCTGGTTTTTCTGCTGTTCTTACAGCCACAGCTTCTGGAAAACGTACCTTCTTGTATTGTAACAGCACGGATTTCAAAAAACTATAAACTGGAATAGCACATTACATGCAATTTATTTATCCCTGCTTTCTCATGAACTAGATATATTAACTGATTATATATATTATTGTCACATTGAATACTATTTAGATGCACTATTGTCACATGTAAAAAAATTAATTTTCATTAGAAGACTAACTTTACATGCACTATTTGATAGCCAATCCAAGAATGATTTCTAGCTTATTGTTCTCTATGTAGAGGGAAAGTCCAAATAAGCTGTCATGCATGGTTTACCAAAATTTGATTATGGTATTGTACAGTACCAATTTTGATTAATATCCAGTATCATTTTGAGTAATCTTTTTAAATTAAGAAACAGTCCTTAAATTTTATAAATTATAAAATAGTCCTACAATATATTGTGTTATAAAATTTTTAATTTTACTTTAACTATGCCTAAAAAAATATAATAATGTAAATTTATATAGCAACTATCTCTTTATTTCTATTAATATTACCTTTCACATATTTCTTATATAATAACCATAATCAATATAAGAAAAGCTTGTTTAATTCTAATATAAATATAAATCTAAGAATCGTACAAAGTAATTAAAATGACATAATTTAGATCATATATAAAGAATAATCACATCAAAACATCATATAATAAGAATAATATAGGTCCATAAGCATTATAATAAGAGTTGGTGCTTATGAACATAGCAAAGTAGAAGTAAACCTAAAACAAAACACTTACAATTAAAATTTCTATACTTATATTGCTTATATAGAAGTTAATATGTTGTTGATAATTAGATAAAAACACCTGGAGATGTTAAAGAGAGTGTGATAGTAAAAATTGATAGGTCCATATTCCCAACATATTTTTTTACAATCTTGGATATTGATAAGGATGAGGAAAAATCACTAGTCCCAGGTAGACCCTTCCTAGCTATAGTAGGTCTAATAATCAATATTAGAAAATGTTAATTGATGCTTAGATTATAAATGAATTTTTTTCAAATGATGAGAAATTATTTATTATAGGCTTATAACACGAATAATAATTCCTATATTTTATATGAAATCATCATGGAAGATGTCAAAGCAGCAAAAAAGTAAGTATGAGGGTCAAGATGAAGGAAAAGAAGAAGACCTTTTACATGGAACTTTGCATGATCATAATGAAGAAGGGTATAATTACATTATTCTAAAAATTAATGAAGTTTAATGAAATGGTCTAATTAAAAAACTTATGGATAATTGCTTGTTTGAAGACAACCTAATCACATCACAACTTTAAGAAAATTTTAACCTTATTTGGATTTATTTTTGGCATTATAGACAAATAATTTAGATATTTTTTTTGCATTCAATAGGAATTTATTTTCTTATATTTTAAAAAATTAAGATAATTTCATTATTCAATCCATAAAAGGCATCAATATAATGGATCATTACTATTTAAACACTACAACATATAATCCATCTATGATAAAAGTTCAATCTCTAAACACGTACTTCGTTTTAATTGCCAGAAACTTAGTTTAGGACTCAAGGTTCCATCATTGTTTCATTGACTCGCTTGTTCCCTATAACATTGTGAGCAACTAATATTTCACTAATCTAGTAGCAAATTCTGTGAATCAATGCATAATTTCCTGTTGTGTATTTTTTGAAAATTTTATAGTTTCTTTCAAGACAAATATAATAAATAGTATAGTTAAAAGCCAAACTTAAGCAAATATGATCTCCATAATTTCTAATTTTTTGCTTCATCTGAGCATAAAATTCTTTCTAAATCTATGTTCAGATCTATTAGGACCGATATGTGTAGCATCCTTGACCAAATTACACTAGTATACCTATGTTGGAAAAATCATATAAAGGATGGTTTTGGAAGCTTGGATACTTAATGTGCATAGTTTATCTATCAAGCCATGGATCATTTCTTTGGTTTTTAATCTACCTCTCATTGCCATATAGGTAATAAAGGAAGCCTTAGACATCAAGCTTCTCCTATTCCATGCTATATTGTAACAATAAATGTTTGATCCTTAAGGTTTGAAAAGTTTAAGGGAAGCAGAGTTATTGAAAACTATACCCTTTTTAGGTAGCCAAATATGTCTATCCATTAAGTCTTAGTTAAGGGAACATTTAGGGAAGTAGGTCTCCATTTTATCTGAGCCATAGAAGTTACAAAACCATATGTTCTTTTGGATTATTTAATTAAAGAATAGGTGGAATCTTTGTGTTAAACTGACTCAATTCATTCCTCACGATAAGAGGATTCTTGTTTGCCCAATTACCAAACCAAAACAAAGATTCCTTGTCATTCCTACTATGATCTTGATGTGAGGATAAATTGATCATGTTTTTCTTAGCATTTGTATAAAGGACCAAGACTACTCTTTCTTTTCACCAACATGCCAAAAATATGATCCTTGAGGTAAAACTAATTCACCCGTTTCAACCACAAGGCTTCCTTATCATTAAGTAGTCTGCAAATCCTCTTGGCCATTAACACTAACTGGATCAAATTTAAGAAAACATTCTAAGGCCTTCCTCTTACTTTCTCTAACAAAAATTTTCCCATTTACTTTTAGCTACTTTTGAGTTTTTTTTTTAATTTTCCTGAATATAGATATTTTTTTACATCCTTATCTAATTCCTTATTTATCTTCTTAGGAAAAAAGAGATAAGAGCCCTAGTGAATGTTTAAGTTTCCTAAAACTGATATAATAAGTTGTAGTCTTTTAGTAAGGGAAAAGTATCTATTCTACGAAGCACATATCTTCTTCTTTACCATCTCCAAAATCGTCAAGTAGTCTTGATATCTTAGATTTTTAGAGGTGGTTGGTACCCCTATATATTTGAAAGACATTTCATGTGGATTCAATCTAGTGATATCAATCAATCTATCTTAATTATTCACATCAAATGAGAAATAAATTTTGCTCTTTTGGATATTAATTCTCAAACCTGACAACCTACAAAACAAATAAAGAGAATTGAACATTAAGGTAATGATATTACGTTCAGCTCCACAAGCCAGATGTGTTGAGTGTTCCTCTATTTCAATCTAGATAACAACTTTATTGAGAGAGTGAATAAGTAGGTGGATAATGGATCCCCTTGCCTTATTCCTTTACACCCGTTAAAAATATTACTTAGAGTATCATTGATTAGAGCACTGAATGAAGTAGTTGATGTGCAGACATTAATCTAGCCTATGAACTTAGTAGGAAAGCTAATCCAATCCAGATTGGTGAGGATTAAGTTTTGTTGCAACGTATCAAATTCTTTAGTGAAATCCACTTTAACTACCCAGCTCTTGATAGGCCATAATCTTTCATCATTTCTTTCAACATAAAAATATCTATTAAAATTTATTTTTCATGTATGAAAGCTCCCTATGTGAAATGTATTATATGTTTTAAGGTATCCTTTAGTCTACAGGCTATAGTCTTGAAATCACTTTATACACAGTATTACAACATGAGATGGGGCAACAATCATTGAGTTTGTTAGAATTAGGTATCTTAGGAATTCAGTAGAGATTTGTGCAGTTTAAATCTCTTAGCATTTTCCTAATATAGAAATTCATGCACCACATGCACTAGGAATTCAACTATGACAAACCAAATGGCTTGAAAGAAGTAGGCACCAATTCCATCTAAGTTTGTGAATTTCTAAGGATTGACACTAAATAAGACTTGCTTGATTTCTTATACATAAGCTGGTTTTAAAAGGTTCTCTTTTGTCTTGTGAGAGAGACAATTTGATTTTCTAGTGTAAGAATCCAAGTCCTTACACAATGAATTTGATTGGTTTAAACCTAAAAGATACTTATAATATTTAACCACCATCTCCTCTATTTTGCTTTTATTATAAAAAACCTTGCCTTCGTCATCTATTAGACATTTGATTTAGTTAGTGTTCCTCCTAGCAAATATATAGTTGTGGAACTAGTCAGACAAGGTGAGAACCATCTCAGAATTTGCATTGAGGGAGTCCTAGATGTGCCTCAATTGAGCTTTACCATATTCGCACTTCTTAGATCTGAGCAGGGCAGTTTGAAGGAGAGATTAGAGCTATCTCCTTCGATAGCTTCCATGATTGCCTTCCAAAAATGATAAAGAACTAGTCAGAAAAGGCGAGAACCATCTCAGAATTGAAAGTAAATAGCACAAATTAGGGGAAAATATGACTTTTTAAAAGAGTGAAGTCAGAGCAAAATTTAGAAAGAAAGAGACAAAGTTTCTTAAATTATTTAGTAGGTTTAATTCTTACTATAGTTATGTTTACTTTGAGGTTTATTTTTTTGATTTTTTCCTTTTGTAGTTAGAGAAAGCAAGGTAACACATATGGTCTTAAGGAAAAAAATTGAAGAGTATTGAAGAAAATCCAAGAAGTATGTCAATGAAAAGTTCAAAAATCATAAATATGTTGAACTATGTTATTTAACATGATCTAAGACATGCCTGCATCTCAAATGATATTAATATGTCAGTTTTTTTAGAAGGATATAGACCTTAGGATGTGCCCGTATATGAGATTATGTCTTCATCCTAAAAGAAATAGTAAAATCCATAGATAAGGGAGAGACTTTTGAACTAAGTCATGTTATAAAAAAACTATTTCTAAGAGGATCCATTATTTTAGCCATGCCTATACCCTAGACTATTTCTTAAAATTTTCCTTCATAGAATGGTCTACAGTTTATTCTTAGATTGTGTTGCTAAAATTTTAAAACATAAGAGGTCACATTAGAACCCGACTTTCATCCATTTCTCAGTTTTTGTTTCGAATTCTTTAGAAACTCTTTACCCAAATCAAGTTACCTAACCAAATCCACTAAATTTTATACATTTCCAGTTATTTTCATCAAGATTCATTAACTTTTTCACCACAAAATATAGATTTCTCATAATCTAGGGCACATTTTTGGTATTTCTATATTTATATTATTCCTTTATTGTTTTTTACTTTTAACCCTTAATTAAAATATGAAAATGAGTTTACAAACATCCACAAGAAGTGAGTGAAGGCTATAACTATTAGGAGACATCAATTAATTAAGCAAACCATAGGAAGTGACTCTAATTAAGCATCCAATGTTCATCTTTGAAGATCCATATGTTTATGAGAGTTATGCATGTCTTGAAACTTGGCCTTTCAAAATAGAAACAAGTATAAATTTGGTTGTACTTGAAATAATGGGATTAGCTTTAGAAGTAAGGAGGTTTATAAAGAATTTGAGGTGGAGCATGTTTTTTTTTGATAATGTATAATATTCATATAAGGAGCTCCCTTTTAAAGTTTTTATCACTTTTAGGGTGAGTTATAAGACTGTTGAATGCAAAACAAACCACTAGTTTTACGCTCAAAACTGCAAGTATATGGGTCGTGACTTGTAGTTAAAAAGCAGATATCGATCTTGCAGGGATTGTGTTTAGGTACCATTTAATTCAGATTGATCTTTTTTTAAGAACCAAAATTTTAAATGGATATAAAATGGAAAATTTTAAAAAACTAAAATGATAATGCAAAAACACAGAAATTTGGAATTCAAGATTTTAACAACTAGAGATCACTTTTTCCCTATCTTACCTCCCTCCTATTTTGTTAATTGAATTTTGCCTTACCTAAGATGTCCTAATGTATTAACTACCCTCTCTTAAGGTGTAATTAATTGTCCTTAACCCAATTAAATGGGAATGATTAAGCAATCTCTCAATCTACAGAATCAATCCACCAATTCAACTAGTTATGAAGTTATCCTATGGGTGATCAATTAATTATCCAAGATCTCTCTTCTAACTATTCAATTAACTTGATGAATTTAGGTCTATAGAATGCCAATTCTTATTATACAACCCTACATAAATTACCCAACTGAATCTCTCAATATATTGTAAGTATAAGTACATCATTCATCAAAAACATCATTCATTCAAATCAACAAAATAGGAGTTCAACAAGAAGTTCAAAAGTAATCTCTATATATAAATCAGCTACTCATGATGTCAACAACAGCCCCAACAATAAAATAAATTGGTAATGCTAGGCTTGTTAGAAACAAAAATAAAAGAGGAAAATATTCCTAAACTGAAGATTTTGGGGAGGAAGTTGAAATTCTTGTCCAACCATCAAATCACCACTATGGAAGCATAACACTGGCTTATGAGTATAGAAATCAATGATTAACCTACTAGACTCTTTAGCCAAATGATGCATATGAGTATAAAATGACATAAGAAAACTATGCTATAGGTACAACAATTCTTTACAAATCTAAATTCAGCTTTTAGAAGAGACTATTCTGGTACAAATTGAAGCAGATTAATTTAATAATGCAAGGCCTATGATTTATTACCACTGATTTTAATAGTATATCACATAAAGATAAGGTTGATAGATATGTGGAATTAAGGAATTTCAATAATAACTTCAGAGAATGTTTGAAAAATATAGGGCTAATAAACTTAAAAATGAAAGCATGTTCCTTCGAGTGTAGCAATAAACAAGCTTCAAAGTGGCCTATGAGGAAAAAAACTAGAAAAGACACTAGTTAATATGGACTGGTTAAACAAGTTTCTTGAAAGTAAAGCAATCTATAAAAGAGCCTTTAATTTTAGACCATTCCCTTATCATTGTACAAGATGTGGACATCAGGAAAATAAAGAAGTTTCCATTCAGGTTCAACAACATAGTAATATAGGAACTAGGATTTTACAAAGCAATCTTCAGAGGGAAGTCACCAGAAGTTCAGGAATATAAGGCATTTATTTATAATAGAAATCTAAAGGCTATTAAGTAAAAGATGATAACTCTCAACATCAAGATAACCTTAAACCCTAGTAGGAATGTAGAGGAAGCCAAGAAGAAAAGGATCAAGAACCAAGAGGATTCATACATGTAACATAAAGAACCAGAGTTAAATGGAAAGGAAAGATTAATAATGATGAAATATATAAAAGAAACCTTAAGCCATGATTCAATCTTTATACAAAGAGTAAGGATAAACTAGATTAAGGAAAGGGATAAGAACTCTAATATTTTCAGAAGTCCATTAAATATAGGAGCATCACTAATATAATTTGCTACTTATGTAGAAACAACGGAGAAATTATTTCTAATCAGGGGGAGTTGCAAGAATAAGTGTTTAGATATTTTGAAAGTTCTCTTAGAAAATCAGTTTGCAGCAAATCAACTGTGAGTTTGATAAGGTCCTTCATCAACTACCAATCTAATGTAAAAATGGAGTATTTAAATATCCTTCATAACCTAAGATGTTAGAAGAGTGGTATTTGAGCTAAACCCCACAAAAGCTCCGTGCCTAAATGGTCTTAATGGTCACTTTTATGAAAACCTTGGCCATTAATTATGAATTTGGTCTCAAAAGCAAATCTATAGTTCTTTGAGATTGGTAAGATCCTTAAGGAGGTTAACAAAATATTTATTAGCCAAATACCAACGATCCAATGCCTCAACTCCATTTGGGATTATAAGCCATTATCTTATTGTAACTTTCTCCACAAAATACTTTTAGAATTGTTGGCCTCAAGAATGCAAAAGGTTATAAGCATTATGATTAATGAAGTATAAAGGGGCATTAATAGAGGGAAAGAAGATAGAGGATAATGTCTTATTAGCGTAGGAGATTTTCAGAGGCTATGGTAAAAGAAATCCACCTAAAAATTATTCCTTGAAGATAGAATTTCAAAAAGCTTATAACACAATTAGTTAGGACTTCATCTTATAGGTTTTGGATGTGTTTGGTTTTCAATTAAGATATAGGGAATGTGTTAGAGAATGTATAAGCACTCCCTCCTTCAATTTCTTAGTGAATAGGAAACCTACCAAGTTGTTCAAGTAGAAAAAGGCCTAAGACAAGGGGACTATATATGCTCTTATCTGTTCATCATATGTAAGGAAGTCTTGGCAAGATTAGTGAAACATAATATATCTTTGAGCCCCCATTTCAGTTCTTACAACAAATGCAAGGAATTTGTATTATTAATCTTGAGCTCTATAGATGATCTCATAATGTTCTCTAAATCTAATGACAAGTTTATATTTACACTAGTGACATCCCACTAGATGTTTAAAGAGCTTTCTAGTCTCCAAATTAATTTTAGGAAAAGCTAGCTAATTGTCTAATAAAATGCCTCTAGTGAAGGTAATTAGTTATCTAGGATAAAAATATTACAAATCAATGAAGACCTATTCACTTATTGCGAACTCGCCTTATCTACTAAGAGATTACAATATAAAGATTGCATACCTCTTTTGGAAAAAGTTCAAAGAAGGTTAGGATCCTTATGTAATAAGGATCTTTCTTATATAGGTAGAGTTATGCTGATAAAGTTGGTTCTGAATTCTCTATATATCTATTGATCAACCATATATTCCTCTTAAAGTGAGTGATTAAATCTTTAGAAAGTCTGATGAGAAGTTTTTAATGGGGAGGAAGAAGAGAAGGTTGAACAATATCCAAACTAAGTTGGAAGGATGTTAAAAAACAATTATAAAGGGAGGGTTAGGGATAATCTCTATCAACTTGACTAATAAGGTACTCATAGCTAAAAGGTTGTGAAGACTTATTGAAAATAAGAGCAACATATATATTATATGGATAAATGAACATCCATTAAAAGATAGTAACAAAAAGTAAATCAACTAAACCCTAAATGCTCTAAGTTCGTAGCCTAACTTATGAAGTTGAGAAATAATCTGTTAATTTTCTTTAAGTTATTTGAAATTGGAAATGGAGAAAGAGCTTTCCTCCTTTATATTAATTAGAGCAAAGTAGGACCTTTGTAAATTTCCAATCTATTAGAGGCTTAGTGGAACAATATTTCTATCAATAATAAGGTAACATTACGGATAAGAGGGAACCAATGGTATAACTTCTCCTGGGAAGTAGAAACAATACTACCATACTACAACCCCAATCCTAATTTGGAAGATAAATACACCTAGCTCCATCACTTACATAGTAAATTCACTAAATATTCTTATAGGGAAGTGTTGAAAGGAGGAAGGGAACAAGTGATAAGGAGCAACATTATATGAAAATAAGAACCTAATGCCTAAGATATTCTTTCTAATATGGCTAATTTTCAAACAAGTGCTACTAACCAAAGACGGGTTAGTGCTCTTTAACATTATAGATATGTGCTTGCTATATAAGGAAGTTAATGAATCGATAACACATTTTTTTCTATAGCTATAGTTTGTCTAAATAGATATAAGATAAAGTACAACAACTATGCCATATTTATAGCAAATGCTTCAATTATGAGGATATGCTAAAATTGTTAAGGATGGAAAAATAAATCAATAAGGGAGATAAGATTGTGATCTTTGTCAATTTGGGAAGAACCATTTACAAGATATAGGCATAATATAATACTAGAAGCTTAAGAGGAAATGAGAACAATAAATAGGAAATTCTAAAAGAGGTTATACAATGATTTAGGAGCAGTTGTCACTCAAGTAGAAGGTAAGAAGCTGTCAACCAAATATGGAATTAATATGATGAATCCCTAATCATACATCTGCTATTAAACTATGAAAAAATCTCATACTGAAATTCAATAATTAGAGAGAGCCTGAAGATGCGATACTCTCAGCTCTGACAATCAACTGAATAGGAAAGGAGAAAATTTTAAAAATCCTACTGCATGCATAAAAATTCATCACGAGTTCAATGATATCTTGAAAGACAAATCAAAGAAAAAGAGAAAATGTGCACTTATAGGAGGAATCAACTAGGTGGCTAGTGCACAAATCGAGCAAGATATATAATACCACAAAAGGTAGTCCTAGGAAAATTTGCAGCATATGAAGAAGACTTTAGCTCCAGATGTTCCGTTATCAATAGTGTGGGGAGGAAGAACACCAACATGGAACTTGGACAAAGAGTGTCAGTCTATAAGTGAATTTAGGCATGAAGAGGCCAATTTTTTAATTAATGGAGATGAAATAAGGTAAACACTTTTGTCCTTAAACTTAGTTATTAGTTTTGTTTGAAAACCATTTTTCATATATTAACACAATATTTTAAATTCTTTATAAGAAAAGTGAGCATAAATAAATTCAATTCTTTTTCTTGAACATAAATGAAAATATTGAACTTAAATAGTGGTATTAGCAATCATTTAAAATAATGACATAATTGAGTAATAAGTGGAAGCGTTTATGACAAGGCGTTTGCTTTTACATAAAAGATTAGATGACTTCCTAAACAAGTCTCAAAATGCTCCTTCTTTAATTCAAACTTTTATGCTTTGTTTTTTATTAGTTTTAGTTATTAAAATATCTTAAAGTTTAAGCATCCTGCTAATGTATGTTTGCTTTATATATTAAGTTGAGTTTTGCATATTATGTTGATGTTTGAAGGATTCTCGAATTAAATTGAATTGTTTTTTGATATAATGCAAGTGTCTGTATGCCTCACTAATTGATGGACAATGCAATTGAATGAAAGATTGATAGTTTTAATTTTTATTTGGTTATGACCTTCAGGGCAAATGCTCAGCAGAGGCAGAGCAATCGAATAACTTGTGTGCCCGTGAACAGCGCTTTTTCTACTATTAATGAAACGACTTGTGGCCAATGTAAAATAAAATAGAAAGTTTGACCTCTGCTTTATATAACCCCATAATTGCAACCACCCAATTGTAACAGTTCAAATATTCAAACAGCATCATGATTAAAAGCAGCTTAGAAATTTCAACATATAATCTTAACAGTGGATAACCTCTCTTGCGACCCAAAAGCATTTTGAAAGTGGAAGGTGGTAGCATTGCAGTCGACAAAACTTACTTGATAAATGGCAAAAGATGAGATTGAAATTTCATCAAGCTGGCCATGGCCTTAAAACTTTTAGCAAAAGTGCTTTAATAAGTATCCAAAGTTTGTAAAATTTGCATAACTGTGCATTAAGAGAAGAAACTTCAAATCATTGATATTAAGGTAAGAAGCATCAAGCTTTACTTTTGATAACTAAAATTGAACAACCTCAAAAGATATCACGGTAAGTATTCAACGTAAAATCCCAGTCTAACTCGGATCAAAAACTTTATCAGTATAGTGCAATCAATTGCAGAAAAATGAAGCTAACTTAAGCTTCAATCTCAAACCTTGGACATTTTATGGAGCCCATAAATATGTCAATCTCAATCAAGTTCTCCTCTTCGTTCATCTCATTTAGTTCTGCCAAAAGCTCCGTCAATCCATACTGCTGCTTAAGAAAGGTAGCTGGTGCAAAATCTGGCAACTTTTTCTGAACTTGTAACTTGGGGTCTTCTTGTTTATCACCAACATAATGCCCACTTGGAAGGGCTATTTCAATGAGGCCTTCCTCGTCGGACATGGATCCGTCGGACCAATCCGTGCTATGGAGCATGTTATCTTTACATGGCCACTCCACCTCTGATTCCTCGCTAATTGATGAACTAGCGAGGCCGTCACTTTCTGAAACAACAACAGGTGACGACTCGGCTAAGTAATCATCACCCACCTCGCTTCTGTCATCTTCTACTCTGACATCATTTTTTCGCCTTATGCATTCACTTTCAGGCCTTCCTGCTTGATCAGTTGCGACACATTCTATGTGGGCAGAGATTTCATGATCTGCTCTGAGTATCTCATCTTTAGACGACTCATCTTCCGACCTTTGTTTTCGATTTGCGAACGTGAAGATAATACTACTTAAGATTAGTACGGTGGATATGAGAAGCATGGCTGAAAACCCATAGCTCAAAATACTTGCGAGGATTAGCAGTGGGCCAAGATGGACAATCCAAGATACGTGGTTTCTGGAGAAACACAAGGCAAAAGCCATTTGACACTGGTTTCTGAAGTTCGTCAATATAATGAGCGCCTTGATCGGTTTGTATGTCAGAAGAATTTACATTCACAATTTTTTCCCCACTTGATAGATTTAGGATCTGAAAAGGGGATGGATGAAAAATCTGACTTGTATGGGGAAACTAGTTTGCAAACTTGAGCATCGACTTCAGAGATTATTGAAAATGGCTAAGTCTGAAACTGAGGAGTTTCTGTTGTTTCTCTAATATCAAGGGGCATAAAGAACAGTGTTAAGCTAATTTAAGGAAACTTGTTCTGGATAGACAAAGTACGGACTGCAAACAAGGGCATGTTTTCAACTGTCCGATCACGATTACTTTTCTTGTTCAAAAATCAAAAGAGAAGACTGCAAGAAATGGAAAGTTTTACATGTGGGAGTGCGCGAGAATACTGCAAGTCATATAAATAGAATGCCAAAGAAAGAATGAACGACAGAAGAGTCCAATTGATTGAGGTGCTTGGAGAGACTGATATGCAGATAGTACCTGAACTGGGTTGTAAAAGGAGAAATAGCTAAAATAATAAAAATTTCCCAATTTTCTTCATGCACTAATGGACTTGTCCTTCAGATGAATCAATGAGCTGTTTCCTTCAGCACAGTTTCACAGACTCACAGTTCCCAAGCTTCACTTCGTCCCATAAAAACTGGGTTTTCTCTTACCTAGCGCCAGTTAGGTGGTCAGCCTCTGAAATTGATTCTCTTGAAAAACCCAAAACCCAGGTTTTGCTGCAGGGTTTTCCAGTATCAGAGCATGGATTTTTGAAAAGTCATGTGCTTACATCTGTGCTCACCACATGGCGTCCTGCCAACAATCTCAACGAGAGAAACAGTAACAAAAGTTAAAACACCAAAACCCGAAGTTGCATATCCTTATTATATTAACTCACCTATCATTCCATCCATCGAAAAATATCAGTTCCCCGGGAATCATATCATCAGGTATCATATATATACATGAAACTTCGTCTCATATAATCAATCATATGGCTACGAAATACCAAAACATCAGAAAATTTCTGCTTATTAATTTTTCATGTGATGATAATTAAACAAAATAAGTCATGACTCATAAGATTAACTTCCATACCTCTAGAGAAACCAGCCACCTTATGTTAGATAATAACAGATGTATTTTGACAACTGTAGCTCTTGGATACTACAACCTCAGCTCCTTTTTCTGAAGTCTTGGGTTTGGTTTCTCTGGCTGGAGCAAGTTGAACTCAAAACAAAAACCAACAGTAGTGTTAGTACTGACATGCCAATGGAAAATACTGCGTAGGAAAGCCGTAATTTTTGTCTCGTATCAGGGACAGACATCCACTATACCGCAAAGTAAAAGAAAACAAAATTTGAGTCTTATTAATTTTTTCATTTAAAATATCTTTACTGGAAACAAAAAACAGAAAATTCTTCAAACAAATGTTTTGATAAGCCAAAACTTCAAATTTGCTACAATACCGTCGGATGATGTGTAATATATTTCCCGCAATCAAATTGAATTACTTCTATCCCAAATGATCATTCTTAGACCGACTGATGGTGTTTTAACAATGATCAGGAATAAGTTGTAGACTCGCCTTCAGAGATGAATTACAAGAGAATGCTTTATGAATGTGCCTCTAATGATGATTTCAGTCCATACTTTAAACAAATGGGCCATCAACATGTAGTCCCCACCGTCCAAAAACTGACTGTTGCTCCACTCTCTATACGGGATAGGTGCAATGCAGCCACCGGAGGTTGGCATCCATTGATTGCTTCGTTGTTGGGGTAATTTAGAATTACACCATCTTTGAGATTCCTTGACCTCAGGCTCAGTAATACAAAGTTGTAGTGGTGCTTTGGATCATAGTCCTTTCTTCCACACCTGAAAGAGTGGTTACAACAACTTTATTTTGGATGATCCTTTCTTTATATTTCTTAATTTGCTGATATGAATGGAGTATTACTGTGCGTGTTTGTATATATTCCTCTAGATTGGTATGTCCAATATATGAATGTGAAAAGAGTTTTACTGTTGACGTGATCAAATGAAAGTTTTAAATGGAATTTGAAGGATTGTAACGGGTTATGAGGAAGAGTAAGCTTAGTTTATCAACTTTTGACAAAGTTTAAGCAACCCATTAAAAGTTGTGCACTTTCGTCATAGGTTGGAAGTCAAGAAGTAAAAAAGCCAGTAACTCGTGGTCTATTTTTTATTGTAATTTTTAATTTTTAATGTTTTATTGTTGATATTAATTATATATATATAATTTAAAGATAAATTATTTTTAATTAAATAAATTTATTTTAATATCTTATATAATATTATTAATAAATTATGCATAATTTTTTATTTTATTAAAATAAATAATTTAAAAATTAAATCTTTATTTAAAAATTAATATTTATTTTAAATATATATTAATTATTAAATCAAATTTTATTTAAAATTTGTATGCTTTGAAGATATTGTAAATTTAATTATATTTATTAATAATTATTAAATTAAATTTATTTAATTTAATTAAAAAATTAAAAAATCAAATAAAATTAAATTATTGATAATTCATATTAAGAATTAATTTTGGTTAATTAAATATATAATATTAAATTAAATTATTCATAATCCTTATTAATAATTAATATCTTAAATAATTAAATAATATTTATTTAGTTGATATTAAATCAAATTACAAAAAAAAACAGAAAATAAAATCTATTATATATATTTTTTGTAAGTTACAGAAATGAATAACTCAAACAAAAATATATTAGAAACGGATCCTAAAAAAGCATTTTCCCCCGTTTTCTCATTTTTCTTTAGATATGAATACATATATACACTTCATTTAATAATGGTATACTTGCTCCACAATAGGAAACTAACTCAGATCCAAACGCAAGGACGAATGTATTGGCTCCAACGTGCGCAAATAAAGGGAACCGTATCTCCTCAAAGGAAGCAAGTAAATCTAGAAAACGTGTGATGAGAAAAAGAGAATGCGAGAAATATGTTGCCACTTGTCGGGCAGGGCCAGTTGCAAGTGTGAAGTTGCATAAATTGAGGAAGGAATGCTTCATCAAACTTTAGTTGGGTTACCTTTTGCTCTACAATTTGGGTACAGGAAATAGAAAACAAAGATAGTATCCATCTAACACCAACATATTAAACACAAATATTTTCACGTTGGAGAAGCATTTGTCTTGAAAGGAGAGATGGTGAGATCAAGAGTTCCGACCGCTGACGGAGAGTGTATGCATACGGGAATGTTTTCGATTCGTGGAAGTGCGAGCCTAGGAGGGGACCATATCAAAGTCATGATGAGATGTTTCATAGTAGTTCCTAGTTTGCCAAATTGGAGAACTTACTATTGCATCGAATCCGGTGTTACAGACTTCTTGTTGTGTTCATGTTCTTGAATTCACAAAAGAGCCCCTACCCCCTGGAGTTAAGACCAAAGAGAAGACAATTGGAAATATCATGTGCGCTTAAGACAAATTTCAGTGAAAGAAGAGAAGGAAAACGAAAATGTAAACCCCATTAAAGATGATCCGATGCTCCTTGGTAGTTGGCATAACCATCCAATTGATGTGTCTCTACCTCATAATTGAAACGTTTTAAATCGAGATCATATTAAAACTCGATAAAATTAAATATTGTTTATTAATTTTGAACCGTTACAAGTTAAAATATAACCCTTTTCTCATATCAAGTACTAGCTAGACATCTGTATTTATATGTAAATTAAAAAATTGTCATTCGTTCTGTTGTGTATGGTTCATACACGCAGGCATACAGTTTTTATGTTTCAAAAAAATAAACAAGTGATTTTTAGAAGTCTTTATGTGAACAGACGAAGGCATGTTTTAAGGAACGTTCTTTTCTTGAAATCAAAGGTGAAGGCATGGTAAGTCATATCTAATTGCACAAGGAAGCATAGAGATTCTTGAACTAGAACACGATTATGTCCCAAGTCATGTCTAAGTGTACAAAGAAGTAGAGAGGTCATGGAACTAGGACAAAGGCGTATTTGTGATAGACAACCTTATCTGGAATTGTATTTTTGTTAGATTTCAATCCCTAGAAAAAATCTAAGAGCTAATAGAATCGTGTTTACGTTAGACTAAATTTAGTAAGAGGCTATCTGAATAAAATTATATCAACAAGGGTTTACATATTAAAATATTATTATAAATTTAGTTTGTAGAGAAATAATAATTATAATTATTCAATGGGTAAATTATAAGCAAATCTCAAATTTAACTCAATTTTAGAATATTAACCCATACTTTAAAAAGTTGTGCTACATAAAACATTTCTTCCCTAAATTCCATTTTCTTCTAGCTCCAATTTTTATGTCTTCTTTAGTATCCTATTTCTTAGGTAAATTATGATGGTTGGATGGTGAAGTAGATTACAGTTGCCATTGGCGTTCATCAAGCATCCTTGAAACAGTTATGGCAATGAAGAAATGGGTTTAAGCAATTGCTTTTTTTTAGACATTGTGTAAACTGTGTTTAATTTTTAACTCTTTAAAGTATCTGTGATAAGGACTAGAAAGTTCAAATCTTTTTGGTTTTTCCTTATGATTTTGGCTCAATCTTATATAATTCTTTCCAATGTTCTGTTTCATGGGCATGATGTTGCTATCTAATGCATTAAAGCACCTGGCTTTGTCCCTTACTTTTTCTTTTTCTTTGCCCGCATAATCTATGCATATGGGAGAGGGAAGTAAGAATGATAACAGAGGCAGTACTAGTAACAACAGCAGAGAAACGGAAAAGTTTTCCTTGGAAATTAGCAAGTACCTCAGATATCTATTGCAAAGATGAAACTTTCCTTGTTGAATTTGAATAGAGACAATTGTAAATTCACTGTTTATTGGCTTTTGGAGTGATTGACTACTTTTGTCAATATTAAAAATTAACTGCAAGTACACGACGTAGCTGTAACTAGCATAAGCAAGTATGAGTCAATCCTATAAAGATTGTAAGTACTAGTAATTACCCTTTTTCTATTATCTAACCTATGAATCAAACTATGGATTTTAATTAAAATTTAAGTTCAACAACTAAACTAAGATTAAAAACAATACTAAACTTAAGATAGAGGAGAATACTAAGAAGATATCAATATCAAATAATAGTGTATAGGTAATGAATCCCCCTAAGAACCTTTTAACCCTTTATCATATAATTATATTATTGATTATTGGACTGTGAAAATTCTTATCTTATGTTAATATCTTTCACAAGACTATTAACAACTAATCCATCAGTTGATTAATAAAAATCTTTCTCATTAAAAACCCTTGGATTGCTTTATTGAATTTTGAATTCCGCTATTATATTGGACCCTAATCTAGAGGATTTATGTCAACCTATCTCTAGGTTTTCATGAAACTCCTTCCAATTATGGTATATCTATTCATACAAAAAGATTTACCAGTCTCAATCATATAATATCAAATCATGCACTAATATTCCAGATACATTAGAATAAGAATAAAGCGCATAATTGAATCGTAATAAATCAATTAAAATAATTGCATTAAATAAAAGATCAAGTCCTGTTGTTATCATAACTTAAGGTTCATCAAACCTAGATACTAAACAAGTTTAGTTACTACTCATATAAAACAAAAACAAAGATAGATATGCAGAAAAACTAATAGAAAAAACAAAAAATCATAATTCTAAATCTCCCTTTTTCTTCTACTAGATCTTCTTACAAAACTAGATTAGATGTAACTTTCTATCAGATCTCTTTACTTTTTTTTTTAATGTTTTCCTTATCCCTTGATCATAATTATAGCCTCTCTATGTTCACAACTTAAAATTACTCTAAAACTTGCTCATGCTATTTTACCTCTGTTCACGTCCTTTTGTAATAAAAACTAGAGTTTTTAGGACATAAATGGTCAGTTACACAATCGTGTAGGTGATCGTGTAGCTCCAAAATACCTAAAATATATGTTCTGAAAGACTTACATGGGCATATACACGGTCGAGCATCTTCAAGTTGCTTCAAATCTTTGTTTTATGCCACAATTTCATCTAAATTCTTCTTTCTTAGTCCAAGAAGGCAATTATTATCTACAAATGCACTTGATGTGAATTAAACACCAAAAATACTATAAAACTATTGAATAACAAATAAGTGAAATTAAATATGGGTGTATGAGTATAGTCATAGTCAAATAAACATGTATAAAACATCCCCACCCTTAAGCTTTTGCTTGTCCTTAAGAAAACTATAATCTAAATGATCAATCTTATAAAAATCTATCCCTTATTAACCTCAACATGTCCATCCATACTCAAAATAATCATGTCATATTAATCAATTAATATAAAATCAGATTCAAGTTATCCTAGAACTAACTTCATAAGTCAATATCATTAGTAATCACATCAACAAGGTTTTTGAAATTAAAGGCACAAATCTTTATACTCTCACCAAGATTTCACTCAATGCACTTAAGCGTTTAAGGTGAAAAATATAATTACTCTCAGATCAATACATAGGAGAACTCTTAACGATATGTTTGCAATATTGTCATATCTTAACCACTTGTATGTAAACTAGAAACAAAAATCAAAAGGTCTTCATAAGGGTTTAAAGAGGCTTAGGTAAGGAATGATTGGGGTAATCAAAAGGCTAATAAAATTGAAAAAAGTTTACAATAAACAATCAGATTATAAGAAACTTATTCTTTTAGACTATAAGTCTTTCATAACATGAATCCATTGCTACCATAACTCAAATACTTTTTTTTTCTCTCAATTCTTATAGCCTATAAAAATTATTAACTATGATCTAGACCTCACAAGTAAAAAGTGCATACTCCAAATTAACAAGTAAGGTGAATCGGTAATATGGAATATGAAAATTCAATGATATAAAATGAAAAGGCAATAATGAGGAATGGAAAACATTTGAAACATGCTAAGGAGTCTAAACTAGGGGATCAAGTCATACTTTAAAATTCTCGACTTTGATTATTTTTAGGTAAGCTTAAATCCATATTTTTAGGTCCCTTTATTATTTCCTAAGTTTTTCTATATATGGCTATAGAAATCATGCATCAAGATCAAGGTACATTCAAATTCAATTGCTATTGACTAAAATTGGATTTTGGAAGTGATACTAATGAGCTTAAGCAATATATTAACAAACTCTATTACCTTGATGATTGATAAGATGGCCAAGTAAGAATTCTAGCTAAAAGACTTACAAAGAAGTAAATATTGAGAGGCAACTCAGTGTTCTAGGTGTTATAGTTTTGATTTGATTGGATTAGCTTTGATTTATTTGATTCATTTAATCGTTTTTACTTTTTTTCGAGTTCACGTGGATATTAAACTCATAGATTAAACTAGGAACTGATGGCACATTAGTTTACTTTCATAAAGATTTTGTGGGATTATACAGAAACATGATAAGAAACATACCCTTGTGTTATCATATAGGGAACATAACCCTTTGTCCACCCCATGTTAGCCTATATGATTTAACACTTAAGAAGCTAAGAATAGCATAATTGAACATAGGCCAAACACAACACTATGTTTACACCATATTATTAAAAACCTTAACGTGTCTCTTCCATGCCTTCTCTAATATTGAAGCATACCAAATTCTAAACGAAAAACTAAGAGTAGTAAAAATAAAAATAAGATAAACACACCATTGTCTTACTATCACATTTAGTATCACCTTCTATATCACATCCTATAAGCTTGCTCCATGTTGCAAGATTCTAACAAAATCTTGAGAAGTGAAGTGCATCATAATGTAACATGGTTAAAATACATTATTATGCACTCACCATGCTGGAAAATACACTTACATGTCTACATCCAAACTTAGGCCTTTGAAATGACAATGAAGATAATAGATAAACATAGGTGGAACATGTTAGCATATTTCTGTGATGTTTTACTTTAAATTCTAAGAGTGAGATACAGGTCCTAGATATGCCTCACATATATTACTAGAGAAAATATTAATCATAAATATACAACTGTTTTTGCACTGTGTTGTTCCTGTGTTTATAACATTGCACTGTTACAAGCCTATGGTCTCTTAATCCAATAAGAAAGGCCTCTATTAAATGATTTGTCAAGGAAGTAATAGCCTTTTTATTTATTTTTCTCCAATTTTCTCTTATTTCATTATTCTTGCATATTTTGTATATTAAGGACATTGAAATATTTAAGTGTGAGAGAGGGACTTCTATTGACTTGAGTATCCATACTTATAAATTTCTTTGTAAATATCTTAATAGGGAGAATTTTTTTGGAAAGTTATTTTTATTTTGAGAACATATTGATTTAGATAATCCACTAGGAGTTTAGTTGTCTTTATGATTTGAAGTGTTCAAAAAAATAGGCAAAAGTTTGACTAAGTTAAATTCATTTCATATTAACTTAAGTGGTAATTGGTAGTCGGGTTTTCATAATTAATTTGGATAATAACTTGTTGAATACGAAAGTTATACTAGTTCATTATTCGAATCGATTTAGAACCTAACTATTAATTTTAGTAAGACAACAATCCAATTATTTTCCCTTAATCATGCATAGGAGATTAAATTAGTGAATTAACTCTTAAGAGTTTTTTTCCACTTCGATTAATCTATTTGTCTTTGCTCCCTATTGATTCTGTCTACTTTTCAATTTAATTTTGTAATTTTTCTTAAAAGCTTTCACTCAACAATCGGGATAAAATGTTTAGGAATGCAGTGGAACAAACTTAATTTAAGTTGAACAATTTCATCTCCGTGGGAGATGACCCTAGTTTATCAACTACAACTATCTCATATACATGCGAGTAGGATAGCCTAGGCCTTTTTAGAACTTTTTGGGCATAAAAAGTTTTTGGTACCGTTGTCGGGGAGGTGTTTAGTGTTTTGAACTTTAATTAATTTTGATCATTTTTTTGCTAAAGTGATTTTGATTGTTTCGTCGATTGTTTTGTCTGTTTATGCATACATTTTTATTGTGTTATTTCATTGAGTTTTTTTAGTAATTTTCTTATTAATTCACTGTTGTTTTTATTTGGTTTATGCGAGGAAATAGCTCTTAGGAAGGTGAACTTGCTACCTTTATTGAGAACTTACATCAGATAAGAGAACTTCT
>JANZXP010000009.1:8239123-8253625 GCA_027576715.1 Erythroxylum flavicans
TGTTTTGGTAATGTAAATATTTGTTTAAATGACTACAGTGTAAATTATGTTAGTAAAGGAAATGAGGAGTTGAGTTTTTTTTAATATTGTGTCATTTTGTATGATGTCATATAAGTGAATATAACTGCTCCGACATGCCATGGTAATAAGATATGTGCTTAAATGTCCTCTAGATGTTTGAGTATATACTCTATGGTAGTGGGATGTTATACTAATTATCATAAATTGGTGAATCTAAAATAGTCTTCAAGCTGTTAGCCAAGATTTCAAAATTTACCTTATATAAAAATTTGTAGCAAAAATTTCAAATTCCACAATTGTAGGACCATAACCTATAATAATTCTCTGAAGCCCATGAGCTCGATGGCTAGAAATAAATTTCCACCTATAGCCAAATTTATTTAGAGTTTTAACATTCTCAAATCTAGCTTTATTTTTTAAAATAACAAAATTTAATTTCCACCTATCGCCCAATTTATTTAGAGTTCTAACATTCTCAAATCTAATTTTATTTTTCAAATAACAAAAATTCATGGATTTGTATTATAGATAAAATCCCTTAGAGCTAATAGCTTTCTAGGCAATTAATCCCCTTTATATTCCATGTGACGATTTTCATTTATCAATAAATTTATTTATGGAGCCTTTATATTTGCTCATATTGAATTTTTTTTTAGTAATTAACTGAAATTCCCTACTTATGAGTTCATCATCCTTACTCATACTAGAGGGGGAGGATTTGTGTCCATCTAATTCATTAACCTACTCTTTAACAATCTGATTAAGATTAGTGTTAATATATTCTCCCATATTAACCAAGTTTTAGCAATAGTTGTATCATTTTCTATGTGAATCTCCTCTCTAAAAATGCAAGGAGTTGTTTCCTCTGATGCGACACTTATTCCGTAGCCTTGTTCAATATTCACCTCCCTTTTTAACTCCTTATAATCACCTTTTAAAAAATCCCTACTCGTAGATATCCATCTCTTTCCATGGGAATATGAGAGGGCTTCCAATGATAGTGGATCATCACATTGTCTTCATCAAAGGCTTCACTAAGTCCCAATCTTATTACTAGGATGGTTTTAGGTAAATTCTTAGAGAGCTCCATATTAATACACATTCTAGAATATCTGAGTCTTTACTTTTTAGTTGTATGGTCATCCAAACACAACGGTTTGCCTAGGAAGCTAGCATTTAAGAGGTACATTGTATAAATAGCCACTAGTAAGTTATGGTAGAGGTTTCATCAAGGAAATTCTCTTTGGGTAAAAACATTAAAGACTAGACCAAGAGGAATACAAAAAAGTTGGCATTGGAACCGCCTTAGGAATACTTCTAAATTTTTTGCAGATCACACTAAAATCATAATAAGGGATGGATCAAGTTCTTTTTAGTGGGATAATTAGTCAGGCAAAGGTATGTTGTATTCTTATTATAAAGGACCAGATATGCTACCATATGATTTTACTTTATCATAATTCTTCAATAATGTACACAACAATATTGATGGCATTAAACATTTACTATCTTCAAAGTTATTAAAATTTTAATATCTTTATAACCAGTCTTTGGAGGAGAACATGATTAGCTTATATGGGTGCCAACGTCTTCTAGACATTTCACCTTCAAATTAGTTCATGAGTTGATTAAAATGAGATTTGATAAAAAAATATTAATTACAATATATATGGAATGCCAGAATAGCACCAAAAATATCTATCTTTGTCTGGCAGATGTTAAATGATTTTCTCCCACTATAAAAAAGTCTCAAACAGGTGGGATTGGCAATAATCTTTAAATATTGTTTTGTGAAAATCTAGAAGATATCAACCATGTCATTTTTTCTTGCAATATTCCAAGTGTGGTCTTATTTTGAAGAGAAAATACATATAAGAAAAACTTATCCAACTATTGGGTTATATGAAACTTTGAATATCTGATCGCAAAATGACATGCCTGCTACTGTAACAATTTAAATATGTAGAATTCTCCCTGTTTTCATCTGTTGGAGTCTATGGTGTGTTCGAAACAAAGTCTTTTTTTTAAGATCAACAATCTATGGCAAGTTCAGTGATACCACTTGTTCATAAACAATTGCATCATATTAGTATCATTAAACCTTTCAAGATGTGTGCCATAAAGGATCAGCTTCTTGTCTTAACAGGTTTGATTCATAATTTGATACCTAAAATACCACTACGAGGATAAGTTCTAATATGGAAGGCTCCTCCTTTATCATGGATGAAATTAAATATTGACGGATCAAATCTTAGTAATCCAAGTGTTTGTGGAATTGGCTATGTTGTTAGAGACTCTAATGGTACTTTTATTTTCACCAAATCAAGATATGTTCAACATGGAATAAGTTTATATTCTGAAGATGTCTCTTAAATTGGCGCTTCAACATTGTCATATACAAGGGATTCAAAGAATAAGTATGAGATCCGATTCTTTTCTTTTGGCTCAACTGGTGAAAGGAATAATGAATTGTCCTTGGAGATATAAAGATCTTATGCAAAATATTTCTACATCTTTACAGGTTTTTGAATTTAATTTCATGCATATCTACAGAGAAATCAATTTTGTTTTTGATGCTCTTGCGAGGCTAGCAAGCTCAATATAATTATTGATGGAATTTGGCAACATTGAAGACCTAACAAGACATATTAGAGGACTTCTTACTTTAAATAAACAACATTTTCCTCACATTAGATGGTTTTGCTAATTCGTTTAAATTCCTTTAACTTTTTTATTTTTTATTACCATCCCTGGTTTTTAAAAAAATCTAAGCCTAAACAAGCAATAATCATTCAAAGTCCTATTCAAGGTAGTTAAAAGCTTTTTGAAAATCAACTTTGATGACATAGCTAGGAGAGGAACTCTTTATCTAATCCCCTTTCATCATCTCCTGAACAATAGAGACATTATTCCCAACAATTATTGCTTAAATAAAGGCACTCTAATTATCATAAATTAGTGAATCTAAATTAATCGTCAATTTGTTAGCCAGGATTTCAAAAATTACCTTATATAAAAATTTATATCAAAAAATTCAAATTCCACAATTGTAGGATCATAAACTATAATAATTATCTCAAGCCCATAAGCTTGATGGTTAGAAATAAATTTCCACAATAGCCCAATTTATTTAAAGTTCTAACATTCTTTAATCTAACTTTAGTTTTCAAAATAACAAAAATTCATGGATTTGTAGTATAGACAAAATCCCTTAGAGCTAATAGCTTCCTAGGCAACTAATCCCCTTTATATTCTATGTGATGATTTTCATTTATCAATAATTTTATTTTTGGAGCCCTTATATTTGCTCATGTTGAATTTTATTAGTAATTAACTGAAATTCCCTTCTCAGGAGTTCATCCTCCTTACTCACACCAAAGGGACAAAGATTTGTGTCCACTTAATAAGGATCATTAGCTTACTCTTTAACAATCTGATTAAGATTAATATTAATATATTCTCCCATATTAACCAAGTTTTAGCAATAGTTGTATCATTTTCTATATGAAACTCCTCTCTAGAAAGGCAAGGAGTTGTTTCCTCTAATGTGACACTTATTCCCTAGCCTTGTTCAACATTCACCTCCCTTATTAACTCCTTATAATCACCTTTTAAAAAAACCCTACTCGTAGATATCCATCTCTTTCGATGGGAATAAGAGAGGGCTTCTAATGATAGTGGATCATCACATTGTCTTCATCAAGGGCTCCACTAAGTCCCAATCATATTACTAGGATGGTTTCAGGTAAATTCTTGTAGAGCTCCATATTAATACACATTCTAGAATATCTGAGTCTTTATCTTTTAGTTGTATGGTCATCCAAACACAAGGTTTGCCTAGGAAGCTAGCATTTAAGAGGTACATTGTATGAACTCACCCATAAAGGAATAGCTCTATATCTATTAGACTCAATCTGGAATCCAGTCTATAAGGGCTGTAAAAAAGTGGGAAGTTAGAGACATGTTATGGCTCTTTTTTAATGATCTTAAGGGCTTAGAGCTTTAGAGAAAAAGGTATATATATATAACATATTTATCTTTTGCTATCAATTCATTTAATCATCATTTGTTTTTCCATAATGATTTTGCCCTTCTCTGTATTACAAGGAAAATAGGTCTTTTATTCCAAAAGAACCCTATTAGGGAGTTCTCCCATGATTTAACTTCCTTTGGATAATTTCCAAATTCGTGAAAACAATAGCTCTCCCATCTTCCAACTTAGGAGGGTGGAAAAGCAGTGAGAGGTCAAAGCCTCCTCCCACCACTATTTCCAAGTTTTCATTTCTCCAATGTGTTGGGAGGAAGATGAAGGAGCTTGTATTGTTCCATAAGAGGGTAAAGGAGAAAAATCCTATCTGACATGAACTAACAATGTAGTTGGTTTAGTGGTCTACAAAATGCCTAAAGAGGGGATAGGCTTGACAAGTAACCACTTTTAAGATGTAGTTACCAAAATCAGAAAGATGAGAGACAGGAAAATAATTATAAGAGTAAAAAGACCTCAATGCCCTTAGTAGAAGGCGACTACTGAAGATTGAGAAACTGAGGAAAAGCTTAGGGAGAAGTTGATTCAATGTTTAGTGGTAGGAGATGGACATAAATGAGTAGGGGTCACAAACAATACGACAAGAATGAGGATAGATTGGTTGCTTGGTTAAAGAGAATGCAAAGGATCTCTCTCCAACCCATAGTTACTATTTTCCTACTCCCCACAATTGCTTATTATAAACTATATTCTAAAGATTTTAATCAGACATCACCTATCTGGATTTTAGTTTAGAACATTAACCAACTTTATGATGAATGTGAATCATAATTCATAAACAAAATATTTTTATAAAGAAAATAAAAGAAATAACATATATAAAGCCCTTATTTAGAGAACTTTGCATTTTTTAAAATTCTATTCTCTTATAATAATATGAATGTGAGATTATTAAATGACGATTATATGTTGATAAAAACTTATAATATTTGTAGAAATATGTTTGGGCTGTTTTCTTATAACCCAAACCCAATCTTTATCACTTTTGGACCAAATTCTTAAATCCAAATCCATTTCATGGGCTGATTTTTTAAAACTGATACCCTTTAAATTTGTGTGCTTAACCTCTATGAGCTGGATTAATTTTACAGGACTATTACGTGACAGCAACAAATTTTAACCTCTCTGAATTTTCTCTTTACATTCATCATCCATTATTTTGTAAACTATTGGAATTTTAATCACTTAACAAATGAGTGTAACCTTAAAATTTTCGGCGTCTAACTATTGTGGATTTTAACATGATGGTGATTTCCCCAGCCGAATGAGAACACTTGTGGGTTGGAATCGGTTCCAAACACTCAAATCCCATGATTCCATGTTGTAAAGTTTATTTGTCTTCCAATCAAATCATCATAAATCATATCAACTCGCTTGGCGCGGACAAATTGTCAACTTGGATGTTAACTTCGTGCAAGTTGCTAGCATAAAGATGAAACTCGAGGGCGCCCCCACGGGTCAATTCATGTACATGATGCCAAAATTTAACCACCAACCAGGCTATATTTTCCTCTTTTTTGTCCCTACTCCTTTTCTCTTTACTTTTTAGTACCAAATGTATATTTGGTTGCTTTTCTTCTTTGTTAAGAAACTCCGAGGCTACGAAAGATCACTCCCAAAAGATTTCCATTCCAATATTTTTTAAAAGACCAAATCACACTTAAAAGTCCTGAAATTGTAAAAATATAACATTGGCTAGTGTCTACATTAAACAGACTATACGCTGCTTCAAGCTTGTGATCCTTTGATTGGATCAAAGAAAAGAGAGATTTCCACTTGCCTTTTTTTTTTTGGGTTGGCACTGTACATTCCTCTTCCCCGCCTCTTTATCTTGATATATAGATAGATAGAAGACTCGCACATCAAGCCAAATTAATCTAGAATGCTCAAATTGGAATGGCATCTTCTTTTTTGCCCACTCGTCCTTACCTTTGATAGTCAAATGGCATGTCGTTATGTGGAGAAACGAACAATTTTAGTAACTATTGAATCGCAAATTCATATTGAATTGAAATTGAGAGTTAATTACCGTATACGTTGTAAATAAAAAATATTATATAAATCACATCATTTTATTTAATTAACTTGCCCCACCAACTAATTAATTAGCTTATTAATGTGGAATGGTGTCAAAGAGTGAAATTTCCCTGAATTACTGCTGCGATATTAAATAATGTAAAAGAGGCATAAGCTTCTAGGAGTTATAGAGGACAGCTTGATCCTAACGAATGAGAATTTTCCCCTGGTGGTTAAATATCTAATCATAAGCCTTAGTAAAGCCAGAGGGCGATCTCATGATCAAGGGGATGGTACTCCAGGCTTTTGAGATGGGAGGTAAGCTATCATTAGCATAATTGTCTCTCACGAATAAAGCAACAGTAGTGCTTGAAATCATTAAAAGCACGACCTTTTAGATCGAATCTTTTCAAAGTATCGGTGAAAGTTGATGAGATTTAGAGGAGTTTGAAGAGGAAAATAATTCTTTAAAGATATTAAGATTTCTCGAATGAGTTTTAACTTTTTATTTCACTTCATGTTGCGGAAATAAAAATAGAAACAAGCAAGAGAATAAAAAGAGCTAAAGAGAAAAATAAGAGAGTTACTTGATCATTCTTAAACGTCTTTCTACATATACCATATAAAGTTTACATCTTTTTATAAGAATATGCACGTACAAGAGCAAAACCTCAAATTTATAAAAAAAATCTTACACTAAATTAAAAATTATATATACATAAATTAAACTAAGATGATACACATGATTATCATATAGATAATATTGGTTTATGTCTAATAGGTTGATTGTAATTTAGTGGCAAAAATTATTTAAAGGCATTTTTCATCTTATATATCTTTAGATATATATGATAAAGTCTATGAGATAAATATAAACTGTAAATAAAATTACAATGAGATCTTAATTATGAAATTTACATTTCATTTATGTATTATCCTTAAAATATTCCTAGTTATCATTCTATTCATACTAGATATTCATAGCATAGAAAGGCTAGCATATGTTATATTTTTCCCTTATGAAGGCAGTAGTCAATCTTATGGAGTAAAGTATAGAGATACTTAAACAAATATAATGATGATTGTTAGAGAAAAGGTTCACTGAACTAACTCCATATGAAAATTCTATTTGGAATATTACTTGTATGTTTATAAAAATTTCCATTGTGATGATTATATAAGTGATCATTTGACTTGAGATCTCCAAAGTTCTCGTATAGAAATTGTTATGTTTTGGTACTATTTATGACTAGTTATAGCCAAATATAGCTCAATTAGTAGTCATTGCATATAACATGAACTATATAGAGATAGTTGAGAGATCAATATAGGATTCATCATCTTAACGTGTTATGGAATTCTTAATGTGTTATTAGAGTTACAGTTTTATGAAAATTCAATAGTTGCTTAAGTAATTTGGGTTTTTAGAAACCCATACATTAGTTCTATCAGATATTGTCACGGTGTTTATAGATCTCTTATTCAAGTTTTGCTTCTCGCACTAAGGATGTTGCTTGGAATTTCGTGATTGTGTAAGGCTTAAATGAAACAGATGGTTGATCTATAATGTGTGCTCCTAAGAGATGCAACATCAGAGGAGAAAATGTTAGCTTTTATGCTCCTAGTTCTGTTACTCCTCCTTCATCTTGTTGTAGCATGAGACGACACTAAAATAATTGGTGGTAGCTTTAGAGATTACAGTGGCTAAAAGTTGTGACAATGGAGGAGCTGCCAATGATGAGTTGCTTAATAGAGATACAGATGATAAAGCTCTTCTACTATATGTGATACTTGATTCCACCTCAATTTCCCAAGACATAAAGTATAACAAATTAAATAAATTGATTAAGAGAGTTATGATTATGGCTATAAAGTATAGCAATTGTTTATATTTTGTTTTACACATGTTCATTATAATGTCACTTGGTAGAAACAAAGGAAAGAGGGTGGTAACTACGGAAGAAGTTCTTCCCACAAAACAACCAACAATTGATTCATCAAATGAAGAAAGCTAGCAGCAACCTTTACTAACATCGTCTGTTAGTCATAAGGGATCTTCAGGTCTGTTATTATTAACCAAACATATTTACATTAATGTTGAAATTACTAATTACATGTTTACTGTGTTGTTCTTATTATGAACTTTTTGTTTTCAGCTTCCAATACTGGCATTAGAAAATGAGGTAGAGGGAAGACAAAAGGAGCTGAGTTATAACGTATGAATATTGCAATAAACATCGAGTTATCTGTGACCATCAACCCTATGCAACGTCGCCTGCTAGATAAGATCCGATCTACAAAATTGACCAGTGAGTTGGGCATCGTTATGAGAAACAAGTTGCCTTGCCTTCAACATGTCAAATAGTTAAAGGAAGACAACTTGCTCCAAATTGCTTTAGAAAAAGTTTCGGTAATATTTCAATTCATTTAATTATATGTATTACGATTTTACTTAACAAAATTAATAACTTAACTTATACGTCTTATTTACAGATAAAACTCAATATCGTTGATATCGACACCCCTGATGTTTCAAGCAGTGTTAGTTCACTGTTAAAACAAAGAGTGAAGTGTCATCGATATTATAGACTTTATAAATATTATCAATCTTTCCCTTCCGATGAAGAGGCAAGGTGACATGTTCTGAAATGAGTGACTCCAGAAAATTGGAGTCAAATGTGTGATTATTTGGCCTCAGAGAAGATTCAGGTTTGTTTTTTTTTGCTCTTCAAATTTTCTGACCATTAATTTTGTTTATACATTTCATGACTACTACTCTTAATTTAGGAAAAGTGTGAGAAAGCCAAAGAGAACAGAGCAAAAATGAAAACTCCTCATAACACCGGCTCTAGATCATTTGTTGTCATCTGACAAGAATTTGTAAGTGTAACGTTTTCAATTTATTATTCTATTTCTTAATACACTAAATTCTAATTGGTTATAATTTTTTAAATTCATATAATAAAGCTAAACACAACTCCAAGGACAAGAGTGTGATAGGATCACACTGTATAAACACACACACTACAAAGAAGGTCAAGGCTGGACATCTGAAGAGGCACAAAGTAGTTATACAAGTACAAACAAATTGATATTACAATTTATTTTTCTATATAATAGTAAGTAATAATTTTTTAGTTAACTCGATTTTGTACCTTAAATTATAAGACAAGATGCAAGAGTTGTTGCAGGCGTCATTGTCTGAGGGCAATCAGCCCAATATCGATGACATTTGCAACAATGTCCTTAGTACAAGATCGAGCTATATTAGAGGTCTTGGGTATGGTCCTAAGCCTGTTGGTGCATCTTCGTCACGATCAGAATATGTGATGGCGCCTTAAGAGGAGAACCAGTAACTTAAAACTAAGTTAAATCATAATATTAAAGACGTGAATAAGCTTAAAAAGATGATTAAACAATTAATAGGTTCTGCATATGTTAGTGATAGTGACTCAAATGAAGACTCTTAGTTTATAAATGATATGTAAATATTTTTGTTATAAAATGCGTCCCATTTTATATGTTTATTTTATTTCAATTTATTATTATCTAAAAAATATGTCACCAACATTAATTATAAAATGAATCATTTTTATATGTCAAACTGTCTTAAAATTTGTAATAAATTAAAATAAATTTATTTTTAAAAATTAACATAATATTTAAATTTAAAATAAAATTTTGTCACTAATTAACATTAGCTACCAAAACAAAATCGTCACCAAACGTTCTTACCTACGTTTACAAGAATGTCCCTAAAAATATTTACTTACAATGAAAAATTAGTAACTAAAACTATTCTACTACAAAAACATAGTCGTCATCAAAACTATCAGCTACTAAAAAGAAATTGTCACAAAAGGTTGTTAGCTACGTTTGCAGGAACGTCTCTAAAAATATTTACCTACAACAAATAATTAGTCGTTAAAACTGTTTTAGTCGGGAATAACTTTTATTTATGAAACAAAAACGTCGCAAAAACCTATGTACGACGTTATATGTTCTCGTCGGTTATAATTTTTACCGACGAATTTGTTGTATCGAAAAAAAATTTTGCAACAATTTTGAAGTGTTTAGTGACATTTAGTTTCATCGCAAATAACGTTATCTGTTGTAGTGAATGTCATATAGACATAGGAGGTAAGAATTTACTCGGATGGTAATATTTTTTCCTCGTTGATGTTTGTTATCCTATTATAAATGATTTATTTTTAAGTTAAAAAATATGATGAAGGGCATGTGAATCTAATAATTTTACGAGAAATTTTGCTTATATAATAATACTGAAGTAGGAATTTTTCAAAATTTTAACTATATTTTTCAAGTAAATGTTTGTTACCCTGTTATAATTAATTTATTTTCAGTTAAAAATCCTGATAAAAAACATGTAAATTTCATAGAAATAGAATTCAAATAAATTTTTAATCAGAGAAATTCTGTTCTAATTATTTAATTAAGACTAAAAATCACATTTAATTTTTGATAAAGTACTCATAAATTGAGAATAACCGTTTGAAGTATTAATTATGAGGCATGATTATTTTTAATAATTTGAAATTTATTGAATTGTTTTAAGATTTGTGCATCTTAATTGGTCTTAATCAATAGTGGCGTTTGAGTGGTTGATCGTTATTATTGAGTGAACTCAACAAAAAGGACCTGGGGCTTAGGGGTAACAAAACTTTAACTAAACTGTTTTTGTTTACAAGCGTACGAAATTAAGAATTCAGAAGAAATGAGATTATGTTAATTTAATATGGTTAACTAAAGGATACTTTAATTGTAATTTAAACCGATTGGAAGCTGTATAACCATATCCACACAAAAATTGAACTCACTTTATTCAATATTGACAAGGCCTGTCAAGGTCAAGATTTGTCAGGTTATCTCCTTCCATGGGAACCACTCGCCTATAAAATTGTGCTCTGTTCTACACGCTTAACACTGAAACAGAGAGACAAAGAAATAAAGAAATGGGGGTTCCATTTTTAAGGCTTATACTAATAGCCACCCTCATTCTCCAACTGTCCACACACACAAAATCAATCTCACCCACTTTTTCATACCCCCCAAGCAACACAGACACCGAGTACATAAAAACATCATGTAACGTCACGCTCTACCCTAAATTATGTTACCGCACCCTCTCATACTATGCAAGCAAGATCAAAACCGACCCTAAACTACTAGCCAACACGGCCCTCAACGTCAGTTTAGTCTCCACCAAGTCGACTGCGAGGTTGGCGAGGAAGATGTCCAGGCTCCTTGGATCGGGATCCAGAGAAGCTGCAGCTTTGGAAGATTGTGTGGAGGTGGTAGGTGACTCTATGTACGAGTTACAGAGGTCTATGGAAGAGATGAATGAACTCAAAGGACATGATTTTGAACGAGTGTTAAGTGATATCCAAACATGGGTTAGTGCAGCATTGACTGATGACGAAACATGCATGGATGGAGTTAATGAGCAGGTGGGGAACGGATATGTGAAGACCATTGTTAGGAAGCATATTCTGAGAATTGCTCATCTGACTAGTAATGCCTTGGCTATTATCAATAGCTTTGCCTCGTCCGTCGACGCCAATTTCCATTAGTTTGTGTATGTTCCTCTCTTCTTTGCTTTGTTTATTGTGGTTTAGGCCTTCTGGGATTGATCGGCTATACAACTACTATACTGGAACTAATTGCAAAATGCAAAGGGCATAAGAATTTATACCAAAGTGGAGGTGTGAAACTATAATGCTCTTCAGGGTATATGGTGGGAAATTTCAGTTCAGTTCCCATTTTCAGGCTTATTCCCTTTGTACAATGTTTGTAACTATCTGGTCTGTCAATTAAAGCTAGAAAAATATTCTTATGTGTTTATCTGCGTTCTTGATTTTTAACCGTTACATTAAAATACTTGAATTGTGCTGAATGGACCTTATGAATCATTAGAAGTGAACATTGAAAATATCTTCCTCTACCAAAATTTGGATTTTTAAATGTCTTTCTTTATACCAATCAAAACAAAGATACAAAAACAACTCCTTGAATTAGAGGGAAATATATCAGCCCCAATTAAATATTTACTTATCGAATGCAGAATTGAATGATATTGAACATAAGTGGTGAGTTATGACTAATGAAAAATCACTACCTCATATCATAATTTTAGTTTAAATGCCAATGTTAGTACATTTTTATTCAATAAAGTTAACTTTTAAATATGTTTTGTTAACATTAAATTGTAATAATGACAAAAGATGTGGATATACGGGGATCTTTTTGTGGTTCATGCGAGAAGTCAGCCTTGAGTGGACGACGGCTTTCCAACTTTCAAGGAGAGTCCTTTCAATTGAGCCAATGATTTCTCCGTTGCCATGGACTATAAATTTTCACATCGTCTTTTTCAAGAAAGCAGAAGGTGGAGAAATATCTCGGACGAATACCCTAAACAAATCTCCATAATTATTTAAAGGAAAAAATTAATATAATAATAATAATAATAATAAAAGGACACGTTAATTATTAATAGTAACATAGTTAGTAGAGACTAATAAATATTTTGATTTTTTATTAAATATTTTTTATTATTTTAAACTTATATTTTCAAATTAAAAATTAATATTACATTATTATTAGAAATTCTTAGAAATAAATTAAATTAATAATACATATTTTATTCTATTCTTTATCTATTTTATTCTTAAAGAATTATCATTCTATTTTATATTTATTTTTGCAGGTAAATCAAACGTCCTCTGATGATTGAGTTTGCCCTTTTAGTGAACAACTATCATCAATAAGAAGCCGAACAGCAACCCATCTATTTTCTGAATCAAAAGTGGGCAAGTGTTGTAATCCACAGAAAGATGATTCTGAGTCGACATAGGTGATAAATGACGAGACATTATCATAGTGTGTTAGAAAAAGAAATCATAAGAAGATAGGGACTTTCCGATGATGAGCACAAGAAAATTAAAAAGGTGAAACTTGTCAAGCATGCTCACCCATTATGTGGTGGTTGTGTTTTCCACACGTTTGATTGCTTGTCGCGTTTAATCGAAATAACATGGAGATGTAATCATAATTGTCATTATATGTTTTAAAACAAATAAATATACTTTTTGGACAACGTAATGTTAAATTAAATTTAATGAAAGCTAGTGGCTATTCTTAGCTTTTCAGAAACCAAACTACTAATACTTGTAATATGGTTTCCAATTTCCTTCTTTTGGCAAATCATGGCTTCTTAATTCTCAAAAAAATAATGCTTTTAAAACGAAAAAGAAAAACCATCGATTCTAATTTCTTGGGCTTTTGTTTACAAACGACTAGCAGTTCTTAGCTCAGATCTGTAGGCCCAAGAAAATAAAAGACGGCCCTGTGCAAGTCACTGAATTTATTTTAAAAAAATCATCCCACCAATGTTTGTTAAGGTATTTTTAATTTATTTATAATATTACTACTTCTTCACGAGTAAATATGTTTTCATATTTCGATCGAAATAATCCATACAATTAGAATTATGAAAAATAATTGCCTCTAAAACAAAGTAGAGAGGTACAAATCAACTAAGAGAAAAGAATTTATATGAAAACCTTACAAGATAAAATTCATACTATTCAAGTACAAAATGCAATGTTTTAAAATTGGATAAGAAATTAAACCAATAAGATGAGAGGTTTAAGATTTAAAATGGTCAATGGATATTAGATTGTCACAAAACTGACTAAAGATTAAATAAAATTAAAGAATTTGAAATATAATTGAAAGAAATTATCTTTATTAATCGAAGAATTAAAAGTTTAATTAAAAAAGATATTGTTAAATAAAAATTAATTGATTTATTTTTATTTATAAGAATTTATTAATTTATAAAATTAACTAATTAATTAATAAACTGATCATATTTTAACAACAAGAGTTACTAAAGTAAATCGAACTGAAAAGTTAGACGGTTCAAAATTTTTACAGTTGAACCGATCAAATCAATTAAGTCTTTTAATCATTGACAAAATGCAAAATCATTACTTAAAGTTATCTTATAACAAATTCCTAATAAACTCAACCTTAACATTTTGGCATTGTTTGGTTGGCATGGATTCTTGCTTGGGAAAGTAATCGTTTTCTTAAAATTTTTATCATCATGTTTGGTTCATTTTTTTGAGTAGTTAGGAGAATAAAAAATTTCCCAATCTAGGAAAAGTAGTAGTACTTTACTTGGATTCTAAACCTCATCACCCTTTGGTATTTAGATTACTTTAATCAAGAATTTAATTTAAAAAATATGCTAGCCAATTCAATCCTTCCTTCTCTCTCAACTCCATAACAACTCTTTTATAATAATAAGGAATTTTTTATTAATAATAATAATAATAATAATAATAATAATAATAATAATAATAATAATAATAATAATAATAATAATAAAAAAGTAA
>JANZXP010000009.1:8262176-8274510 GCA_027576715.1 Erythroxylum flavicans
TATAGTAGAATTGAATCTCAAATAGATGCTAGTATACTTATATATTTAATAAATGACATTGTTTTGAATAACTTTACACTTGGAGTGCAAAAGATGACTTTCACTACATGGAATAATGTTTTGGAACTTACTTATGCATAACCGAGTCATGTACGTTGCTTGTATGTATTCTCTTTTGGCTTAAAGCCATGGTAAGGTTCCATTTTATCGGTTGGACCGATAAATAAAGCATGGTACCTTACTTTATTTTTGTACTAAATATTTTTATATGATTTTTTGTAATTTTTGGGGCAACGATTGGCCATTCGTGTGCTAGGAATAACAGATTAAGTGACCTTCATACCCTTTAACGTTGGTATATAAAAGTCAAGTCCTAGTAACAACACCTTTCTATAGGACTTGCATGTGATTGCACAGTTAGAGGTCTGGTCACCGATGAGGTCTCACCTAAGGTCATAATACTCTTGTCGAACATAACCTAGACTCACCACAAATGAAAGTCCAGCCAACACTGAGATTAGTAGGTGTGCACACTAGTTTGGTTGACTAATGGCGACACACAAAACTATTTTAGCCTATTATAAGATTTAATTTTCTAACAAGATTTGATTTTACATGTGATGCTTTTCTACTCTTGTGTATTGGAACTGGAACCTATGTTCACTAAATGAGTGATTAATAGGGTAGGCCTATGTGGTTCCTAATTAGTATGGGATGAGTCATAGACTAGGCCTATGTGTTTCTACATTATGTATGTTCACTTCACTGGTGGTTATATGCATGATAGATTCGTAAAACCATCCTTAGGTTATTTAGACCATTTTGGTGTGTACCGGGTTCTGTTTGTGACATATTTTTTGTCTTGCTCCCTGAGTACATAAAGTACTCACCCCCTCTGCTTTTCAACCATGTAGGTTAATTTGGTGAGCTTGAAGTTCTAAGTGGTTTATGCGGTCTTTTGATATTTTTAGGGCATTACTGCACGTAGGTAGCCTCTGTTTTGTACTTTTGTTGTATAGCAGCTTATGATTATGTTGATACGCTTTATAATTTTTTAAATTAACTCTTGACTATCTTATGGTTTGTAAATGACCTTATGTATGAACCTTTTGTATTGTCGTTGAGATTACTCTTGACTGGGCTTAAAAGTCTAGAAGTTGCGATAGAGTGTTAATGTGAATATAGAAGTGTGTTTAAAACTGATTTACAGGTGTTTTAATTGAGTTTTGGGATTTTCGAAATATAGTCAATGTGTTGTCCAAATGTTTTTAAAGATATTCAGTTAGCCTTGCATAGTCAGGTTAAGGGTACCGTGAGTATCCTTAGCCCAGGTAAGTGACGGTTGTCATGTGCCCGATGTGGATTCTAGGTCGTGACATAAAAAGAGGTAGAGAAAAAGGAGTTTCTGGTAGCCACTATTGTAACCCTAAAGTGAGAATACCAAGAGAGAGAAAGGAGAAGAAGGAAGAGGAAGAAAAGGAAAACATAGCTGACTTGACGTGCTTATCTAATCAGGAGGTTTTCTGACATCACTACCTTTCATTGTCTATTCCAAGTTTATTTCCTTTTCATTTCAATTTTATTGATGTATAGAATTGAGATGGATAGTATGATGATATGATTGGAATATTGATGATGTTCTAAACTCTCCTTCAGGATTTATTTTGATTTAATGATAATTTAGTTGATTATGTTATTTAGATCAATGTCGTGATTTAATTACGTTTTTCCATAATTTGGTAATAAACTAGGAGGGTGAACTAAATGAAAATGATTAAATTGGATTAATGAGAGTTAGGTGATTTAATAGAAACCATAATAAATCATATTGGTAATTGTGCGGAGAGAGATCCCATATGATGCTCCAATAGTTTATTAGAGTGCTTCAAATCTAATTAGATTTTAGATAATTTTTAAATTGAGAGATTGCAATTTTCATAATATGATTAGGGTTTATAATTTAGGATTTAATGGTTATAACTCGAGAGAGAGAGAGTAATCAGCCTAGGTTAGTCTAAAATAGACAACCCATTGACACATAATCAGCTAGGTTAGCGTTAAGGATAAGTAAAATCCTCTTTCTCATAAATTGGTAAATTCCTTAGGTTGATTTCTATTGTGACTGCATTTTGCGCAATTGTTAATTCTTTCGTGTTTAATTTCTGACTTAAGTGGTTGAATTCAATTCTTGTTATTACTTTCTGTTGTATTGTTAATTTGAATTTCATATATTGTTGGCCTTAGATTTAGGATTAGATTAGTTCCCTTCCTCATAGGATAGACACCTCTTATACTACAATCGTGACTTGTGCGCTTGCAGTATTTTAGGGCCTATAAATTTTAAAGCTCAAGCAACACAATCAAGTTTTTAGTGTCGTTGCCGGGGAGGGTGAAGATTAATTTAGTTCTCTTAGTCTAAGACATTTTTGTTAGTTTTAATTAGTTTTAAGTTTTTTTTCTGTTCTTCCTATTCTTTCCATATGTGTTCGTGCTCTTGCATTAACACAAGAGTTATAAGGAGTTCAAGTCGCATAGCTAAAGCTGTGGAGCTTAATATCACTCATCTAAAACATTCAATTACAAGAGCTCAGCGTGAAGAAGATGAAAGAAACTGCAAAACCAATAATGGTCGAGGAGTTTCAACAAGAATTGGATCAAGGAGTGAACCAAGGGCATTACCCAAGAACCCTTATGGACTTCATGAGACCGGGATTCAATGTTGTTAATCAAGGTGTAGCTAGGCCACCTGTGAAAGCAACTTCCTTTGAAATCAAACCAGCTCTCCTAAGCATGGCTCAACCAAATGTGCAATTTTATGGATTAACAAGTGAAGACCTGAATGCACATATTGTCAACTTCCTTAAAATCTATGATACCTTCTGTTATCATCAGATGTCAAAGGATGCTATCAAAATTAGACTCTTCCCTTTTACCTTAAGGGATAGAGCAAAAGTTTTGAACCATTCTCTCAACCCGAATAATGTTACCACTTGGGACCAATTAGTTTGTGCCTTCTTAGACAAGTATTTTCCCCTTACCAAGAATACGAAGATTATTAAAAAGATCACAAACTTTCATTAAGGTGATGGAGAATCGATTTAAAAAGTGTGGGAGTACAAAGACTTGCAAAGAAAATGTCCATACCATAACCTACCTAAAGAATTTCTTTTACAAACATTCTATAATGGAGTAACCCCACATACGAGAGGCACAATTTTTAATATCCTGTTTTCCCATACCAAGGGTTCCCTAGACTATAGTATGTGAGAAATATCATTGAGAAAATAGGAAATGCATTACATTTACATGCATATCACTAGCATAAGCATGCACACAGATGAATCTTAATTTTTGTACACATTACAAATACTGTATACACACTCAATTGACATATTTCGAGTATAAATGATTTTTTTAATGATCGTATTATGAATTATAAATCATTATGTCGTGAATTTTGATTTGGGGATTTATAATTATTAGTTCAGAATTTTTGGTAAAAATTTATAGGTATTTTTGGACTGGGAAAGATGTCAAGTGACAACACAAATTGATTTATGCTAATAGAAATAAATGACTAATAGTAATAGAAATTATTGATAAGTGGCATTGGATTTATTTGCAAGTTCCATAAAAAATTGGGTGACAATTAGCTTAGAGATTGGGAGACAAATGGATTAGAGATCAAGAGACATTAGTTAGCCTTAGAAAATATGTTATTAATTTGATTAGTGACACCTACCAAAAGACAGTGGCGATGAACGAGTGTTGAACGTTAATGAAGAAATTGGTATACTGATGTCTTGTTTTTGTGTTTATGATGAATAATAATCTATAAATTGTTATAGGGATAGTTGAGATGGATTGATTTAGTGAAAATGATATATCATGATGTGCATAAATTTTGATGAAAGAATGAGATAAAAATGCTCTATTTTGGGTATATGAAAACCATGTATTATAGGTTGTTATATAGATAAAATAAAGTGTGAGTTAAGGTATAGTAAAGGTGTAATTATGTTAAAGAAAAGACTAGTAAATTGTTCTTGAAATGAGAAGAAATAAGATGATAGTGAATGATAAAGAATGATGATGATATGTTCTATTTTTGTATAGTTGATGAACAATGATTTATGATTGGTTTCATGGGTACTTATGAGTAAGAAATGAGGTGAGAATGATGAAGTTATGAAGTCTAAATGATGAATTATGGAAAAGATTTATTGATGTATTATGAAAGAGATAAAATCTGGAAAAGTTATGAACGCATATATGATAAGATTAAGTAAATGAAAATGAATCAATTAAGTAGAATTTGTTAGATTTAATGTAATCAATATGGTAATTAGATTAGCATGAAATGAAGTTGTATAAACGAACATGAATTCTGGAAGAAATTGGAGTGTTAATAATGTTATTTATGTTGTGAAATTCGTCGGGAAAAGAAGGAGAAAAGGTAAAGCACAATCATGGCATAGCCCCTACAATGGTGGCCTAGTAAATTAGGTTCTGTCACGATCGTGGTGGATTCCCCACAATTATGACCTGATGCATAGGGTTCCATCACGGCCATGGAAAGGTCCACCATGAATGTGGGCAGGTATAAAGAGAGAAATATTGTCTTTTAAGTGATGTTTGAAATAACAAATGGTAAGGAACTTTCCTATAATGCATTTAGGCTTGAATGAAGCTTAAAATGAACTTAGTTTGATAATGGATTAAGTTATTAAATGTTGATATGTTTAGGGTGATAATCAAGGTTATAACCTAAGCATGGACGGTTGATATTAGTGAAACAAAATTTGGAAATTTAGAGATGATTATAAGAATGAAAGTGTCCATAGAAATGCAAATGTGATTCGAAGGAGATAAGCAATATGTATCAAGTAAGAATGAATGAGAGTTTGAATATTATATGATCATATAATGCTAGAATAACATTGGTGAATGATTGATTAATGATATTAAATAATCAAGTATAATTGAGCTAATAACCTAAGTGTAAGCTAGACATACACAAATGATGATGTTTAAATGATTAAGAGATGTGAATAAAGGAAACATACCTAGAATAATCAAATTGAGCATGCATTATACATTACATATACATTTTTGTATGATTGAATGCTTACGTGATTGTGCAAATTAGTAATGTGTATATACATGTGTATTGCTTGAGCATAGATACACAAGATTGAACATCACCGTCTAGACGTTTCCAAATAATGAAAACAGAGCGTACTGTGAGTAACCAAGATATTTCACACTAGGAATGATTTGTATTTGCATGAGTTTCCATTACTGAACTGATAAAAATGTGAACTTGATGACTCCAGACATTGAGAGTTCAAGGAGTTTGACAATTGAGATTGTATTAGAAGTGCTTCATTAAATGTGAATGAGAAAGAAATAAGTGTTCTCAATGAAACGTTGAATATTGGACGTAGATTTGATGAAAATGTGAAAGTGACTATATATTTTGATTGAAAGTGATTGATTGCATATATGTGAATTCATGCATTTTATTACATGATATGCATAATCATATAAAGGAAGTTGTAATCGGAGTTACTAGAGAAGAGTTTAAAGCTCATAAACATGTATAAGAGCCACAGGCTTACTCTATAAAATAAGCTCAGTATCCCCAACAAATACGGGACAATTATCAATAAGCCCGATATTTATAACAGATACGAGACAGTTAAAAAGTCACTTGCTCACAACAATTAACAATGAAAGTGGAGTCTCATGAGCAATTGCATATATAATTTGATATGTGTTATATGTTTGATTGAAATGAATTTTGTGGACTATCTTGAAATAGAAATGTGAAATAGTTTACAAAATGGTAGTTGATGAAATAGGATGAAATATAAAGTGATGAACAATATGTGATATGAGATATCTGTGAAATGAATGTAAATTGTGAATTGTTCTGTGTTTGATATAAGTGAGCATATCGAGGATGGTTCACTCACTAAGTTCGCACAACTCATCAAAATTGCAATGTTGTATTTCAAGTTCAGTGGATATCCAATTAGACTAATTGGAGTATAGCCACTGCAATCAGACAGAAGTTAGTGGTCGAGATCAATTTACATCTGCACTTGTCTTCAGTAATTTTTGTATCTAAATTATATTTGCAATTATTGTACAATGTATCTGTGAATCATGAAATGTAATGACATTAATGATTGAATATGTTTACAAATGAAATGAGCTAAAGTGAGCATTGGTTGAAATGAAAATGTATATATTGTATAAAAAAGTTGTAATGAATTTGAGTGACTATCTTAACATGCCATCTTGGTAGAATATGTTCTCAAATATTCGTCGAAACATTCGTGTTTATGCTCTATGAGAGTGGTGCGTTACATAATTGATGTGACTTTAGGAGGATCACTTATGAGGAAGACGGTAGATGAAGTAGAAGAGTTGTTAGAAGAAATGGAGAGTAATAGTTGTTTTTAGATGAATGAACAGATTAGACAACCTACAAATCTCTTTGAGAAAAAAGGAGTTATAATTTTCCATCAAATGATAGAAATGTAGGATAAATTTGATAATTTAACTCGACAGCTAAACAATATGAAGGCTTCATCCTTAAATACAATAAATGTTGTTCAGCTAAAGTGTAAGCTCTATGGGTAGAAGGATCATGATACAGTAGATTGCTTCTTAATGAAGGATAATAGATCAGAGCAAGTAAACTATATAGGAACTCAAGACGATCGAGGAGGGGGAAACAATCCCTACTCCAGCACATATAACCCTGGGTAGAAAAATCACCCAAACTTCTCTTGGTCAAACAAAGTTGGAGGATAGTTCAGGCCTCAAGGATCACCAAGTTTCTAATAAGAAAAATCGAGTTTGATGAAATCTAAAATGGACAAAATCTTAGACAAGCTTGGAATCCTAAACGATGCATAAAAGAGTCTAGAAGGCATATTTGAACAAGTAATAAAGAATCATACCTGTTCTATCCACAATCTAAAGGTCCAAGTAAACCAATTATCATACTACAAATGTGGGAATTCTTCCTAGAACTTTGGGAACGAAACCGAGGGAGCAAATAAAGGTTATTACACTTCGAAGTGAGAAGGAACTTGAACCATCCACAAAGACTATAAAAGAGCCTTTCATCCTGTTAAGAAAAATCAAGAAAAGGATAAAGAAGTGAATATGATCGAATATTCTCCTTTTATTGTCCCTCTAACATATCAACCCAAGATTCCTTTTCCTCAATGATTACAAAAGAAGAAGCTGGATGTGCAATTTGCAAAATTTATTGAGAAATTAAAGATGCTACAGATAAATCTCTCATTTGCAGAGACTTTGTAACACATGCCTAAACATGCAAAATTTTTGAAGGACATATTATCAAAGAATTGTAATTGGGAAGATAACTAAACGGTAGCTCTAACTGGCATCTGCAATTCCATAGTCACTAGCCAAATGCCATCTAAATTGAAGGATCTAGGGAGTTTGACAATACCCTGTGTGGTTGGTGAATTTGAATTCACAAAATGCTTATGTGACTCAAGAATAAGTATTACTCTTATGCCTTTATCGATATTCATGAAGTTGGGGCTGGGTAAGGTTAAGTCAACATCATGTTAATTCAACTAGCTGATTAATCTATTAAAAGACTGTTTAGAATAGTGGAAGAAGTCCTGATGCAAGTGGACAAGTTTATTATTCCTATAGATTTTGTGGTTCTTGATTTTGAAGAAGATAAAAACTGTACATTGATTTTCCGTCGACCATTTATGAATATAGGGAAAGCCATAATTGGCGTCCACGAAGGGAAACTAACACTTCGAATAAGCAAAGATCAGATAGAATTCAATATGAATAAGGCTTTAAAGAATCAAATAGCAGGCAATGCGCACATGAAGGGTGAAATTATGAATCAAAATTTACAAGAACAAGTTGAGAGTTGCATGATAGAAGTACAGTCAGTAGAGATAGGTAATAGAAATTTGAGCACAAAGGAGATGATGAGATGGAAGGGTCTGATGTTCAAACACATTAAGATAAATTAGTCCAAACCGTAGCACCCATACTACCATCCACACAAAAAAACCACTCACATTAGAGCTTAAACCTTTACCTACACATCTTAGATATACCTTTCTAGGTGAAGGTCAAACTTTACTAATAATCATCTCTAATCAATTGAATAAGAAGCAAGAAAGTAAAGTGGTAGCAATTGTTAGGAAGTGAATGAAGGCCATTGGATGGCTGATTTTTGATATTCGAGGTATAAGCCCAAATGTTTGCATTCATTGAATAAACCTCAAGGAAGGATGTAGAACGATGAGGGAGTGTCAACAAAGGTTGAACCCTAACATGAAGGAGGTGGTCAAGAAGGAAATAATCAAACTCTTAGATGCAGGGATAATTTATCCCTTCTCTGATAATGAATGGGTCAGTCCAGTACAATGTGTACCTTAAAAGGAGGAAATGATGGTAATATAAAGTGAGAATGGAGAAGTAATTTCAACAAGAATGGTCACAAGAAGGAGAGTGTGCATAGATTATCGCAAACTCAACTCAGTGACTAAAAAAGATCATTTTCCTCTCCTATTCGTAGACTAGATGATAGAAAGGCTGGCTGGTCATTCGTTCTACTACTTCTCAGATGGATATTCAGGATACAATTAGATCTTCACCTGCCTTTATGGTACCTTCACGCACAAACGGATGCCTTTCGAGCTACGCAATGCCTAGGCTACATTTCAAAAATGTATAATGTCTATCTTCGCCGATATGATCAAAGATATAATGGAAGTGTTTATGGATGATTTTTTAGTTTTTGTAGACTATTTTGAAATATGTTTATCCAATTTACACAGAGTGCTTCAAAGATGTGAAGAGTCACATTTAACACTAAATTAGAAGAAATGTCATTTTATGGTGCAAGAGGGGATAGTACTAAGGCATAAAATCTCACACCAAGGATTTGAAGTGGACAGAGTAAAAAAAAAAGTTATAGAGAAACTCCCACCACTAAGCAATGTAACAAGTGTGCGAGGATTCTTATGTCATGCAGGATTTTACCGTTGATTTATCAAATACTTCTAGAAAATTGCAAGACCTTTGACAAATCTATTAGTTAAGGATGTGCCTTTTCTGTTTGATGACAAATGTATGTCTGCCTTTAATAAACTAAAGGAGGCACTAATGTCAGCACCAATTCTATCACCACTGGATTGGACACTTCCAGTTGAAGTTATGTGTGATGTAAGCCACTAAGCTATATGTTGTGTATTGGGCCAAAGGAAAGATAAAAGGTTATATGCGATCTACTATACCAACAAAACCCTTTCAGGACCTCAGCTTAATTACACCACCGCAAAGAAGGAATTACTCGCAGTAGTGTATGCATATGATAAATTTTGATCATACCTTTTGGGATCACGGGTAATTGTATTCATCGATCACATGACGTTAAAATATCTTTTAAAAAAAAAGGATACGAAAACAAGGCTCATTCGATGGATACTACTCTTACAGGAATTTGATGTAAAATTAAAGATAAAAAGGGAGCGAAAAATATGGTCACAAACCACTTATTAAGATTGGAAAAAAAGGAATACAAGCTAAGAAAAGATATTAATGAGAATTTCCCTGATGAAACCCTGATGTTGCTTGGAAGTCTGGCTGCACCATAGTTTGTCAATATTGAAAATTACGTTGCTAGTGGTAAGCTTCCTTTTGATTTATCTTATCAACAAAGAAAGAGATTTTTACGTTAATGTAACCGAAATCTATGGTATAAGCCAATTTTATATAGGAAATGTGTTGACAATTTAATGCGACGATGTGTTTCAGAGGAAGAAATGTTAGATATCTTAAAATAATGTCATGAAGGTCAATATACTGGTCATTATGGAGTTAACAAAACGGTAGCTCGGATACTCGAGAGTGGATTTTAATGGTCACAATTATTTAAGGATGCTCAAACTTTTGTGTCATAATGGGATCGATGTCAGAGAATAGGTAATATCTTTAAAAGAGATGAGATGCCTTTATCCAACATTTTAGAAGTGGAATTCTTCGATGTATGGGGCATCGACTTTATGTGTCTTTCCCCATCCTCAATGGGAAACATTGTAATATCCCACCTCCTAAAATTACTAAGAGATTAAACTGTTAGATTGAATTACATGAGTTATTTCATTTAAGAATTTACGAGGTGCATTACATTCATATGCATAATATTCATATACACATATGAATCATGAACTAGAAAACATTGCAAGATAGTATATGCACTCAATTGACATATTCCTAGGCATGGAAAAAATGAATGTGATATGAATGTGCATTCTAAATGTTTTGCATTTTGATTTACCGATAACATGAATTGATTGATTATAATTAGTGATTGAGAATTTATCGTTATAATTGAGTAATTGATAAAGTGATATGTGCATCTAGTCTAAGAAAGATGTTAAAGAGCAAGACAAATTGATACATGGGAATTTAGGTTGATTAGGCCTATGAAATGGTGAAATGTGGCATTGGGAATAAGTGAAAAATAGCTCAGTTAAATGGATGACAAGTGGCATGAGTATAATTGTGACAAGTGGCCCTTTAACATTGTGACAAATGACACCTTAGACTTGTGACATGTCGAGTAATAAAATGGCGACATGTGTAGCTTTACAGGTGATGACATATATAGCCTTATAATTAGTGACATGTGAAGCCTTACAATTGGTGAAATGTGTAGCCTTATAAGTAGTGACATATGGAGGCTTGAATGAGTTACATGTGGAGTCTAAAGTAAGTGACATATGGACCAATAAAATAGTAACATATAGATTAATAGAAGGAAAACATAAGTATCAATAGAATGGTGACACATGGACTAATGGACTGGTGACACATGGATTAGTTAACCTTGAATTTTCTAAAGAAAATAAATGAACATTCAATAGAAGTGAGAGTGAAGAGAAGGAGAAAAACGAAAATGAGAAGAGAAGGAGAGAAAAAGGGGAAAATAAGAGGAGAAGGAAAGAAGTTACCAAGGTAAGTCAAAATTCTAGTTTCAATTTCATCTTTCTATTTTGATCTGTTTTTCATATCTTTAGAGCACGAATTTAAAGAAACCCAAAGAATGAAAGTTGTAGATATAGGTCTTAACTTAACCTGTGTGAAAATGTCTTTGGAAAATAGTGAATGGATCTTGAGTTTATATTCATTTTCCTAAGACTGCCTGTGATAGACCCCCTATATAGGATCCTTGTATTAATTCCTGATTTTTGAGGACCTTAAAGTCCGAATTAGTGAAAGTATAAAACATGAAAAATGATTATCAATGTCCTATAAATGCTTCTGTGAAATGTTTTGGTCAGAATATGTCTTGATAATGATTTATTGGAGATGAATTGTATGTAAGGTTGGTGATGAAGTCTGATGGAATCTATTGACTGTAATGTTTTTACTGAACATGCATATGTATTTTGGACATACCTTGATCTGTGGATTTCCAAATCGAATGGATTTTGATTTAGAGTAAAATAGAAACATATGAATACACTTTTCATAAGGAGTCGAAATTGAATTCTGTCCATAAGAGTCTTGAAATTTGACTTGCAGTTGAGAATTGTGTTCTGTCAAGGTATGAGAATAGTCTGTAGTGTTTTGATTATAACTTGCACTATACTGAACCAAAATGCATTAATTTGATGTCATTAGAAACTTAATACATAGGGGAATATTTTATTAGAAGGTGTTGCCTAAAAACTGTTGGGAAACCAGGTCGATATCTGATCTCGATGGCAGTGGAATAATTACGAAACTTTTTTGCAATCTTTGATTTCCCGAAAACTAAGATCTTTTTAATTCTATAAAATGATTAATACAAATCATAATAAAGCAGAAACTTAATTCGTACCTTATTCTGAATCTTGATCTTAATCTTGTTGTATCCCTCGAACCGTTCCCAAAACTGATCCGTCTTAACCACAGTAGTCGCACAAGTGTTCGACCTCTAACGGTATCCACAAAACAGGTTGAGAGAACTTTGTAACTCTTACAGAGAGGGTTAAGCATGAAGTGCTAGCTCCATAGAGCTCAAGCCTATTTATAATAAGCTTTGGACATTTTATTAATTTAATTGAAATTAGAATTACAAATAATTCTAATTAAATACCAATGATGCCCATATGAGATTCAATATCTCATATTGATCCTTATTTATTAAATATCTCATATTTAATTATAAAGTTTCTTAAACTTTACAGTCAAGTCCAACTTGATTAAATTAACTTTGCTCTCTTCAACCCATTCTATATGTGAGACCCATTAGGTTCCCAAATAT
>JANZXP010000009.1:8274610-8303877 GCA_027576715.1 Erythroxylum flavicans
TTTGAATTAAGTTGGACTTAATTGAGAAGTTTTAGAAACTTTAAGGATCAATATGTGATATTTGATCTTATAAGGACTAATTCATAATTATGACTAAAGTTTGACTTTAATTGTAATTTTGATAAAATCCAAGGACATGAAAAATAGAATTTTTCATATAAAAGGAAAAATTAGAAAATTTGGAGCTAGCACTTCTTACATTTTCCATCTCAAATTAGATTTGAATTTTCTCCGAATAAATCTGTGGATACCATTAGAGGCCGAACAATTGAACAACTCGTGGATTGATGGATTCATGGCGAAAGGAAAAATACAACCGGAAATCGAAACAGGTTAGTATAACTTTGTTAATTTCTTGTTTTATTTTCAAATTAAATTTTGTTAAAAGTTGATTTTGTTGAAAATTTTAAATTTATTATGTTGTGCTTAGATTCGATATTGCATTTATTTTCCAACACTTAGACATACCAGAATTGCTGGCATGAAGCAGTGTTTCTGATACAACTCGAGAAGCTTTAAGCACCAAATATATTCACCATTTAAGGTGCTTTGACTTGGTTACTTTTTGACTTCTGATTCTGATTCATCAACAATGGTTCTGCATTTGATTTCCTGTAAAAGCAGTGAAATGATTTCTCAGCAGTGTATTTGCGAATGCCTGACATTTATCTTCATCCAGCTTCAAACAATTTTTCAACAACAAAGCCAATGATAATTGACCCTGTGATTAAGACTCACAAGCAAAAAACTATTTTCGTTGCATTCAACCAGTCATCGCTAGTCCCTATTGTTTGCCCCTCCACTTTATGACTAGTACAAATTGGTCCACTGAGCAAATTTTTAATACTTTTAGCATTATAAGTAGAAAAGGCATTTATTTCTTGTGTTAATGTTTACATATTTTTAGTAGCGTATACTTTCACTACCATACCTATAAAATCTTGAAAAACATATTCAATTACTAAGATTGAAACAGTATTTGTTACCATATGAGGATGATTGATGGCTTGTTTGCAACGATTGAGCTTAAACATTTTGCTACGATAATCTCTATCTCTTGATTCGGTAAATATGATTTTATAGGTAATATTAGAGATACTGTTGTTTTGCTAAGACAACACTTATTAAGAAACGTTAATAAATGATATATACAGCACTGAAACGTTATAACGTTTAGTGACGCTCTATACGAATATATAGATGACACCATTTACCGTTTCTCTTTCTTTCCTCGTGTCTTGTTTCTTGAAGTTTGTGCACAAGTTGGCGTGAATTTGAAAAAAAAAATCATGTGATAGTGTTCCTACCTATGTTAATCTAATCATATTATAATCTAATTCTTGAAGTTTGTTGAATTGAAAAGACAAACATGTGATAGTGTTCCTACCCTAGTTCAACACATGTTTCATATAATTTATAATTTGTCCAATATATTTAATTTGATGAATACATGTTTTATTATATAGTGTAACTTTGTTGGGTCATAAGTATAGATTGATGTGCGGTGGTCCTCTGTCTCAAACCAGTGACTTGGTCCAATCAAATCAAATGCACGTAAGTTGTGTACATGTTTCTTTTTCCTCGAATTATTAGTAGCTACTTCCAAGAAATTTTATACCATTTCTACTCTCTTAGAGTGTGAACATCAACGACGTAGCAAAGTCTTATTCACTGGAGCGAATCAATATAAGATCCTGTTGCATGCTCTTAGTATCCACTAGAAGTGGGAACTGAACATGTAACGTCGTGTACCAACCAATCTATGTTTATTAAGTCAACGTTCAAAGTACTTTCAAAATTATGCTTACCTAACATTTGGTTTCTTTTGTCTTTAAACTGCTAGTCTGCTAACATTGTTCTGACTTGCCTTGTGGGAGAATCTTGTTTAATCTCCGCAAGCAAGTCCCATCTAAGGATGACATGATTGATGGCCTGTTTGCAACGATCAAGCTTGAACGTTTTGGCACGAGAATTTCATCTCCTAGTTTAGAAATCCTTCCAATTTTATCAATTTGAAATATGATTTTATAGGTATTTATCAATTTTAAATATTTATAAATGCCTACAAAATCTTGACAAACATATTCAATTACTAAGATCGAAAACAGTATTTGTTACGAAACTGTTAATAAGTGTTGTCTTAGTAAAAGCAAAACAACAGTATCTCTAATATTACCCTTCACAACAACACGCTTAAAGTTTTTAGGATAGGATGTTACTAAACAATGTTTATAATAGGCCAAAAGCTATACAAGTGACAGAAGATAGCCCATGACAATTTACTCGAGGATACGTCCCTTCCACGGTGCGCTAGAATGTATGCGACCATGCTTTCAATCTGAAAAGCCTAAATTGGTTTATCCCACAAAAATATTTTGGGATTGCATTGCATCAACTTGCATATATTAATTATAAGGAAAGAGAATAAATATGTTGTATAATGTAAAGTGATTGATTACGTTTGCTATTCGGAATTTAATAACATGCCTATCCCTCATCTGTGTTTAATTAATGAATACTTTGGTAGAGGTAACATGCTGGGCATAGTAGTACTAGCTAGTAGACCAATAATTAATAATTTAATATAACCAAAGATTCCCACATCTTCAAAAACATAAAAACCAATCAACTACCATTGCCACGACTACATCTTCAAAAAGAGAGCATATTAGTACTAGCTTCCACCCTCTTCGTTCAACAACAATGGCTTCTTCTTCTTCTTCTTTGGCCTCTCACCCATTGAACTATGACGTCTTCTTGAGCTTTAGGGGTGAAGACACTCGTCGCAATTTCACCAGCCATCTCTATGCTGCTTTGCGCCAAAAGGATCTCCAAACCTTCTTTGACGACGAGGAACTCAAAAGAGGAGAAGAAATTGCTCGGTCACTTCCCCAAGCAATCCAAGATTCCACTATTGCTGTCCTTGTTTTCTCAAAAGACTATGCATCCTCCAGTTGGTGCCTTGATGAGCTTGCAGAGATCATCGAGTGTCACCGAACATATGGACAGATTGTCATACCTGTCTTTTATGAGATAGATCCATCTCATTTAAGAAAACAGTCCCATGATGTTGCTGCAGCTTTTGTTAAACACGAGCAAAATCTCAAGAATGCACACGAGATTCCAAGGTGGAGAGATGCCTTGACCACAGCTGCCAATCTATCTGGATTTAATTCTAAGGAGTTCAGGTATGTTTTAAGTTGTATGGTCAATCCAAATAACGGATTCTTTTGTTTTTCATTAAATTGTGTTTTCATAATTTACAGGAGTGATCATATGCTTATTAACAAAATTGTTGAGGAAATTTTAGAAAAACTGAACCAATTGATGACATGTGATGATTTTGAACACTTAGTTGGAATGGACTCGCGCATTGAGGAAATAAAAAGGATATTTACTATTAACCCATCGGAGATTCGTATTTTAGGAATTTGGGGCATGGGCGGTGTTGGTAAAACTACTACAGCTGAAGTCATATATAAAATGATGTCCCATCAATTTCAAGGTTATTGCTTTGTACATAATGTGAGGCAACAAGCTGAAGCAGGTGGTATCAAGAAATTACAGGAAGAACTCATTTCAAAAGCATTAGGTGAAAAAGATTCAATAAAATATACATTGAGTAGTGGTCCTGGACCATTTCTTATGAAAAGACTTGGTCGCAAGAAAATGTTAATTGTTCTTGATGATGTGAATGATCCACTACAATTAGAGTCTTTGATTGGAGATTCATGTTGGTTTGGTTCAGGAAGCATGATTATCATAACTAGTAGAGATAAGCAAGTATTTAAAGGAAGGGCTGATTTTGTATATGAAGTTAAACCATTAAATTATGTTGAAGCCCTCCAACTTTTCAGTAAGAGTGCCTTCAAGGAAATATATCCAAAAGATGAATATGCGTTCTTGTCAAATTCACTTGTTAAATATGCACAAGGCAATCCTTTGGCTTTGAAGGTCTTAGGCTCCTCCTTAGTTGGGAAAAAGCAAATAGAGTGGGAAAGTGCAATTAATCAATTGTTAGAAGTTCCAAATAAGGATATTATATATGTGTTACAAATTAGTTACAATGGCTTAAGTAGGGTGGAGAAGGACGTCTTTCTTGATATTGCATGTTTTTTCAAACATGCTGGCGAAATATATGTTAGCGAAGATATTTTGAGGAAAATATACAAAAGCACTGGGTTCCATCTAGATATTATATTAAGTGTTCTCATAGACAAGTGCTTTGTTACTTCTTCAAAATACATGTTGGAAATCCATGATTTGTTGCAAGAAATGGCAAAAGAAATCGTTCGTCAAGAAGCTAAGTATCCAAACCAACGTAGCAGATTATGGGATCCTGAAGATATTTATCAATTATTTATGGCGAATAAGGTAAGATATTTAAAAATTACTATCTACTATTAATAGTCTTTTATAATTTCTGATTTATTTAGAGACATTATTTGTTGCCATAATAACTTATGTACATATTTCGAGTGTCTTTTGTTAGGAGGCTGAAGCTGTGGAAAGCATTGTTTTAGACTCATCTAAAATTAGAGAGATGAATTTAAATCCCCAAGTATTCATGAAGATGCCCAATCTTAAATTTCTCAATTTCTACGGAGAAAGTAATCTACATCTCCCTCAGGGTCTTGATCATCTTCCTAATACGTTAAGGTATCTTAGGTGGGATAAGTATCCATTACAATCTTTTCCACCTAATTTCCACCCTGAGAATCTTGTGGTTCTTGAATTATTTAACAGCAACATCAAACAATTGTGGAACAGCGCCCAGGTATGAAAATTATATAATAAACAACTTAATTTACTATAATAAAAATTTGAAAATAATGCTAGATTGGATTAATTAATTCTTTTGTTATTTTTGTTAATTACAGGAAAATTCAGTGGTACCTCAACTTAAATACGGCATGTCGAGTATGATTGTTAATGGTTTTTGGAGATTGGCCAAGTTAACATCCCTAAGTTTAGTAGAGAACAAAAGCATAACTCATCTTCCCAATAGTAGAAGTGGATTTCTAGAAGCTCTTGAAGTTCTTGATCTTCGTGGTTGCTCAAATTTGAATACATTTCCTGAAATTTCAAGCAACATAAAGAAGCTATTCTTAAATAGGACTTCTATAAAACAGGTACCTTCGTCATCAGTTGAACTCCTAAGCAAATTGGAGTACTTATGGATGAGAAAATGTACAGAGCTTGAAAACCTTCCAAGCAACTTTTTTAGCAAGTTAACATCTCTTGAAATTCTTCATCTGGGTGGATGCTCACGCTTTAAGGCGCTTCCTGAAATCTTGGAGCCTGTGGATAATTTGAAGAATCTTTTATTAAGTGAGACAGCTATAGAGAAGTTGCCATCGTCTATCCACAATCTCAAAGGTCTCAAGCATTTAATGATTGTTAATTGTTGGAAGTTTGCTTTCTACCCAAAAAGTTTCTTAGAAGACCACCATATATTGGGTTCGTCATTGGAAGGCATGCCTTTGTTACAAGATTTAAACCTTTCTAATTGTAATTTGACGGAATTGCCTGAGGACTTAAGCTTTCTATCTTCAGTAAAATCTCTAAATTTGAGTCAAAATGATTTTGAGAAAATTCCTGCTACCATCAAACAACTTTCACAATTGAGATCTCTTTATATATACAACTGCAAAATGCTTCTATCCTTACCAGAACTTCCATCAAGTGTCTGCCAATTAATCGCCCAAGGTTGTAGATCACTGAAACAAATATGGACCCTTAAACAACTACCCCTTGACTCACTATGGGGCTGGAGAAGATTCCGTTTATGGGGTTGCTTGAAGTTGGATGAAGATGAATGCCAGGCAGTAGTCAATGCACTGTTGAGAAATTACCTAACTGCTCTTACAAGAACTGAAATGCAGAAATCATTGGTAAGTAACTCTGTCTTTCTCTCTTTCTTTATCTGGGTCCATATAATCATTAATTTTAATAGAAACAAATTTTTGCTATTCAGGCGTATTTTGATACGATCTATTCAGGAAGTAGGATACCAGAGTGGGTCAAGTATCAAAGCATGGGTGATTCTATTCAAATCCACCTTCCTCCTCATTGGTTTAATCATCTTTTTATGGGATTTGCTTTCTATTTGTGCCATGATAATGTGACGTATGATGATGGAGAAGTTTGCAATCTTAGATATGATTGCTATTTTGGAGACAGTCACCATTTCTCCTCCTTTGATACAATCTATAGTGCACCTGACAGATCAGATAAAGAACGTATGTTACTCTTCATCAGTAAAGAGCTTCGTACATGGATATGTGGACATGTTAACTTCGAAGAGGATGTAGCCTTTTTTAAGTTCAGCTTGTCTAACTATATAATAAAAAAATGTGGGATCATTCCACTGTACACCCAAGAAAATCAGGATAAATTATGTCACACATTCAACTTTCCTACTCCAACGTCCACGGTGAAAATAGAAGAAGTTGAATGAAATGAAGCCACTGCTTCAAAGTTCAATGCTCCCACTAAGTGGAACAGAGGAGACTTCGTAGATGGCTTCACATGTACGTATGTATTTTCTTTCTAACATTCTGTTCATTTCATTAGTTCCAACTTATGTCATTCTCATACCTCTAAATCATTTGTTTATATTTCTGGCAACATGAAAAAAATTTATTCAATCAATCTTTTAACTTTCTAGTTTTTACATTTACATCTATTTTCTTGAAAAACACAGTCAAAAGGTAGACCTAAACAAGCATATCAGCTTTAGACAGCCGTAATTTTTGATTCGGATAAGAGTTTTGATACATACTATATATCAATAAGAACGCTTTCTGAGCCTGATATCATATGAAACTCTGATTTAATTTGATCTTTTCAAGTAGAAGTTTTTGTTTTACAGTATCAGATAATTTTCTTATGATTGAGTATAATAATAATTGCTTAGTCTCACATATTAGTGTGTAAGATCTTCAAGGTTGATGGTACATATGAAGACAAAACAATCAATTGGGCTTCCTGCAAATTTTTCTTTCAAAGTATCATCTCCGACTTCTCTAAAAAACTGAAAAGCTGATTCCTTGCATGACTTGTAGTTATGCTTGTGAATCTATTCATTTTCTTGTTCAAAGTCAATACTCCTCTAACCATCAGGTGCTGGTTATGTTGATTATGTTACTCACTCTTAGAGCCCTTTCCTTTGACTTGTCAAATGATTTCATGTTATGCTGTAACTCTCTTGTTTTCGCGTTTCGTTTATGATCTTGCTGACTAACTAGTACAAAAAATTCAACAAGTTGCAGGTGTACACAACGGCAGATGGTGTGACTACAGTGGCTTTAGAACACCAATTACTTGTAGACTTAGCTAGGGATGGCAAAGGTATGGGAATAGGCGACCTGAGGTCTATTATTTTCTACATTATTTTTAATAATTAAATTAAAATAATATCATTTTGATTTTAAATTCGATTAACTTGAGTCGATCTCAAATAATTCTTATTATCGTTCCAAATACTACAGATGAAGCATTAATCTTTGTTGCACTTAATTTTTATTCTATGCTTATATTTATTTAATACTAATTTTAATGGCCCTATTTTAATCTAATATTATTTATATCTAAGTTTTATAATTAGTAAAGCTTTTAATTATATTTGAAATTTACTACTTGCTCTGGATTAGATTTTCATTAACATCCTTAAATAAAAACCTCACGTGATGTCCAAGTTAGGCATACACATGTATTTTACTTCAAGGTTGGTATTAGGAGTGGTGAATGGGGTAATCATGTCACATTGCAAGCTGCTGCAGATTCTGTATGAGCAACTTCTACTCTTCCAATGTTTCCTTTTCTTTTTACTGATTTTCTCTATGTTTCTCTGTTCTTATTTGCTAATTGGAACATATAAAAGTTAGGTTCTTGAGTATAACTTTTAAATTGACGTAAGTTTTTGTATCAGTTTTGTTGTGTTCTGTTTTATCTGGAAGCATTTTACATTGATGACTAATGCACCTTCCCAACCCAACTGCTGCAGTATGGTATAAAGATATTTGTTATAACATCATTCAATGATACATGTTATATTGAGATATTGCCACATTCTCAAAAGTCTGGAGAGAACAATTTCCCAATCCTCTTTTCGGTTTTACGTTCTTGCAATTGATCTACAACGAAAGGAAAGCCGAAATTTCAGTCAATCATCATATTTCCTAATCTTACACCAACAAAGATTCTGTCAAATACTTATGGATGCTTTACATGCAGTTATTTTCTTGAGCTACACTATAACTCAACATATCCTGAAGGAGGTAAACATTTTGGGACTTAATATGTTTCAGATTTGAAATGAGTGAGATAGATACTTGCCTATGGCATGTCATGAAGCATGAAATCTTTGTTTTCTCTCATATTATGAGCTTTGCATATGTTGCTATGATTGAATGTAGTTCCAAACTTTCGATTCGTTTCTCAATAGAGAGCATGAATATTTCCCAGTTTGTAGTTTCTTATTGTTCTCGTCTTATTTGTTTTCCAGAGCTACCTCTGGTGGATACTAGGAAGAAGAAGAAATGGTGGACGCTTGGAAGGTAAAGCCAAGGATATCTAGTGGCAAATCTAGCATTGAAGAGCTTTCATTCTGAATTTGAGTGCCTTTGGTGCGTCTGCTACATTACTTTCCCATTCTTTTGTGCATATGAAATCTCCTGTGGGCTCCATTTGTACATATTCAGGCTGTTTTCCGATCAATTTCTCGTTTCTTTTTACCTCTTCTGATTGTATATAGCTTGGTAGTGCATACATGGAGAAGGCACAACTGCTAGAATGGAACTGTGGTTACCTTAAGCGTATGTGCTAGAACTGTAGTAAAGAAGCGACTCTAAAGATTATGCCTTGAGCAATAAAGCTTTAACCTTTTTACATGTATTCCTCATAAACTCCACTGCTAAACTACATAATCAGCTTACCATCTCTGAAAAGTCCTTTTTTTTTATTCCTTATATCATGAAACAAGAACCTCTTCCATACAGTTATGTCCCGACACATAACTATGTGAATCTCCAGATGAAACGGAACAAACGACTCATAATATGGTTCCATCATAATTATCACATCTTTGAAGAAGTCAATGGTTGTATCCCTATCTCTACTGGTTCAAATCGGAATAGCATCATAAGTGCATTCCAAATTTTCCACTGGCCTAATGTATCAGAATACTTTTAAAATTATTCTGACCAAACAATCTTTCAACACTATTTACATTTAATGTTTTTGTTTACAAACCTTTAACCTTAGAGGTAATAAGTTAGGCTTACGTCTGATTCATCAAAATTCAAGCTCTACAAATGACTATCAAGAGAGAAACTCACTTGATTAAAAAAAAAAAATTCTCTCAAAGACATAAAACCACTTATGTTCTTGTGTCTTTAAACTGCTAACACTGTTCTGACTTGTCTTCTGTGATGGAAGTCCCATTTGAGGATGATGATGATGATGATAGGATTAGAGGCTGGTTTGTGACGATCTCCCTTCAAAGCTGAAGCCGTGAGGCAACTTCCCTTAAATTACAGTTGTTAAGGGTGATAAAAGACCAAACAATTGTGGGTTCGTATATGGCACAGTGGGTTGATGGGCAACGCACCAGCAGGCCTACAAGACCAGACTCAATGTCTTAGTGTCGTTTTGTCATCTTATGCTTTGTTCATTTTAGTCATTTTACATTTTGTCCTTTTCTCTTCTTGCCTCTTCACTCTTCCGACACTGTACAGCTAACAATTGCACATGTCAGGTAGGTACTATATTTTCCTTGATTCTAGGGGTCTCAACCAATAGAAAGATAGAAGACGTAGTATAAATAGTTTTCTGTACATACTTTACAAGATAAATAAAAACCCTTTATTCCCTAAAAGTTACACCATTACTTTCGGTTCACTCTTCCTGTTTTCCTTCATGGTATCAGAGCCATTCCTCTGATCCCTATATTTTAACCTACAAATGTCTAACACTGTCGATAACAGTGGCTCTAGTGCCACGAACTTGCCTACAACAAATGACTATGAGCCATATTCTGTCACTAATACAGAGAACCCCGGTGCTGTGCTTGTCACTACACCCTTCAATGGCAACAACTATATTACTTGGAGCAAGTCCATGACCATAGCCTTATGTGCCAAGGACAAGTTGTCTTTCATCGATGGGACCTGCACCATGCCCACAGAAGATGCAGCATTATTAGCAAAATGGAGGAGGGCAGATAGCATGGTAAAATCATGGATTCTCAATGCTATGATTAAAGAACTAGGTGATGCCTTTTTATCTTTCACTACTGCTAGAGAACTTTGGGTGGAGTTACAGGAGAGGTTTGGTGAGGCTAATGGACCATTGTTATACCAAATAGAGAGGGAAATAAGCTCTCTTAAACAAGGTACATTATCAGTGTCTGCTTATTACACTAAGTTAAAGAAACTATGGGATGATTTGTCTAGCCTAAGCCCCATTCCCATGTGTACTTGTGATGCCTCAAGGGCTATCAGTGCTAAAGAAAATGCTCACAGGCTTGTTCAATTTCTAATGGGTCTTAATGATGAGTTTGAACATGTAGTTAATCAGATCATGCTAATGGAACCATTGCCTACTGTGAACAAAGCTTTTTCTATGTTGCAAACTGTTGAAAGACAGAGGGTGGTAAATGCTACTACAGACAGCAGTCCTCACATGGCAATGCTAGCTAAGCAGTCAAATAACCAGAGGAAAGGCAGTAGAACCAGCAGCAATTCTAACAAAGGACTCTACCTCAAGAAGGAAGATAAGTATTGTGAAAAATGCAAGAAAGGTGGGCATACCGTGGAAACCTGCTTCAAGATTCATGGAATTCCAGACTGGTACAAGGATCTTATTGCAACTAGGGAGAAAGGAAAGGCCAACATAGCTCAAATAGCTGATAGCCCTGCAGAGACAACACAAGAGCAGAATGAAGAGAAGCCATGGAATACACAAATATCCCCTAATATTGCTAATTTTATTCAGCAAGAAATAGGTAAAGCTATGAAAGGCAAAGCTGCGGCAGAGGTAAAGTTTTCAGGGTACCAAAACTATGCAGGTAATGTTACACACTATGTGGACACAACATACACCTACTCTGATTCTTGGCTTATTGATTCCGGTGCCTCCACACATATGACAGCAGACCTCAGTCAATGCACTAGCTATACAATTAATAATGCATATGATCCAGTGACACTGCCGGATGGAACTAAGTAAGAGGTTGCCTTTGCTTTGCCTTAGACAAGACTCCAAATAGAACTAAACTAGATCCTAGGTCAAAAAGGTGCATGTTCCTTGGGTATATGCCAGATTACAAAGCCTATAAAGTCATGGATCTAAATACCAAAGTAGTATTCATGTCAAGAGATGTTGTGTTCTATGAAAGTGTCTTTCCTTTTGAAGATAAGGTCACAAATACCATATAAAATTCAGAACCTTTGCTCACAAGTTCTCTAACCAATACAGACACAGAATATCCTATACAAACACCTACCATGACAAACACACAATCCACTGAGTATGTGATACCAATTCAGAACAAAGCTCCCATACACCCGAACATGCCTTACCGAATAACTCACCTGACCCAACCACATTACCTATAGCTCCCATACAAAGAAAGAGCAACAGAGTACACATAACACCTAAATACCTGCAAGACTATGTTCTCCAAACCACAGCAAATCGGTCCACTCACTCCCTTGATGATAATGTAGCATTACAAGTCTGTTGTCCTGCAGGAACAAATGAAGACAGGATAAGAGTGATGAACATCAAACACAGCAGTGATTACAACAATTTAATAGGTAATGTCTCTGGAATTTTTGAACCTTTATCCTATGAGTCTGCAAGTAAGGATGAGAAATGGGTGGAGTCTATGAATGAGCAGCTGTTTGCATTGGAGAAAAATAAAACTTGGATACTGACAGACCTACCTAAAGGAAAGAAGGCCATAGCCTCAAAGTGGGTGTATAAAGTTAAGCATAACTCAGATGGCACACTAGACAAGTTGAAATCTAGACTTGTGGCTAAGGGTTTTAGCCAAAGGGAAGGAGCTGACTATTCAGAAGTTTTTTCTCCGGTGGCAAAAGTTGTAACTATAAGGATGTTCCTGGCCATTGCTGCCTCTAAGCAATGGCCAATACACCAATGCGATATCAATGATGCTTTTCTGCATGGCTATCTAGAAGAAGAACTGTATATGCTGCCTTCTCAAGGCTACACTAAGGCTAAGGAGGGACAGGTGTGTAGGCTGATCAAGTCCATTTATAGTTTAAAACAGGCGGGTAGGCAGTGGAATAAAGAGTTATCCTCGAAACTACATTCACTTGGTTTCACTAAGTCTGAAGTAGATCACTGCCTATACACTAAGGGGACAAGAGAAGACTTTGTGGCAATGATTATCTATGTCAACGACATTTTAATCACAGGGGCTAATGAAGCACAAATGGAAACAATAAAGAGTGCACTGAATGCAGAATTCACGATCAAAGATCTGGGATATGCGAAATTCTTCTTAGGAATTGAAATAGCAAGAGCGGAGCATGGGATGTTACTTACTCAAAGTAAATACATCAAGGATATTCTGCAGGAAACCAATTTGTTGTACTGCACCCCTTGCACAACACCCATCGTTCCTGGAACAAAATTGAACATTGAAGAAGGTGAGTTACTGGAAAAGCCAGAAGCATACAGAAGGTTAGTGGGAAGACTACAATATCTAGGCTTTACTAGGCCAGATATTACATACGTAACTCAACAGTAAGCCAATTCATGAGCAACCCTAGAATACCACACTGGGACGCAGCAAAAAGGGTACTGAAATACCTTAAAGGAACTCAAAATCTAGGGATTTTTTATGCCACTAACGAAAGCCCTCACCTTGTAGCCTTTTCAGACTCGGATTGGGGCAGCTGCGTTTTTTCCAGACGCTCCTTAAGCGGCTTATGCGTATTCCTTGGCGGATCTCCGATCTCCTGGAAAACAAAGAAGCAAACGACTGTGAGTCGATCATCAGTCGAATCGGAGTACAGAAGTTTGGCTTCAACAACTTGTGAGCTAAAGTGGATAATCCAACTACTTCAAGCCTTTAGGGTTAACGTTTAAGGACCCATACCTCTGTATTGCGATAATCAGGCCGCAATCTACATCTCGAAAAATCCTGTTTTTCACGAGAGAACGAAGCACCTTGAAGTAGACCTACACCTGGTTCGCGACTGCGTCAGTTTAGGGCTTCTTGAGTTGCGGCACGTGAATACAAAGGAACAGGTCGCAGACTTATTCACAAAGGCGTTGCCCGCACGCGTGTTCCTGGGGTCTTCTTCGCAAGTTTGGAGTCGTTGACCGAGTCTCCAACTTGAAGGGAGGGTGATAAAAGACCAAACAGCTGTGGGTTTGAGTATGACATAATGGGTTGAAGGGCAACGCCTCGGCAGGCCTACAAGACCAGACTTAATGTTTTAGTGTTTTATTGTTTTGTCTTCTTATGTTTTGTCCCTTTCAGTCATTTTGTATTTTGTCCCTTTTTCTTGCCTCTTCACTCTTCCGACACTGTACAGCTAGCAAATTCACATGTCAGGTAGGTACAATATTTTTTGCTTGATTCTAGGGATCTCAACCAATAGCAAGGCAGGAGGAGTAGTATAAATAGTATTCTGTACATACATTACAAGCTGAATAAAATTAATTCCTTAGAATTACACCATCACTTTCGCACCATTCTTCTACTTTTCCTACAGTAAGTACAAACAAATCAATATTACAATTTATGTTTCTATGTAATAGTAATAATTTTTTAGTTAACTCGATTTTGTACTTTAAATTGTAGAACAAGATGCAGGAGTTGTTATAGACGTCATTGTCTGAGGGCAATTAGCCTAATATCGATGACATTTACAACAATGTCCTTAGTACAAGATTGGGCTATATCAAAGGTCTTGGGTATGGTCCTAAACCTATTGGTACATCTTCGTCACGATCAACATATGTGACGACGCTTCAAGAGGAGAATCAACAACTAAAGACTAAGTTAGATCGTACTATTAAAGAAGTGAACAAGCTTAAAAAAATGGTTAAATAATTACTAAGTTCTGCATATGTTAGTGGTAATGACTCAGATGAAGACTCTTAGTTTGTAAATGATACGTAAATATTTTTTTATATAAAATGCATTCCATTTTATATGTTTATTTTATTTCAATTTATTATCTAAAAAATATGTCACCAATATTAATTATAAAATAGATCATTTTTATATTTCAAACTGTCATAAAAATTGTAATAAATTAAAATAAATATGTTTTTAAAAATTAACATAATATTTAAATTTAAAATAAAATTTTGTCACTAATTAATATTAGCTACCAAAACAAAATCGTCATAAAAAATTATTACGTACGTTTACAAGAACGTCTCTAAAAATATTTACCTACAACAAAAAATTAGTAGTTAAAACTATTCTGCTACAAAAACATAATTGTCACCAAAAACTATTAGATACCAAAAAGACATCTTCACAAAAAGTTGTTAGCTACGTTTGCAGAAACGTTTCTAGAAACATTTACCTACAACAAATAATTAGTCGCTAAAACTTGCTACAAAAAAGAAATCGTCACTAAAACTAATTACCTACGACTACAGTTTAGTAGGGAATAACTTTTGTCTACGAAATAAAAACATCGCAAAAACCTATGTATGACATTCTATGTTCTCGTCGGTTATATTTTTTACTGACGAATTTATTGTATCAAAAAAAAGTTTTTGCGATGATTTCACGAAAACATCGCGGATATTGTTTTGTTGCCGAGATTTAGCGACAATTGGGCGACGATTATTTTTCATCGTAAATTAGAATTTGGGACAATTTTTAAGTGTTTAGCGACGTTTAGTTTTGTCGCAAATAGTGAGTATTTAAAAATGATGAACTAATATGATAGTTTTTCAAACTCTATTAAGATCTTACAAATTTAACTCTTAATAAAAATTACTTAGACTTTTGAAATCAAATAATTCTTACCTTTTTTAATTTCAAAAAAAGAACAAAACCAAAAGATTATTTTAACCATTTTAACTATACATTGAAACAGTAACCAATATTTAGTTTTATCATGAACATATATTGATTCTTCAATATGTAGGGAATGGAAATGGGGTTATTCTTATTCTAAAAATATCATATATGACAACAAAACTATTATTTCTCTTTTAACAAAGTTGCTTAGGAATTTTAAAATTATTGAAGTAATTTGATATATTCAATACATAACTTCGAGATTATTCTCTAAAAATTGAATCCTATTGATAAGAAATGCAATTCCATCGTCATTATTATATTTCATATGAAAAATATAGGAATAGAAAGTAATTAGCACTAGTAAAATATTATTTTAACATAAGCACAATTTAAGTAGGAACTAAAGAGATTTGTTCAAACATTAACCAAAATCGAAGCATCTAAACTTGACGCATCTAAACGTGCTACCACTCTGGAGCCACAAAACAAAAGGGTAGGCAAGGTTAAAGAAGAAAATGGGTAAATAAGCAGGTCTGCGTGGCAGCTTTCCACCGGATAACTATAGAAAGGACTGAGCTGCATGTGTGAAGGCAGCAACAACATTCTCTTTTAACTAACCATCATGAGTCCAGTCCACTACAGGATCTTCCAAACTCATTGGAGAATAAATATCACTTGTAAGAGAGGGAAGGGTGAAGCAACACCAAGAGCTTCTAGAGAGAGAAAGAGAGGACAAATTGTACTTTTCATTGAAAAAAGGAACATCTAATATTAACCAGTTCATCTATCCTTCCATCAGAAAAGGAAAAATTTAGAGAACAAGGAACAGTTTTAATTTATTTACACTGATGGGTAAGTAAAGCCCCCCAAATCCCATAACTTTCTGTTGGTTTTTATTTGTATGTAGGATTGGTGCACTCTTTTACTCACCGACCTTGGCCTTTGGAGTCATTCTGTCTGTGAGAGAGAGAATAATTTTGGTCTAGTGGCTGGCTGTTCTTCTTTATTTCCTTCTCAAAAGCAAGAAGAATATGTGATGGGCCTTCATAAGATGAAGTGAACATCTGTTGCGGGTTTTGCTTACCCTTTGACTTCTATTTTATCAGCATCATCTATGGGCAATGCTAGTGGGAAGAGTGATGGTGATGGGACCTCTGAAATGAAAGATGAAGACGGTTGTGAGCAGGAGTATATGGGGTTAATAGGGCATGGTTGTGATGAGAATGTTGGATATACACAGCGATCATATGCAGATGCAGAGTCTATGCTTGCCTCCCCTCGACTTAACCTAAGATTAAACCAAAACCCTCGTCTCATCTTTAGTCCGCAGGTTCCATAATTCTTTCCCCTTTTTCTGGAACAGATTTACTTTTTTTTCCTCATTAAATGAAAGTAGCTAAGCAAGTCGAGAAAAACAAGTTCCTAATTATGTGTGTGTGTGTGCGCGAGCGCTTGCTGGTAGGAGTTTGGATTTGGGATTCAGGGAGCTGATGGAAGTTGGAAATGCGATTCTTCAATGAATCTTCTTCACTCTTGCTTTTCTTATGTTTGTGTTTTAGACAGGTTCCACCGTTCAAGTTGATTTTTTTGGTTAACAGAAAAATTGTACATCCGAAATTGTGGTGCTAAATCTATCTTTGCACGTATTTATTTTGGTCTAATATTTAAAAGGGTCTTTCCAGTATAACGTCCTAAATCTTTTCCCCAATTCCTATGAATATCGCCCAGTTATGAGTGTAGCTCACTGAACTCTGCATGTGAGAAGACCGTCCTTCTTTGGCATTCAGATCGATGCTTGCAATTTGTAGAAGATATTTGTTAATTAATAAGAGAAATTGAGGTGCTTATAGACAAAAGGGTTTCTGTGTTCTCGTCCGAATTTGGCATGGACAAGTAAAAATTTTAAAGTATCGGTTTTGTACATGTGACTGATCTGTATTACCATTTCCAGGTCACCATGGTTTCTTCTACGAGACCAAGTGAATTGATGCAAGTGCACAACTATGCTTTCTCACATTCCACAACAGATATCATGGATTTCGTTGGCGAGAGACCAATACCTGTATTGATTACATGGAGCTATGGGGGCAGTGAAGTTGCTGTCACTGGATCATGGGACAACTGGGAGAGAAGGTAATGCGATTCATTGTTCAACTATTCCTTTTTGTTCTGAGAGATTGCACTTCTTCCTATTCGCAACCTAAAACATGTAAGACTTAAAATTCTTCCAATCAGGGAACAATTGCAGAGATCAGGCAAAGATTTGGTTCTCATCAAGATGCTCCCTTCTGGAGTTTACCATTATGGCTTCATTGTGGATGAACACTTGAGATACGCTCCGGACTTGCCATGGGAATGTGATAATTCGGGGACAGCTTACAACATTTTGGATGTGCAGGTACTGTCTTCATCTCGTTTTATGCTACTAGATATACTGATTTCATTCTGCATTGTTGAATGTTCAGTTGAAAGCTCAAAGCTACAATAAGAAATTTGAATTCTAGCTTGATTGTGTCCAGCGAGTTGACTTCCAAGTAAACATTTTCTACGTTCTAAAATTTTAGTTGCAAATTAAATTGTATTAATGGTATCTTTTAAAATAATGCCGTACGTACTTGATTCTATGCTAACTGGACTTCATTAACTGTCCGGTTTAGTTGGTTTTTTGTCGGCAAACTGGATAATTAATATACTTGCGCATAAAAACTACTTGTTATTCCAACTCATTTGGTTATTAAAAACCCAAGTAAAGCTTATATAATCAAATGTACATGCTTACAAATCCTGATAGATGCTCGTAGATCGAGTGTTGTAATTGCTGTAAGTTTTAAATTTTAAGTTCTCCTCAAAAAAGAAAATACTTCCAACGGTCTCCTGTTTATAGGAAAAACAAAGATAAGGATTGTCTCCCAACTTTAATGCGGCATATATATATATATATATATATATATATATATAGAAAAAAATTCAAATTTCATAATATGATATATATTGATTGATGTATTTTAAGACTTTTAACATCTTGATAGTTCATATATACATATTTGGTACTTTATAAGCTCCTCTCAAAAAATATGGAGCATATATTCCATTAAGTCGTATCTAAGTGGTCTTTAGACGTGTCCGAGCCGTTTCAAAGCTGAAAAAAAAATTTTTAATTCTGACACGTACAGACACTTATAGGGCACGTGTTCACCGCGTGTTAATGGGTGTCCGACACACGGACACGGCTCCATTTTGCCGTGTCCGTCCTACATAGAACAAATGTAATGAGTACATATGGAATGCTTCGAATATAAAGAAACGACGACAATTACAATACTTAATTACTAAATCTTTTCAGACTTTTTATTTCAGCGAAATTTTTACTAAATTATTATTGTAATTGTCATCGTTTCTTCATACTCGAAGCATCCCATATGTACTCATTACATTTGTTCTATGTAAGACGGACACAGCAAAATGGAGCCGTGTCCATGTCGAACACCCACTAACACGCAGTGTACACGTGCCCGACAAGTGTCCGTACGTGTCAGAATTAAAAAATAATTTTTTTCAGTTTTGAAACGACTCGGACACGTCGGAAGACCGCTCAGACACGACTTAATGGAATATATGCTCCATAGAATATATGCTCCATGTTTTTTGAGAGGCGCTTATAAAGTACTAAATATGTATGAACTATTAAAATATTGGAAGTCTTGAAACACGTCAATCAATATATATCATATTATGAATTTTGAATTTTTTTCTATATATATATATATATATACTGTGTCCGTGTCCACCAAATTTTAGTAGTTGGTGTATCCCCGTGTCGTATCACATGTCCGTGTCTGCGTCCGTATCTGTGCTTCTTAGCATTTGCTTAATCGATTTGTTAATTACCAAATATGCTGTGCTGTACAGGAACATGCTCCAGAATTTCAAGATAGCCTCGCTGAGTTTCGGCCTCCTCCTTCCCCATTATCAAGTTACAACAATGAACCCTTAACGGATGATGATTTTAGTAAACCTCCTCCTGACATGCCTCCACAACTTCAGTTAATATCTCCTCAACTTCAGTTAACAATGCCCCACGAATCGCCAGCAACGCCTCGTCATGAAATGCTTAATCATCTATATATTCACAAAACAGACGACTCAAACAGAAGTAGTTCGAGCTCCGATCATTCACCTGTTGCTCTTGCGTCAACTTACAGGTTTCTCCAGAAGTATGTGACAGTAGTACTATACAAGCCCAAACGGGAGTGAAAAGGTAACAGAAATATCTAGTAATATAGCTAGATACATGTTTGTTAAAATGATTTGATACGACAATGTCAAGATCAAGCTCATGGAATATTTAAAGTGCAGAATATTAAAGAATTAGGACAAGGATAAAAAAGAGTTGAATTCTTTGACCGATTCCACAGCGTTGTTCAATTGCTATTCATTTTGGACATTACGTTTATGATCTCTGCGAGCTTATGTTCTTAATATGTTTCAAACATGATATTGAAATTGAAGATATATTGAGATTGTTGATGAGACTTGTTTTCGGGCTGTAAACATGGTCTTGTTCTGGATATCCATTTCTGGTAGGCTTTGTTGTTACTTTGGCATCTCCAAGCTATGACAGGATTCATCATCTTAGCAATGCCAACAACCTGCTTAATCTGAAATCTTGAAATATTTAAAGTCCAGTATTACTTCATATCCTATATGTTCCTACCATATCAAAATTATGCTCATTTACCACTGGTTGCTTTGAGAGATAAAGATAGCTCAATCATAAGAGAAGCTGCCAGTGTTTGTCAGAACGCAGAATTGAACGCTTTTGGCAATATTTTCACTGAATTGCAGTATTGTTCGAAATCATGAAGTTCAAATTAAGAAATAGGTGTAAAATATAAGGATGGGATAAGTTTGGATTGTAACATACTAAACATGTAATAATGTGCTGCAGCACTATTATCGGACAGGAACCTTAATCCATCCATTGGCAAAAGCAATGGCTAAGATTACAAAGGGTGTTGACATGCCAAAAATAATGATGTAAGGAATGGGTGTCTTCATGGGATTCTCTCCTTCCCTTTCTCCAGCTGTTTGCCAATACCTGGATTATAGCAGCATCCTTATGTTATTCACTGATTTGCAGGAAATAATGATGGAACCAAATGTTCTAGTGCTTGTACTACGGTCATGGAACAGGAATCAAATTACTTATTGTAATTCCAATTCCAGTTTTGATGATATTTAAAGTGATTGCATTTACAATCTTAAATTTGGAAGAACAAATTAACCATTCCAAAGTACAATTTTCACCTGTATTGTAATTGAATTGATTTAGACTTGCAGATCAATTATTTGGTTTACATAAGTAAGTAATATGGCAATTTGGTAAAAATAAGTGATACTCCTTTCAATCAATAGACCAGTGAAATTAAATTAGCACGCCCAATTCTAATTGAATCAAATGCAAGGTAGGGGAAATTGCATAAATTACGTGAATAGACAAAGTCAAGAACTAATATAACCCATAGGCTTACTGCTCTGGTTCTTCTTCTTTGGTTATAAATTTCCTTTTTCCCTTGGGCTTGAGTTCTCCATTCCCTCTCCCTAAAACCACCAAAAACCGTCTTCTTTCAGCTAACAATCATCTCATAGTCATTACGAATAAACAAGCACTGAACTTGGAATAGCCATATTTAACCACAATGGAGAAAGACAAAAAGCATATACAATAAGCTCACCCAAGTTTGCATGGATTTTAAATAGATGAATCCTCTTCTTTGATTTCCAGACATAGCCAGTTAAGGGAGACAAGGATGATGATGATGATGATGATGATTTGGGTAGAATTGAAATTTGGGTAATGAGTGAAGAAGAGAGAGTTGCACTGGTTGCCATTTTCGCAGAAGTTGTGAGCTCTTATTTCATATTTCTTGAATATCAACAAATATATGCAGTCTCATCTTCTGAGTACACGGATGAAGCAGTGTCAGCAACATTTCCAGTTCCAACATCCAAACACTAACCTTATCCTCTTGAAGCCCGCGTCTGCCTGTCACACACGTGGTTTTAATTTATCCCTTTAAAGGTTTACTCATATGGCATCGTTCGTACAAAAATTCACACATAAATTTTAAAAATAAAAAATATATTTAATATGTTAATATTTATGCATACATATAATTTATTACTAATAAATTTAATAATTGAAATTAAAATTGAATCTAACAGAGAAATTAATAAATTTAAATAAATTAAAAATTAGAGATATATGAAATTATTTTTATTATGACACATCATATTTTAATTTTTAAATTTGTTTTAAGTAAGATATCTAATGACTATTAATAGATATTCTTAATTTATTTGTCGAGAAAAATTCATTTTTTAATAAATTACCTTTTCAAGTTCACTATAATCAAAATCAAGATCTTATTTTTTGATCAAAACATCAATATGAATGTAACTAATATTAATTAGATTATATGTTCTCTTCTTATTGAGCGATCTAAACACATAATAGAGAAATCATAAATTAAAACTAAAAAATATTTTCTTTAAAAATAAAATTCAATTAATAAAAATATATATTTTCATCTTATTATTAATAACATAAAAAATCATTGTGTCTTTGATGTTTCAAGCAATTTAATTTCATCATATAAATTTATTAAAAACAAACAAATCAATTATGTTCACAACTTAATACAATAGTTGTTTGATTGAATAATCAAATAGAACGTTTTCTCAATGTTTGAGAACTTTTTATCACTCATTTGTATTTTAAATTAATAGTTAAAAAATAAAAATTATGTTATTAATAAGTAAAGGATGGAATTAAAAAGTATGAATACTTATTAGGCTGCATTTTTTTTTTCATAAAAAGTTCTCTCTTTATAGATGATATATCAATGCTCCTTAAACCTTTAATATACAATTTAATTAATTTATCGCCTTTGGTTACTCTTCATTAGAAAAAATATATTTGCGTTCAATAAAATAAAAAACAAACTACCCATAATATCAATATCTTTATATGCATCTCCACCATATAAGCAACAAGGATTAAAGAAAATTGTTAAGTGGATCTTTTGATTAATATGCTTATTTAATAACCAATCAAGAATGTTTGTGTAAGTCTTGCACAATTTTTCCTATCCATTAAAATGATTCATAATTGTTTTGTGACATTTATAAATAACATCATATATATATATATATACTTTAAAGATCACTTCTTATATAAGCCAACAATCCTTAATGACCTTATAAATGGAGTCACAATCCTAATAATAATCAAGCAAGCAACCCGAAAATTTACTATATAGAATAATAGTATTAGTCCCTAATGACACCCAACAGGAGTGATAGGTGTAGATTATACTATGTTTTGATAGATGTTTAAGTACACTTTTGAGTGTTTGTTAGATGAATATCATGTGTATAGGCCTAGAATTATGTTATTATTAATGTTTGTATGTATTCTAAGTATTTGTTTGGTTTAGAGCAATAATTGGATTGTAATTTTATGTTTTATGAAGTGTTTAATGTGTTTGTGAGTGTTAGGAATCAGATAATCGAAGAACAAAGACGATTTGCGAATTAGGGATACATGGGTGTGTCTATGGCCTTGTATGTCTCTTATCCTATACAAAATCCCAAATATTAGAGATTTTTATAAGATTTCTTAAATTACATGATAGATATATATATCTTTTATCATTATTATGTGCTATGTTTAAATTTATTATCATAATGCTTGATGTGTGTCAAATGCACCAGAAAATAAAACATAACTCTGTACAACTAAATTTATAGTAATGATGAGTAAGGATCGTATCCACAAGAAATATATGTGTAGCTTTTGTAATGAAAAGAATTGATGCTTACGAAATAAAGGGGGGGGGGGGGGTGGATGCAATTAAGAAAATAAAGTAAAATTGAATTAAAGAAAGCAAATCAAATAAAAAAATTGAAGATTGATAAAATTTATGAATGAGTTTAGAATACAATTCTCGGTTCAATCTCAACCTACACACAAATAAACATGCTTCATTGTCTTATTGTTTTCACATCTCTCTTAAAAATTATTAATCATAGGTTAACAATAAGCTTTGTTAACCCTGTTTTTTCTTTAGGTTTTGTTTAATCAAAATAAGCTCTTTAACTAAACCTAGTTATCGAATAACTTAGAATAAGCTCTCAAGATTTAGTTGGACAGCCGTAATATGAACTAGGAAAACAAATTAATCAAGGTAACAACCTTACAAGCTCGGGTCATTTAACTTATGTTATGTTATTACTAATGGTTCAATACCATTAGTTTACCATAAATGAATAGAAAACATAACTATTACGTATTATATTCAAGATTGTGGCAAAAGGTTTATATAAAAACAATCTAATGAAAGGAATCAAATTATTCTTACATAAATACCCAAATCAATAAGCAAACAATAACATAAACAATCTCTAAAGAGAGAGCAAGTAACAATACACAATGAAGAGATGCTCAATTATGATCTTTGACTTGAATTTCCCCATTGAACCGGAGGGAAGAAGGATTAACCCTCTATGGATCTCAAAGAAGTCAGAGTTTTGCTACCTTTCGTGTTCCAAAAATGATTCATGCCTTCTTTGGCCTCTCACATGTCTATTTATATAAAAAAAAACTAGGTTTCTGTGAAGATGTATGATTTGATGCACGATTGTGCATCTCCAAAAGATGCCACTTTCTAAATTATACACGGCTGTGCATTTTATAGGTCATGTTGAATCTTTCATTTTCTTTCATTTTCTTATTCCATCTTCACTCTAGTCCATCCCCTTCTTGTTCCAGAAAGACCAAGGAGTTTGAACATCAAGAGGATGCCTCAAGGAACGTGCTTTTAACTCATTTTAGCTCTTGTGCTTTCAAGTTGTACCTAAAACCAAATGTAAAACAAATGGACTATCTTAAGCATTTAATAATATTAATCACTAAGTAGTGAATATATAAATAATCAAGAACATATCAAGTTCCTCCACACTTATATTTTGATTGTCCTCTAAAGAAAAGTCAAAATCAAAGCTACAAACCAAAACTTTTACATATTTCCCAATAATAGATAGCCATAAGAAAAGAGCAATAATTTTCAAAACCATGGAAAGAACTAAACATTAAATGGCTCTACTCATGATTAATCAACAACCATTACCTTCAAAAATTGAGCAATCTAGGGGTAGACTTTGACAAAATGTGTTTAAGAATAAGATAGATCAATAGATACACTTAAACACTATTCATATGCATAATCATGAATCAAAGGAATTTTTTAAGGTTCTAATGTGGGCAAAGGTTAAGGTGAGATGTATTTGGGTAATGTAACATAAAAGCCATCAAAGTTAGTGAACCAAGAAAAACGCTCAATGTAACATTAAGTGCAAAAACTAACATTCACTTAAAACTGGGTACCATCAGCTGATAAATGCAAAAACTATATTTCATAGCTCAGATTCAAGCCTTCACAATATAATCCATATAAAGCATAAGGAATTAGAAGGAATCACTCACAAAAATTGATGATAAATAATATATTGTAACAATAAGGACTGACCCTTCAAAGCAACATCTCCCTCATTGACATCATAATCAAATAACATTTTCTGTACAACTTTAGGAAGAAAGATTAATCAAGAACAACTTTGTAAAATAAATGCATTTCCTCCTTAATAATATTATTTAAACATATTTTTCTTTATTTTATTTTTTTAACTTTGAAATATTTTTTTAAATAACCGACTTTGCGACTGGTGGGTTCTAGAGCATCCCATTTATTAATAAATGAATAAAAGCCAATACTGGATAGCGGGACTAAACCTTTACCTCCCCAGGTTTTGTGCCCAAATTATGACAAAATATCTTTAAAACTAAGTATTTGCGATCAAGAAAATCTTTTAGACCTAACATATGGATATTCAATCTGATCTAAGTGACAAAGTCCCTGAACTAGTTGGGGAAGAGTAGTAGCCGAATAAATGAATGAAGCTTGAGATGAACTTGCACTCCTAGAAAGTCAATCAGCCACCGCATTTGCCTCGCGATATATGTGATGCATAAAAAAACCAGTAGTCTGCAACATGCCCTATATCTTTTTCAAATCAGCCTTGTGCCTCCACAACTAAGGACATTGAGAAAGCAACATATGTATTAAAATTTGAGAATCTGTCTCCACTTACACAAATGGCAACCCCTTCATACGACACAAGCGAAGGCTGTCTTAAAGGGCACACAATTCAACCTGAAAATTAGTCGCAATGCCATAATGCTAAGCTTGTGCTTTAATTACATGGCCAGAATAATCCTTTATAATGATCCCTCCACCAAAAAACCCCGGATTCCCCAGAGAGGAACCATCAACATTCAACTTAAAGAAAGGGTATTGGGGTCTAGACTAATACACTATTAGAGAATTTCATCAGATCACTGTAAAGCTTATAAAATCTAAATGTCGTGTCCGATTGTAGTGGTTAAGGTACTGCAAAATCGGGTGGATGGAAGTAAGAGACATAAACAAATGTGGAACCTAACGAATCACCTCTGCCAACGAGGAACATACTCTATCAAAAATAACCTTATTCCTTGCCTTCCAGAAGACCCAATAGACATAAGCAGGCAGTAAATAAACAACTTCTAAAAGAAAATGATCACATGTTCCAAACCAACAAGAAGATAATAAAGAGAATAACCCCTACCAAAAGTCCAGATCGAGAGTAAAAACTCAAGCAAAATGAGCCTACACTCTCATTGCTAAGCTACTCTTAGCAAAGCAATGCTCAAGTAAGTCTATCATAAGACAGAAGGGGCACTTTGATGACATATTAAATCCCCATTGCCATAAGACTTATGGAAAAGGCAATAAACAATTGACCATTCGCCAAACAAAGAAAGATATTTTTGATGGCACCCTACTGCCAAAAAGAAATTTCAGGAAGGGACAACTTAGTTTCTTTGGCCAAACTTGATCATAAGCCAATTGTAAGGAAAACATCTATAAACTAGAAGGCATCCAAATTAGCTCATCAGGAGAATTGTTAAAAGCCAAGTGGAAATTGGTGACAAAAAGCAAAGCATCCTCTGGCAAAGCTGAAGCCAAATAAGAGACATCCCATGAACCATCCACAAGTAGTTCTCTGAGCTGTAGATTAGGCCCTTCCAGATCATACAGATATTTCAAGCCCCCCTGCCCCGTCCAATTATCAAAGAAGAAAGAGCTAGAGCCACCATTAATATGAATGCAAGTACTGGAAGTTATCAAGCCATCAATCGCCAGCATCCTCTTTATCTTTATCTTTATCTTCTCCTTTTCTCTTTTTCTCTTTCATTTTTTTTGTTTTTTTCAACAAAAATTGCAAGAACTACATCAATAATGGAATTCATTGATAAGAGATAAAATGACATTTCAATAATTATAACCATCCTACACATGTACACACCCCCACACTTATACTCTTATGCATCCATAAAAAATCAATAGTCATAATGCTCCACTAACTTTAACGCTTGGGTTTAGTTAGGTTTAAGACATCTAATATGGTTAGCACAAAATGAAAAGGCAAATAAAGCTCAAAAGGGCTTATCAAAAGGAAAAAAATCATATTGTTAGGTAAGCTATTTGGTAAATGTAGCTTGTAAAACAAAGAATGTCTATATCATTTTCATGTTAATTCATGTGATAAAAATATGGTCTCAAATAGAAAATCAAAGCAAAGTTAGGATGTACATATCATGAAGTTTACATATAAACAAAAGACAATGAGACTGATATGGATGTGTCAATTTGTAGAGGCTCAAAATCTTACTGGCTTGTGTCTACCATTAGTCACTTCAATTATAAAGATAATGTATATTGACCAATCACAAGAGTATAAGTACATGTTTAAGTTGCCAGGAATTTTCTAGTTAATTTTACTCTCTAATTATGACTATATAGTCTTAGAAGCAATAGGAAAAGAGAAAATGTTTGTTTGATTGATTGATTCTCTCTCACTCTTTTTATTTAAAAACATGTAAGAAACAAACAAACTTAAAAACACACCTGAAAACAAACTCAAAACACACAAGATAGCTAAGATCCCTACCCCCACACTTAAAACTTACATTGTCCCCAATGTAACATTAAATGTAAGGAATGAGGCATTTAACAAAAATAGCAAATGCAAGAATGTAAATGAAAGGGAACAAAGTTCCCTTGCCTCCTACATAACGCCTTTGTTTATTATCGTTGGTTCGAATCTATATTTTTCTCATCATGTTACAAAATTTTGATCTTCAGGGATCATAGCTTCGACATTTTCCACTTGACCTTCTTCAGGATAAGGCTTGAGTCGATGAACGCTTACATGCAATGTCTTCCCTATTTCCAAACTCTTAATCTCTATTGCACTTAGGGAAAGACATTAGTAATCACACAAAGATTGATCTAATAAGGATGACATTTATGTGGAAATAGTTTATATTTAGCATAGGAAAGAAACACTTTTTGACCAATGATAAAGCTTTTTTACGAGACGTTAAAAGCTTTGGTCTTCTCTTTTGTTGAAACTGCTTCTTATTTATTTGTATGCTTCTTATTACAATATTCCTATACTGAGGGGACAATCATATTAATTGTAAAAATAGAATGGTCATTATGGGAGTGCTTATTCACATAAAAATATCGAAATGAGTAACTTCCCCATCAAATGCCATCATAAAGGTACCCTTATGAACATCTATCTTAGTTTGGGTCATGTTAAGAAATGGTCTACTTAGTAAAATAGGTATTAGGTGATAGGAAGCTTCATTATTCATCTCAATCATATAAAAGTCATTTATGAAATATTAGTTCATTTACCTCCACAAGCACATCCTCAATCACCCCATCTAGGTAAGCATTAGTATGATCAACCAATTATATGATAACACTAGTTTCTTTTAATGACCTTAAATTTAAAGCATATATGGAACAAGGCATAAGATTAATCGATGGTCCTAGATCTAACATGGCTTGTTTAATCTTAATGATACCAATTCTGTAAAGAAAAGTAAACATGTCTGTGTCTTTACACTTAGGAGGTATTTTATTCTTAAAGACTATAGAAATAGTTTCACTCATCCTAGTCATTTCATTACCTCTCAACTTTTACTTATTTGTACCCAATTCGTTAAGGAATTTTGCATGCCTTGACACTTGCTTGATCGAACCTAACAGTGGGATATTCACCTTAACCTTCCGGAAGGTCTCTCAGATCTCCTTATGATTGTCCTCCTTCTTTGACCTTGTTAACATGCTACGAAAAGTTAGAGGATTAGTTTTTACAACAATTAGGAATTCATCATTTACCTCTGAGCTAGAAGACATATTCCTTTCTTCTTTAAGCTCCTTCTCGATTTCTTCTTCACTAGCCATCATTTATGTAATCCTTTCAGGATCCTTAAGCTTTCTACCGCTCCTCAAGGTGATTGCATAAACATTCTTCATATTGAACTCCTCTTTGGGCTACACGATTAATAGCCACTACCATCTGGCTCACCTAGTTCTCCAAACTATAAATGCTAAAATTCATCTCTTGAAATTTATATTTGGTCACATGCTGAAAATGCTATACATCATGTAGGAATTGTAAGTTGTTAGTTACAAAATACTTAACTATATCTTCTAACGACGTACCTAAGGTAGAGGGGGGACTTATGGCTTTGGTTAGAATTATTGCACTCCTTGTATCCTATTTGGGAAGTAATTCTGTTGCCTATTTCCCCCCATAACTCAGGTTAGGATGGTTTCTCCAACCTAGGTTATACTTTTAGGAATACAGGTTGCACTAGTTAAGAAAATTTCCTCCGACTGCATTGACGTATTCTATACTCCCCTCTTGTAAGGTTGGGCAACCATTAGTTGGATGACTTGTATTTACACATATTTTATGTAACATCCCCTCACCTATGGGAAGGGTAAATTGGCTATTTGGCATGGGTTAGGAGTGTTTACTATTGCATTGACATATTCATGCATGCATATATGCACATAAGTAGCAAATAGCGAATTTTTGCACATATAAATGCTTGTACATGCATTCATGACATATCCCGATTTAAGTGTGAATAAATGTGTTTTATAGAAAATGTGTTTTGTGTGAATGAGAATTGGTACTGGAGAGGATTATTAGGGTTTTCTCATTTTTAGAGAATTATAGGAATTTTTCGGGAATTTTTCGGAATTGTTTC
>JANZXP010000009.1:8303977-8345899 GCA_027576715.1 Erythroxylum flavicans
GCTGGACCAACAGTGTCTTTACGAAGCCTAAAACAAATCTTTCAGAAACTCTCTTATTTTTCAAGCCATCCTCTCAACACCACTAACACTACTGGTGGCACCAGTCGACCTTCTAGCCTGGTACCGCTCCTCAGAAGACGATCTGGTTGTTCAAAAGTTAGGTGCTCTTGTCCCATCTCCTTCCTACGGTGAACATTGAGATCAACTTAGATTTATATTATATGTTTTAGTATTTAACAATGGTTTTAGTATTTTTATTTAATATCTTTATTGATTATTATCATACTTTGAATCAAAATCATATGATGAAATGATTAAGATAGTTGTGGAAGAGTATGAATATTTATATTTACACAAGCAATTATATAGAACTTAAGGATGGGTAAGAGAACTTGAGAAATTAAGAATGAGTAAGAGAATCTTCTTACCTTAAGTGATGAGTTAAAAAGTTTAGGAGGTTTAGAGCCAACTATCATTTAATTATAGAGGAGAAAATTACAATTTTCTTGATAATAATAGGGTATAATAAGAAACTCGAATAAATGCAAATTGCTTTCAACATTCAATGTATACAATTTTAACATTCCACCGATTTTTTATTAGTACATTTTTTGAAATTCAATATAATTCAAAATATTTCATAATTTTAGGTATGCTTATATACTATATTACTATTTTTCTTATGCTTTTATGTTTGAGCTATTCATTTTAATACTTGTTTGCCTTTATTTTGATTGAAGGTTAACACATAGCCCTTTGTTTCGGTGTGAATGTGTTTGCAAGCGTGCCAAGAATTTAAAGTGATTCTAAACTAGGAAATAAGGAAAAAAATATTGCGACTCGTAATTTAAAACTGAAATCAAACGATTGTGTATGCTAGAAAGGGACAAAAAATCTAACAGAAAAGAATTTTGCTTTATTGATAAACAATTCGGCAAAAACACAATAACGAAGAAATTGCAAATTACTAATGACAATTGAAAACAGAAGACTATGCTAAAAACTAGAGAATTGCCAAAAAAAATAAACTGAGAGATTTGTTGGGAAGCCAGGCTTTTGATATGTGAGATGTTGGACCCTTTTTTCTGCTTCAAAACTTCTATTTATAGCCAAAACTGATGGGTGTCCAGCCTTGATCAAACTTGTAATCCAATAAAACTTTATCCTATCAGATAAAAATAAAATTTGGATAAAACTTTATCCTATCAGATAGAGATAAAGTTTGGCTTGGTGTTTATCAAGTTTAGCATCTTATCTCCTCATTATCTTGGACTTCAAGACTCCTACTCTAACTCAAATTCTACTGCTTTCCTCTTTGCTGGACACTGAATTTTTGATGGGCCAGGATCAATGGATTTCTTTTGGACTTCGAACCATGGGCTCTCTTTGGGCTTCGAGTTTTCGGCCCAAAACAGTAAAAATGGGCCGAACCTATTTTTCGGTGTAAACATTTGCCCCCTGCACCATTGGACTTATAAATATAAGCCTTATGATGGCCCTTAACTTATTTAGAAAACCATTTAGCCAATGCCTTTGCCTAAAGTAGCTTTTGGACGCTTTGCCTACCTTATAAACTAACTATGTTCCGAAAATGTCAACTTCATAGTTGGCCATTAATTGTTTCCTAGCTTGCTGCAAAATTACTTCTTAGATGGCCCTTGCAGCTACTGACCACCCTTCCTCACTTTCTTGAGCAATCATTGGCTTGATTGGCCAACGTCTTCTTCTGTTGGTCTAAAAGGCTTGATGCTTTTATTCTTCTCACTAACACCAGTTGCTTGCAGCAGCAAATGCTTGTCCTTGGCAAATTTTATCAGTGTAGGTCTGCCTTTTTTGTCCAAACCTTTAAAAGTAATTAGTGTGGTATCTCCATGGTAATAGTAGGCATCCACCAAATTTAATGGGCCGAAACTTATTGGGCTTTAATGGAATTAGGTTTTCTCTATAAATAGAGAAACTTAGGTCTTATAGGAAGGAGACACCATTGTAAAACAAAACCCTAACCACCATCCGAGAGAAGTGCATGCGGCATTCGGAAAGAGTTTCAGGACGTGCTAGCACACGATAGCCGCAGCCCAGATCGTGCATACTCGTGTGGATACCGATAGAGGACATTCGCGTGTAGCAGTGTCTACGAATCTGAAAAACAACCAACAATTTGTGTCAAAAAGGTATTTTTGCGCATCCTATATTTTTCAGTTATACATAGTGTTGTGTTATGGTCTCTTCCACAGCGTATTGTGAATACTCGAGCCATACACGATCCTATAGATTTTGGAAAATATTTCTCCAAAAACAACCTTTTCATTTCAATAAACATTTTAACACTCCCAGCAAGCAAATCAAATAGCCAGTCTTTTGTTGTATCTTTCAGTGAGAATGGGAAAGCCCTTAATATCTGATTGTTTGTCACCCCTGGGGGTTTCATACTCAGACAAACCACATCGAGCTCCTTAAGATTCTTATGAGCATCCTCACCTGCAAAACCATGATAACTAGGCAAAAGGTATATTAGGCCAGATTTAAGTTCAAAGGCAACATTTTCAGCAAAATTTGGAAAAGTGATGCATAAAAGCCTTTGAGTCAAATCTAGAGTGGCCAACTCTCTTAAAGTTCTTGAATTGGCCATGGCTTCCTCAAGTTCAATTCTTTGCTGTATTCTCAGAGTTTTTTTAGTTTCACTACGTAACCTTCGCAGCGTCTTTTCAATCTTGGGATCAAATTGTACAAGGTTTTAATGAGGAGATTTTGTAACTACCATATACAAACACTAATAAACATGAAAGATCAAGAAACAAATGTAAAAATAATTATAAACAAATGTGTACAAAACATTAATTGAAATCAAAAACAAAAACTAAAGCATCATATTCTCCAGCAATAATGCCAAACTTCTTGATGCATGTCGAATGCACTAGAAAATAAAACCTAACTCTGCACAACTAAATTTATAGCAGTGGTGAGTAGGGATTGTATCCACAAGGAATATACATGTAGCTTTTATAATGACAAGAATTGCTGTTTAAGAAATAAAGGGGGGTTTGGTTAGATGCAATTAAGAAAATAAAGTAAAATTGAATTAAAGAAAGCAAATCAAATCAAAAAATTGAAGTTTGATAAAATTGATTAATATGTTTAGAATTTGATTTTGTGTTCAATATCCACCTACACATAAATAACCATACTTCATTATCTTGTTGTTTTCACACCTCCTATAAACTATTAATCATAAGTTAGCAATAAGCTTTATTAACCCCGACTTTCCCTTAGGTCTTGTTTAATCAAAATAAACTCTTTAACTAAACCTAGATATCGAACAACCTAGAATAAACTCTTTAGATTTAGTAGGACAATTATATTACAAATTAGGAAACAAATTAATCTAGGCAATAACCACACAAGCTAATGTCATTTAACCTATGTTATGTTATTCCTAATGATTCAATACCACTAGTTACCATAAATGAATCGAAAACAAATTATTACGTGTTGTATTCGAGATTCTAGAGAAGGGTTTATATAAAAACAATATAATGAAAGCATTCAAACCATTCTTACATAAATATCCATTTCAATAAGCAAAGAATAACATAAACAATCTCTAAAGAGAGAGAGAGATACTCAACAATATATAATGAAGAGATGCTCAATTGTGATCTTCAACATCGATTTCTCCTTCGAACTGGAAGGAAAAAAGATTAGCCCTCCATGGATCTCAAATAAGTCAAAGTTCTGCCACCTTTTGTGTTCCAAAAATGATTCATGCCTTCTTTGGCTACTCACATGTCTATTTATATGAAAAACTAGGTTTTCGCGAAGATGCACGGTTTGATGCGTAGCCTTGCATCCAACATTACATCTCTAAAAAATCACTTTCAAAATTATGCATCGCCATGCATATAGTAGGTCATGCTGAATCCTTCATTTTCTAGCATTTTCTTATCCTATCTTCACTTTAATCTATCTCCTTCTTATTTCACAAAGGCAAATAAGCTTGAACATTAAGAGAATCGCTTAAGGAATTTGCTTTTAACTTATTTTAACTCTTGTTCTTCCAACTTGTACCTAAGTGAATCAAAATGAGTATCTTAAGCATTTCATAATATTAATCACTAAGTATTAAGTAGTGAATATATAAACAATCAAGTACACATTAATCCTCAATTTTACCAAATAATTCATATTAATATTAATATTTTTATAATTATTACACTTATATTTTTGTATCTTCTTTACTTTGTTAAATTTATTATTACATACATGTATATATAATTCTTGTTCTCAGCCATACATTCTAAAATATCTTAATTTAGAAGATATTATTTTTAGTTTTTACTTATCTTCTTTTATGCAAAATGATTATTAACCCATTTTAATAACCTTTTTTTAAAAAGTAAAGTATATCAATAATGAAATGTAGTTATAATACAATGGATTAATAAATTGTCATCTAAAGGTTCTAACTAACAATGAGATAATAACTAACACTATTTAAGTATCCCTCTAATTCCTGGATGAAGTCTTCTAATACTAATAAGTTATATGATTATGGGAAGCTTAACTCTAAATGAAACAAGATTAGTCCTTATAATTGAGGAATTTAAAACTATAAGACTACACATTAAGTTGATTTTATGATCTAGAAAATGTTCTCTAATGGTCTAGATGATTAAGTTTAATAGACCCTGAATTGAAGTAAAGGTATGAAGAAATATCCTTTTGTTCCTCTCATTGTAAATTGTATAAGCAGTGTAGCTCAAAGCAATCTTAAAAAACTATACAATCCCTATTTTTATCCTTTTGATTTAAGTAGCACTAGTCTATGATGCCTTGCCATACTCTTGTATGTACAAGCTGGTTACATAATTTTATGATTGTTTTTTCAAATGTTGAATGAAATATCGCGTCCAAAGAGGAAATGAGTAATTATTTCATGTTTTTGGTGATAAAGAACACAAAAAAGTTATATATTTTTGCACCTTTTAATCCTATATAAGGTGCTCATCCTTCCTTTAATGGCTAGCTATAGAACTAGAGAAGCTCGAGAGCTTAGGGAAACTCGATGCGATTGTACCATGGGACCTTTAAAGCATGAGTTCTGAGGTAGTTTTTGTATGAAGAATTTGTGAAAGATCTATAGGGATTAAATTTCTAGAGAGTTGTATCCTCCTTATCCGAAATTAGATGTGAGTTTAGATTTAGTGAATAAAGGAGGGTCAAGGATCCAATTAAAGCTTCCTTAATTATTACAGTATTGACTATAGTGTTTCTCAAGAAGTTTAGTTTACTTGATCCAGTCAGAGCTCTTAAACTTGAATAATTATCATGCTAGAAAGAAGTTGTTTTCCCATCTACTAGCTTATGTCTAATGAAAGTTATAATTCTTTCTCAACTTTAGAATGAGCAACGTAATCTAGGATGTATTATACCATGGCTTGACATACTAGAAGTGCTCATCTTAATGTATATAAAATATACCCATTTAACATAAAGTGAATATTTATTAGTCAAAATTCGTCAATTATTTTAATAAACTATATATGATTAGTATTCTTAATAGGTAAAATCTATAGGCCTCCTCTTTCTTGAGCAAATAGAGGTTTAACCATTTGACTTTAGGCATAAAGACATTAGAGGCACTTTTAGACCAAATGAACCTTGTCAAAATTTGCTCCGTAATCTTGATTATGCCTTTTGGAAACCAAACAATTATCCAACATTACTCCACTTGATAGAGACAAGCTTATGTTACACCAGTTGGCAATCCTTAAGATGATTATATTAATATGGGTAGTTTCCATAAAGAAGGTTCTCTTTGTGAAGATTGGAACTTTAAGGTACAATACAGAAGGCTTGGAAGTTTTTAAACTAGTTATTCATTTTAGATAGGTTAAAGTAGTAGAGGCACCTAAGGAGAGGAACATTATACTTTTTTCAATATTGATAGCAATACCCAAGAGAGCCTTCTAGAAATTAAGTGCATTCATTAGGATAAACACTAAGTTAAGGTATGTCTTTGAGAATAATATAATATCATCAACAAATGAAAGATTGTTGATCCTTATTAGATTTGTTGGTTCTCCATTAATCAATATACTATAGGAGACTATAATGATGCACTATGAGATCAAATCCACAAATTTTGAGAGGAAGCTAAATGCTTTCATTTTTTTTGAAAAATGAAATTAAATTAAGCCAATAAAGAAAAATCAAATTGAAATTACAAAAACTCTCTAAGTGAGAGTTCCATAATCAAATATAGAGCACTGTGCTATTTGACAACTCACAATTGTTACAAAATAAACTATATAGTACCCCATATATCAATACATTTTGGATCTAAGGATAGCTTGCCACTAAAGGTGTTGTTGTGAAGTCTAATGGCATTAGTCAAGTCCTTAGTGAATTGCTCAAAACTTCTTTCTTTATTATTGAAAATGCACCCATTTCTTTCATCCTATATGTACATAAACAGGTAAGAGGGAGCAATGTAAAAACACAGTTTGATGTCTTTTCTGATGTGCTATAAATTCATTTGGGGGTTAGTGATGGCATATATGTGAAGAACTAACTTCAATGCTGCTTTAGTAAAGTGGCATATGGAGAATAAATGTTTAGGTACTTTCCATTTGGCATTTATAGAGACTATACCAGTTGAAGTCCACTTTGATGGAACAATACTTGCTTAATCCTTTCCTATTGTAGTTCTTAAAATTTTCAAAGTATATTTCGTAAAACTTGAAGTTCGAGAACCCATATACAGTTGAAGTAAAAGTTATATGACTGATTACAAAACTTAATTCATACTTCATTTTTATAATTTAAAATTTTATCTTGTATTTTGTATTGTAATATATACAAATATATTTGCTTTTCTAATAATAGGTGGGTTGGGGGAAAAATTGTTAGGTGGGTTTTCTTAAAAAAGGTCTCATTTTCATTATCTTCTAGAGTTCCTTTTTTTGTATAAAGAGGGAATAAAACAAATTACATGACGAGTCTTAGGAAACAGATCCTTGACATATCCTCTACAAGGAGAACATGGCACCTAATGGGTGTAGTAGCAAAATAAGTGGTTCCTATATCAAAATGCTCAGCATAGTTCGCTAGCCAGTCAACACATCTGTTACTCTCGCGGTAGATATGATGATGTACAACAGTCCAGTTCTGAGTAAACAGTTCATTAATACCCTGAACTATAGGATTGAGAATCTGTGATTGGCTTGTCGAGGATGAAATGAGATTGATCGCCGCTATCGAGTCCACTTTAAGTTCGATCTGGTGATAGCTTAAGTTCCACGCGAGCGTGAGCCCTGTATACATTCCCTAGAGTTCTGTAAACACCGATGAGCACCAGTCGAGATTTTGGATGAAACCTCTAATTCAATTGCCTGTACTATCACGGAGAAGGCCTCCAGTTGTGGCTGAGAATGCGGAACGTTTGCATGTGCCATCTGTGTTTAACTTGACCCACCCACTAGGAGATTTGCACCATCCTATGAGTTGCTTGTGTCGAGGGCGATGTCCCGAAACAACACTCCTCTGCCAAGCAGTTGACTTGTGGATCTGATCTGCATAAGACAAACTGACATAAACAGGTGAGGATGGCCAAATAAATTGTTTGTTAAAGAGGGTCTTATTCCTCCAAGACCATAAGAGCCAACAAGTAACCCCAAATAGGATGAACCAATCCTGCCTAAACATGCGTTAGTGGTGTTGGAAGTTTGTAAGGAGCCACTGTCGAACCGGCATAATGAAAAAAACACTATTAACTAAATGAGGAGGGAAAGTGTTCCACACGTGGCGAGCTTTGACACAGTCTCGCACAATATGCTGCGAGGATTCGTCGAGTCCGCAGTGATAACAAGTGCCATCCGTAGTGAGGTGCCTACGAATTCGGTGTTGGTTGGTGAGTAACTGATCTTGGGAGAGAATCCAGAGGAAGGATCAAATGCATTGAGGGCCATTCCATTGCCAGATTGTCTTCCAAATTCCAATAGTGTCGGTGTCCTCATGATCCAGGGACATGGAATAGGTGGAAGCGATAGTGAAGTGTCCGGTGGCTGACATTCCCCAGCTTAACATATCCTATCCTAGGTAGGTCTTCGAGGGGAAAGTTCCTGCGTTTGATCTACAGATCGAAGTCGGGAGACAGGCTTGGAAGGCGTCCCAATTCCAATTAATGTCAGTGTCCACAAAATGTTGGACAATGAGGTTACTAGAAGGAATAAGAATTGGGGTGGTTGTATGGTTAATAAGAGGTCCCACTCCCTCAACCCAAGGGTCCAACCAGAATCTAGTCCTAGCGCCATCACTGATCACCCATTGAATGCCCTGGAGCACTACGTGCCAAGTAGTCTTGATGTTCTTCCAGATCATTGATCCGCCAGTTGTGTCAATAGTGATGGGGGATTATTAACATCAAAGTTATATTTCGCTGTGAGAACTTGAACCCATAAAGCATTAGGCTTGGCAATCATAGTCTATCCTAATTTTGCTAGGAAGGCATCATTGGTTTCACGGATTTTCCGTATGCCAAGACCCTCAGCTCTTTTAGTTTGCAAACGTCCTCCCAGCTAACTAAGTGAATCCGTTTGTTATAATTAGACGAGTCCCACAGAAATTGCCGCATTAACTTCTCCAGTGCATCGCAAAGACTGCATGGCAGCCAAACCGTCTGCATAGTATAGTTGGGGAGTGCCGCAATGACGGATTGAACTAAGGTGAGACGTCCTGCAAAGGACAACAATTTGGAAGACCAGCCTGATAGGCGTTGCTGAACCTTGTCTAGAATGTATTGATACATTCTCTTGTTCACTCGTTCGTGTAGAAGTGGAACTCCAAGATAACGCCCGAGATCTTTCGTCTACAAAAAGCCCAATGCACTGCTTAAATAGTGGCCTGTCGAGGTAGAAATATTCTTGGAATAGAAACACCTAGATTTCTCTTGGCTGGCGCATTGTCCTGAAGCTACACAGAAAGAATTTAAGGTATCCCGAATAATGTCCACTTGATCTATAGAGGCTTCTGAGAAAAGGATGAGATCGTCAGCAAAGAACAAGTGAGAAAGTGGTGGTCCAATTTTACTTAATTTAATAGGACGCCAACGACCTTGTGTCGCAGCTTGAGTGATTGATTGCCTTAGACGTTCCATACATAGGACGAAGAGGTAGGGCGATATAGGGTCACCCTGATGAATGCCTCGGGAGGGCCTAAAAGCCTCGCTAAGTTCGCCATTCCACCTTACCTGTAAGGAAACCGAGGAAATACACTTCATAATGAGATTAATCAGTGACTCAGGAATTCCTACATCGAATAAGGTAACTTTAATGAAATCCCATGACAGACGATCATAAGCTTTCTCGAGGTCCATTTTTATAGTCATTATGCCTTTTTGCCCTGTTTTCCCTTTCATGGTGTGGATGACCTCTTGGGCTATAATGATATTATTAGTAATTAAGCGCCCTGGGACAAAACTGCATTGGGTTGGGGTTGTCAGATCTTCGAGGTAAGGTTTGAGCCTATTAATAATGATTTTGGTAATGGCTTTGTAGATCACCGAGCATAAAGCAATAAGCCTGTATTGTGTAATTGAAGTGGGAGATGAAATCTTCAGTATAAGAACCACAATGGTTTGGTTTAGATCAGAGTCCCAAACTTCATGTCTAAAAATTCGCTGGAAGAATAAAGTCAGAGAAGGGCCCACAATATCCCATTGGGATTGGTAGAATAAAGCAGGTAATCTATTAAATCCTGGTGCCTTGTTAGGCGCCATATTGAAGAATGTTGTCTTGATTTCATCAGGATGGAGGGGTTGGTCCAAATCAGCTATATCTTGAAGGGGTAGGCGGGGAAACTGCCCATGGATCGGCTGGTCCGTCAGATGTTGGCTGTCAGTCATATATGGTTTCGCGAGGAATTGTTGCACGAGCCTTCTTATGCTCATTGGATCTGACATCACATTTCCATTTTCATCTTTCAAGGAGGTAATCCTCGCTTGCCGTTGTTTGGCCATGGTGATTGCATAATAGTATTTGGTATTTCTATCACCCTGGCCTAACCATTAGCACCTAGAGCGTTGATGCTATTAAAGTTCTTCTTGGTATAGGACTTGCTCCATTTCTGTCCGAAGATGTTCCTCGAGCTCTCGAAGGGAGATTGAGTCTTCATCTTTGAGGTGCTTTTGAATGCCTGCAAGTCTTGCCAGTAGTCACTTTTTCCAGTAAAAAATGTTTCCAAACGTGGTATAGTTCCACTGTTGTAAGCGTTCCGAAAAATTTCTGATCTCCTTGTTGAAATCAAGACTGGTCGGGGTTTAATTCTCTACTACAAATTGACTAAAGTCATCATACGTCAACCAGGCTGATTGAAAGTGAAAGGAGTGAATTGTCGGAGGAGAGTGCACATTATTGGTAAGAGACACTAGTAGAGGTCGACGATCTAATTTCAAGAAAGGTAGGTGAGTGACTGTAGTGTCCTGGAAGACAGAATGCCAGTTACTCGAGCAGAAAGCCCGGTCTAATTTAGGGAGGAATTGTCCTCTCCTCTAGGTGAACCGAGGCCTTAAAAATCCTAGATCCTGAAGTTGACAGCTGTGTACACAATCACGAAATTGGGAATTAACGATAGGTTGTAGTCTAGAGCCTCCTCGTTTATCGATACTCTCTAACTTGGCATTAAAGTCCCCACCTAAAAGCCAAGGTTTGACAGTAATCCTGGCAATTTTGCTCAGAAACTGCCATAAATAATTTTGTAAAGAATACGTAGGGCTAGCATAAATTGTCGTGAAATCAAAAGACAAGTGGTCCCACTCAATATTGGCATACACGAATTGTCGGTGAGCTAATAGAATACGAACCATAATATCTACTTTCCAAAGTAGCCATATGCTACCCGAAAATCCCTCTGCTTCTACCCTGTAAGATTGTGTAAAACCCAAGCTTCTAATAACTTTAGTCGTTCGTGCTCCACTAATACGAGGCTCAACTAGAACAAAAAGACGTAGTTTATGAATTCGAATGTAGTTTTTGATAATAGGCTTGAAGGTCCTACCTCCAGCCCCTTGGCAGTTCCATATGAATATCGACATAAAACCTGAAAAAATGGAATTTAATCTGTCTGCGAGCTGACTTCATTGTCAGTCGGCTCCTGTTCCTAACCTGTCGTGAGGTCCTGTGGAGGCTCCTCCATCTGAGTATCTGGCTCAACATACATGGTAATGTCTGATGTTGAACCTTCTTCTAGATCTGGTGGTCTCGGAGGGGGTATTTTGTGGATTTGACTATCCGATGTCGAGACAAGTTAAGTACAGTCATCATTGGGATCCTCCTCCATGTCCCCACATCCCAATTCTACATGTGTGGGCAGATTGATAGATTGATCGTGTATTATAACATCGACGTGGGATGAGATGGATAGGATCACGTGATCCATTATTTGCCTGGGGTTTTTTGGTTGGTTGGGCTTGGAAATAGGCAGGGGTTGCGTTTGTCAGATTTGGCCCATAATTTGGGTCTGTCTAGCTTGGCCCACGTCATGTATCTAGAGAGGAGCGTGCGGTGGCATTTTGAAGCTTGTGTTAAACGCTCCATTTCGCTTAGCAGACGACACACGTTTTAATCTACTCTCGTTAAACTTCAATGGAGGGATGTATTTCGTTTTGGTTTGGGGTTGGATCGCCGTAGTCTTAGAAGCTGATGTTAGGGTCGCCTCAGTTGATTGAGGTATGTCGAGGCCTTGCTCCAACGGCTCTAATTCTGTCAGAGCCATGAATCTCGAGCCCTTCAATTGGACGTGGTGAGGAACGTTATTACGGTTTAGTTGTTGTGTCTTTGAGGGTGGCAGTGGTCGGCGAGGGTGACTCATCATTGCATCCATAGCCCATAACTCTCTTGTCGGAGTCCATTTGAGGAAGATTCAAGTTGGTTGTCAGGTGGGTTGGACGTTATCGGGCCACTGGAGGGTTGTGCCGTCGCAGGTGTGTCTGGCGGTCTCGTGGGGCAAGTCACAGGAGAAACATATCTGGGGTAGTCCTTCGTAAGCTACCTTGATGATTTCTCCATTGAGCTCTACGATGGGTCGAAGCGGGGAGCTGAGGTCGATATCCACAGCCACCCGTGCGAATTTGCCCCGTTGTGTATGGTTGTCGATTTTTACCGTTCGACCTACCAGATTCCCGAGAGCTGTGAGGATGGAAGGGTGGTATCTGTCGACTGGTAAATCAGGGAAACGCACTCAGGCTACCACATGCGTTCTTTTCCCAGAGGAGGGTCGAAATTCAGGATACCATGGTGGAACTGATAAGGCGTGTCCAGCAATGATCCACGGTCCCTGGGTAAATGTTTGAACATAATCTTCTTCCTCCATGAAATTAACGAGGTAGAATTCATTTTCTATATGAACAATTTTCATTGGGCCCTTGGTTTCCACATTGATAGCAGTCTAGATTTGAGCATATTGAATCCCAGTGTTCGACCGAGGAGTTTGATAATTACTGCATTTACCCAAATTTTGTCGAGTTTTCTTTTGAGTGTGTTGGAAAGCTCTAACCTCTTGCCGAATTTTTCTTGGATAACAGATATGTCTCCCTCAGTGATTTCAATGGGGTCTTCTTCAGGCCATTCTATATCTTTCTATCCCCCGCCAGCGTCTGTTTAGCCTGTGACCACCGAATTGTAACTGTGTGGTTTGCTCTATTGTGTAGGCGTAGAAGGAAGGGGGTCTTCATCCCTCTCTCGTAAGCGTACTTTTTTGGTAGCTTGTCGGTCAGTTTCAGTTGAGTTGAGATTAGTCATAGTTGAGAGCATTTTTTCTATGTCTGTGCTAAGTAGGAAGTTTTTCTATAGTTTCTTTCATTGATTTTTTGTTATGTAATTAGGGATGATATTAGGTTAGAGGTCCAAGCTCGACTCACAGTCCAACAAATTTGGAATTTACGACCCTAGACAATAGGCAGGAGGCCGAGAATTATACTTGGTTAAGTTTGAGACTAGGTCACACTTGAAAATTATATAAAAATTAGAATTAATTTGTTCTTTTAATTTGTATTAATAAATTTAAAGTATGTTAGGAAGAGATGAATAAGTTTAACCCTAATATTAATCCGTTATTCCTATTCTAGTTGCCAGCCCTCTTAAACCCATTTCTTATGTATCTTGGCCGGACTCCAAATGTCTTTACTAAATCTTTACGTGTTTTGTAATCTTTATTTTCTCTGCTGCTTTTTGATTATTGTGATTGCTCCACCGTTGATCGACTCAAAACAATTGCGGTTAGTTTTGCGAGAATTGCGATGGAGATTAAAACATGAATATTTCTATTTTCATTTTAAAGATACTATTTAATAACCGTGAATTTTAAATTTCTCAAGAATTATTTATTATAGAGCTTGAAATCAAACCTAATTTAAAATTAAAAAATTAAAATGAGGACAAAAATAGTCATTCCCATTTATCAAATTGTTGAAACCCAGTCGCAGTAAGCTTATCTTTCAAACTTCTAAAGATTGATTTGCTTTGTTAAAACTCTCTATCTTCCGAGCATACGGAGAAACAAGGGCTAGAAAGAGAGGGACTGAGAAGAAATGGACCGAGGTTTAACATTTTCCACAGCCTCACAGTCAACAAGTCCTCTATGCTTCTCCAACTCCACCGTCGTGTTGAAGCACAAGCAGCAGCTCCCGCCGCAAATACGGGTAGGGTCAGCTACCAGCCGCAAAAGAAGTCAACTAATATCTGTTAAGGCGAGCTCTTTGGGTGTTCCTGCTATTGGAAGACAGACCTTGTCCAGCAACTGGGATTTAAGAGGCCTGTCTTCCTTGACTTCTTCTGCTCCGGTGCTTCCAAGATTTGAAGAGCTTGACACTACCAATATGCTCCTTCGTCAAAGGATCATCTTCCTTGGTTCTCAGGTCTTTCTCGTTTCTGGCCTGTGTGGTCGTTGTTTGAGTATTTGTTTTGAGGTGAATTGATTAACTTCTCTAGTCTCTACTAGGATATGGCTATGAAGCAGGTTCAGTTTTGCATTGACTCTGCACATTTGCTTGGTTTTATTGATTTATAATCACTGAAAAAATTGTCTTCATTGAACTAGTGATGGTTTTGAAGAAGCAGTAATACTTGGGAGTATGGGTGGATTTTTAGTGGAATTTACTCTTCTCCATTATTATAAAGATGAATCTTTCCAAATTATTTGAGGTGTGCTGGATTAGTTGTTGGGATCAATTTTTCACATTTATACCTGTCATGTTACTCCCATATAGCAAGCCAATATTCAAATGAATATTTTGTGGGATATGTATTAGGGCATAATTGCGCATGTTAGTTCATTATGTTAAGTTGTGTTTTAAGCAAAATATGTCAGTGATTCTAGATTGATGTCTTCCCACCTGATCTTTGATTTTTGAACTTTTAAGATAACATAGAGCAGGAGTTAAAAATTTTGGTTCAGATATCATTATTCTCTCTTCTCTTCATTCTTCTTCTCTATGTTTTTTTTGGTTTCAATTGCCTCATTTATATCTAAATTTTATGATTACTGGAGATCATTCAGCTCCAAGAAACAGGCCTGGTGATCCAATCTTGAGGATTCTCACCATTGTTATTGTGGGAAAAAATGTTTTTTTTTAGGATTTCCTATTTAGCTAGAAAATCTCATGATCATGGGATCTCATTGTTTTTGTTTCTTTATCAGTTGTTAGGGCAATATATATATAATTGACTCTCTTGTACACTTGTAAATTAATGGAAAAAAAATAATTTTCTCAAAGTTTGACAGTAATATCACATAAAATTCCATTTCCTCCTTGCCAATTAGATCACTTGACTTTTTTCCTTGCATTTCCTTGAGATCATAAGCTCTAAGAGATGATCACTGTAGATTATCTACAGGAAATCTATTGTAACTGCACTGCCTTTACTCACAAGGTTGCTAAAACTGACACATCTTTACTTCCTTTTTTCCATGTTATCCTGAAAATTTTGCACTCAGTAACAGTCCGTAAATTCAACATGTGATCCATGTCAGCTTTTGTTAAATGAAAACAATGTCTTTCGCATGCACCATTTAATATCATTCATGATGTGTTAGTAAATTCAACTAGTATCTAACTCAAAAAGGAAGGGACTCGAAGCATAGGCCTTGCATATACCCATCTTTAAAGGAAAGTCTTCCATATGATCCCTGCAGTTCATACACAAGTATCTGCCCTTTTGAACACATCTGTTTAGACATTACATATCTTGACAGGCTGACTCAAAGTCAAAATACTTTGTCAATAATTTATAAGTCTTCTGGTTGTAGAATTGGTTGAGAGAATGTAAATGAAATTTACTCGTTTTAAAAAACATGGTGGACAGGTAGATGATGTGACGGCTGATTTCGTAATAAGCCAGCTTTTGTTTTTAGATGCTGAAGACCCAAAAGAGGATATCAAGTTGTTCATTAACTCACCTGGTGGCTCCGTTACTGCTGGTATGTCCATAAATTTGATATGATCTGCATGAAATTATGTTCCTCCAATTTTCTCCTGTCTTTACCCATTTTGAATTTGGGTAAGTTTATGCTGCTTCTCCAGTCCTAAAATCCTGCTTTCATGGAGTATTGTTTTAGCATACTCAAAATGATAACTATTCGAATTCCTCATCTGGGAGGTGTGTGTTTCTTTGACAAACTTCGTGAACATATCTTGTCAACCTTCAAGTGGCTGTAATGGTATTCCGATACTATGTTGAAAAGCGTCCATTAACGCTTATGAACACTAATTCTCGAACCTGCAAGATAATATTCCTTAGTTGGCCATCTATAGGATCAGGTAGAAAAACAGCTGGTTTATCTTATTCCGTTGTTGCGTAGAATTCATTATTTTAAAGACCTCCAGATAAATTTGTTGATTCCTATTTTTTTTCCTCTATGGTTGAATAAAGGATTGGGAATATATGATGCAATGAAGTTGTGCAAGGCTGATGTTTCAACTATTTGCCTGGGACTTGCTGCATCTATGGGAGCATTTCTTCTTGCTTCTGGTACTAAAGGCAAGAGGTTCTGCATGCCTAATGGAAGAGTGATGATCCATCAGCCACTTGGAACAGCTGGAGGCAAAGTAAGTTTTAGTACGTGCTTACCCATTTGAGGCAATTGTTTGAGTTCCTCACAATGTGCATTCTGTATTATACGTCCTAGTGGTATCTATAACTGAGTTCCAGTTTCATAGACATAACAGGTAAATCAAGCGGAATTGTACTCACCTAAACACATATAGCTTAGATTGAAATTTTGAATGACCCTGCATCTTAGCTTTCTATGCCAGTATCTTAAGAGTTTGAATATGAAGCACCACTAATTTTTGTATGAAGAATATGTATGAACTGCTACAAGGGCTGTTAATTCTGCTGCAACATTAATTAATGTTGCATGCTGCATACAGCAATTACTTTTTGGTTGACTAATTGTGCTCTAGTCAAACTGCTTTAAACATGAAATGTTAAGGAAAAGAAATTAGCTGTATTTCATTACATATAGTTGGAGTTGCAGCGAATGTGTATCTTTGAAGTGATACTTATCTCATTCCGGAGGTGCTTTTTGAGGATCATCTTTCTATCTTTGACTTTTGTAACTATAACCATACACTAGAAGATGTTTTGAGTTTTCACCGGAAAGTTTTTACCTGCGTATTTTGTTGGAGAAGTTGGAATTGAATATGGCGTGCATATATGTTTGACTATATGCATATTAGAATAGTGATACTGATTTCTTGTGCAATTGCAATGAATTGAACTGTTGTTTTCTGTTTCTTTTCTGATTTTTTTGGAATTGAGCTGTTGTTCTATGTTTCTTTTCTGATTTTTTGTTCATCTTTGAGATTAAAGCTTGTACTGAAAACACCAACATTCAGATAGCAATTTCGATTTCACTAGAATACCAATTACTACCAAATACCCAAACACACCTTTGAGTTTTGACTAGAATCTTTATTTTTGCTAACATATTTGAATTAATTTATGGATGAGTATTTAATTTGATGTGTTTTTAGGAATCTCTTACGTGTATTTTTTATCAAGTTTCATATTTTTTTCAGTCAACGGATATGAGCATACGCATAAGAGAAATGAACTATCACAAAATTAAGCTAAACAAGATCTTGTCAAGAATCACTGGGAAGCCTATTGAGCAGGTTCGCAATCAAATAAATTTCAATATTTTCCTATATTAAACATCTCATGATTATGGTCTGTTCATTCTGGATGATAACCCTTGTTTGTTCTGATTCCCTATCCTGTCTTAGATTGAAGTTGATACTGATCGAGACAATTTTATGAATGCTTGGGAAGCAAAAGAATACGGGTTGGTAGATGCAGTTATTGATGATGGAAAGCCAGGGCTAGTTGCACCTGTTGCAGATGCTGCTCCTCCACCAAAGACCCGAGTCTGGGATATGTGGAAAATCGAAGGGGGCAAGAAAGCTAGGAAAGGATTGCCCTCCGAGCATAAATTTTTGCAGAATGGGCATGTTGGCGCCCAAGCAGCTGATGATAAAACCATGGATGAGAAAAAGGAGTAATACAGTATTGCATTAGATTTTCAACATGTTACGTTCATCGTCTTTTTTCTCAAAAGGAGTATCAATATATAAGCAAAAGGAGTCTTTATTTTTAAGTTTAGAAAAAAAATTTGTTTGCTTGAGCTTTTGATTTTGATTTCTTCTAATTTTCTTAATTTAGGAAAACAACAAAATGTTGTTTTTATTTTTTGTTTCTATTTTTTATAATATGATTTACTAGTAATTAAATATAATATTATTTAATTATTTAATATTAATTATTAATAAAAACTATGAATAATTTAATCTAAAATTTATAATTAATTTAAATATTGACCTTCAAAAATAAATAAATCTTAATTTAATAATTAGTGATAAATATAATTTTAATTAATTTATTTATAAAAAAATTTATATTTAAATTTATCTAATTTGTAATTATTAGACATTAATAATCTAATAAATTTTGTTTTTATTCAAAAATAAAAAATAAAAACAAGAAGTGAAAACATCTTAGAAATTAAACTGAGACGTGAGGTTTGAGAAGATCTAGTAATAGATAACTTTATCTTTAATTAGTAAAGATGTTTTCAAGATTATATTTTGAGAGTTGTTTGAAGAAAATAAAAATAAAAAATATAAACAAATAGTTGTATAAAGAAAACAATAGAATGAAATAGGAATAAAGAAATTCAAAACCAAAATAAAAGATAAAGAAATAAATATAATAATATCATAATAACATAAAGATAAAAAGGTATAGAATAAAAATAAAAGATAAGATAAATAATAAATAAACAGACAAGAAAAAGAAAGAAAGAAATAAAACAAACAAACAATTGAAATAGAGAAGAAAACACTACTCAACTAAAATTAACAAGACACAAGAATAAAAAGAAAATATTCAAAAAGCCTATGAAAAAGAAAATGGCCTTTTTATGACAGATCCTTTATTTGTATCCTATTTTGCCAAAGCTTCCTACTAAGAGTCAAGTCCTCGATAATCTTTAGCAAAGTTATATCATTTCTAATCACCTTCCCTCATTTCTTCTTAGGTCTTCCTTCTTTTTTTTAACAGTTCTTAGGTACAATTTTCTGACATCTTCTCAATAGGGCATCACAATGTTTAATTTGTCTGAATCACTTAAGTCTTGTCTTCCTTAATTTATGATCAATGTTAGCCACTCTCAGTTTGTCTCTTACCACTACATTCCTAACCTTTTCTTTTCTTATAAGGTTACATATTTATCAGAGCATCCTCATCTCTATTACGATTAACTTATGACTATGCACCTATTTAATGAGCTAACACTTGGTTCTATAAAGCATGGCTGACTTAATTGCTAAACGGTAGAATTTACCTTTTGTTTTACTGGTATCTTCTTGTCATGTAAAACACTTGATGCATCCCTCCGTTTAAGCAATCATGATTTGATACGATGAACAATGTTTTCATCTATCTTACCATTGCTTTGGATGATCGATCTAAGCTACTTAAAATAATCTTTTTGTGGTAGCACTTCTAAACCAATCTTTATCTCTACCTTTGATGCCACTCTATGGCCCAAAAAGTTAGTCTCGAAGTACTTCGTTTTAGTCCTGCTTAATTTAAAATCCTTCAACTCTAGCATATCCTTCGAAAATTCTTGCTTGACGTTTGCATCCTCCTTTGTCTCACCAAAATAATCTATGTCATCAACAAACAATATGTAACAAGGCACATCTCTTTAGATATTCTTGGTAAACTCATTCATCACTACTATAAACATGAAGGGGCTCAATGAGGATCCTTGTTGTAGCCCAGTATCGACAGAGAAATGCTTTGAATTTTCTCTTGTTGTTATTACTCTAGTCCTAACACCTTCATTTATATCCTAATAACCTTTGTATAGGTCATAAGAACTCCTTTGACTTCTAAACACCTTATATGACTTCCTTAGGTACCTGTCATAAGTCTTCTCTAAGTTCATTCATATGATTTCCTTAGGCACCTATCATAATCCTTCTCTACGTTAACAAAAACTAAAAATTATAAAAAAAAATAAAATTGAAACCAAACGGCTATTTAGCAAGTTGCTTGTTTAAAATATAAGCTTAATCAAGCTAATTTGGGAATGCTTTATATTAGGCTTAATTATTTCCAGAAGGTTTTATACTAGTCTTGTAAGGCCCCAAATTGTACCCTAGTTGGAATGTTACATGTTCATGAAAGTACATGTATGATAGGTGTTAAAAATTGTGATATAATTAAAAATTGCATATGACTTGAATTTTGGTTTAATGGATCATACTTGGTGAATTGAAATTAATTAACATCACTAGAGAATTGAGGTATTAAAATGTACATTTGGACTAGGAAAAATTATCAAGTGGCAAGATAGCTGGCACATGGAAGTTAGTATGACTAAACCTAAAATTGGGTGACAATTTGAATAGTAATTAATTGATAAATGTACCCATTATGAAGTGACAAATGACCTAATAAAATTGTGACATTTGGCAGCCACACATGAAGACATGTAGATGGCTTCATTGAAGGACAAGTAGCTTACCTTTATGTGTGACGTGTGTCAATGGAGGATGAAGACATCTTGCATTGCATGAAGCTAAAGTGGCAAATTTTTTACTGAAACTTTCTTCACTCTCTTCTTTGCTCCTCTCCACCGAAACCACTCACTCCCTCTCAACTTCTAGAATTTTGCTTGATTTTGGATCATCTTCATTTAGATCTTTGTAAGTTACTGCATTAAGAAGTAGGACCTGCTATTTTCGGTGCTATTTTCATGTTAGTGCTGGAGTTATACCTTGATTTTAGATGTGTGTTGATTGCTTGGAAGTGCTGGAAAAATAATTCTAGTTTGACAAATGCGATGTTGTTTCGGTTTTTGCTGGATTAGCTAGTTCTTTGGAGTTAAAATTTAAAGATAAGAAGGTAAGGGAATGCTAAACTTGATTTCATGGTATAATATGAAATGTTTGATACTTGAATTGATTTTAATATGTGTTAAGATGATGAGAATTGAATACTGGAAAAATGATCTTTGTATGATAATTTCTAGTTTGGTTTTGACATGTGGAAGATATTGATTTGTAAGTTACTTAATGAATGATTTTTGAATTGGTTCTAGACATGAAGTTGATGTGGAATTGAGGAATAAATAAGGTGGAATTGATGAACTATGGTGAAGGGGTGCTGAAGGTGTATGATGTGAGTTAATTATAGTGGTTCCACTGAACAAACATCGGTATTTTAGTCATAACTTGTCCTATAGAAATCCAAATTGGGTGATTTTAATTGTAGATTAAACTAAATACACATGTCTATAAATTTTATGAAGGAACATAATTTTAGTTCTATCTCTAAGGGTTTTGAAATTTGTCTTGAAGTTGAGTACTAATTATTGTCACTGTTTGAGAACAATCTATATTTTTTGTATAACTCTAGGAATAATGAACCAAATTGCATTAACTTTATTTCCTTAGAAACTTAAGACATAGAGGAACATTGTTTTAGAAGAACATATTGCCTAGAAACCTCAGTTTCTATATGAGAATAGCCATAAAAAATTTACCTGAAAATCTATCCTGATAAAAACTGGAAAATTGCAGGAAAAATGGGAGATTAGCTTTAGTCACAAGGCAGTACTTAGGAAGGGAAAATATTGGTTTTAGACAAATTTTGGGCTATATAAGGTTAAGGTGCTTAAGAATGGTTTAATTGAATTTGATTGAGGTTAAAAAATAGCCTAGATTATGCTAGATTAATTGAGTAGAAGTTAATCTAGTTATGGACTATTAATTGATGTAATAAGTTAAAGAATGTGTGATTAATTAATAATGTGACTAATGTTGAAATGTATGGTATGTTTAAGATGAAGGTGTTTTTAAGAATACAAATGTGTTCTAAGAGTTTTATGTGATGTGAATTGGACATGGATATTTGAGAATTGGGAATTTCTACGATGTTATATAATATGTAATGACTTAATGTTTCATTGATATATTGATGCAAATGCTTATGTTTGAAAGGCATATTGAGTGTAATCAAAGGGAGTGAATTTGTCCTATATGAGAAAAATACAATTAAGACATATATTATTTGCTTGTGATTTTGAAATCTGAAATGAATTGTTTTAAAACTGTTAAGTCCTAGTCATAGGTAAATAGACATGCCTAGAAGGGTCTATAGCTACTCCTATGACACTTTGGTGTTGACACTTCGGTGTCTCCTAATAAAGACACTTCGGTGTCTGAGACATAAGTCTCTCTTTTTCTGGTCCCGTTACCCACTTCTGTAAAAAGGATTAGCAGGCTAACATGTTTATATTTTGATACATGTTTAGTTTTGATATAAACAAGTTATGATCCAATACAATATAAGCTTTGATTTAATATAAAACATATTCTGATATGATACAAGCTAAATTTAATCTGAAACGATTATATCCTAGTTTGATATTCAATCTTGTTACCTGTACATTCTGTTATGATATTTATGAGTTTTGTTATTATGCAAAAATGTTCTGTATTGATGAATCATAATTTGTTTTGAGACATATAGTTTGGATTACTCTGTAATATGAACAATTATAGATTGTTGTGATAATATAAGAATGTTAGATGACTGTTAAAAACAGACATGACTATACATTATGTTTAGTTATTCCCCAGTAAGCTATATGCTTAGCATGGTAGTTTTGCCTCTGTGTAAGTTCTGATAAGAAGATGAGACTGGGACAAAGACAAACGTAGTGGCTAAGAAGAATGTGTTTTGTTCTGGAAATGTTCAATTTGTTTTTAAGTTGCTTTTCAATGTAATGAGACATGCTGTATTTTGTGTTTTGTTTAATGGTTTGTAAAAACCTTAATACAGTTTGGATTTGGATTTAAGGCTTGTATGTAATAAGTAACATGTGTATGTAATGTTCTGAATATGACATAACCATTGATGAATGAAATGCATGTTCCTTGAGTTTCTGGAAATGCTTTAGTATGTTTTGGATTATTTTTGGTTATGTTTTGTGTAGCATCAACATATCCTCCCAAGTGGTATGTGGTTGTTACATTTTCTCCTTTGCTACAACATATAGTATGATTTTGTAGTTTATCCTTATAGCTTTTTCTTTAATAATGCTGGAGTAATTGCCAAAAATTCTTGAGTTCCTTTCTTTACAAATGGAGTAAACTAATATGCTAAATGCCATATTGAAAAGTTTTAGACCCCCTTTTTATTTCATCCTTAAGCTAGATACATAACTACGTATATTTTTCAACCCCATAGTTTAGACTTGCAAATTAAAGGTATATAACAATTGATTCCATGGACTAGTGGAACAGCCACTCAAAGTATAGGTGATCTAAACATTCCTAGAAGTTGGAATATAAAACCCATATGGAGTCATTCACTGGGAACTTAAAGCACGCCTTTTGTATTAAGTCTTCCAAATACTACTAACCACATTGTGAATGAGTGAGGGGGAATAACATGAGCATCCTATACAAGCTTGTACCAAGAATTGGGAGTAGAATTCTAAAACAAATCTCTTTATAAAAAGAAGTGGCAAATTTCTTGAATTTTTCAACTTTCCAAATGATGTAATCTTCCTTAGACTGATCTGGAGAGTAAGTTGGCCAATTTGTAGTGATAAGATCACTGACATTCCCAGAGACAACTGCTTTAAGATGAGATTGATCTTAAAAAAAGGATTTAAGTAATTCCAGTTATCATAACAAAAATTAGTAGCCTTACCATTACCAATTCTACAGTGAATCAAAGGTTACATTATCTCCCTTAATATGAGAATTTGCTAAAATGTATAAGACTGTATACACTAGGGGTTTATTGTATAGACACTTACACTTTTTCAAATAATAACTACGCACCCATTTCACCCATAGGTTCTCTTTCTCTATGCACAGCTTCCATAACCTCTTAGCTAACAAGATCTGCTTATTCTCTTAATGAATGTGATGCTTAATCCTAAACAGTGACGGATGCGCATTGGGGGCAAGTGGGGGCATTTGTCCCCACTGCCTCCAAAAAAATTTCATATAAAACTTTGACCCCATAAAAAAACTTTAAATATTTTGCCCCCACTCGAAAAAATTTCTGAACCCATCCCTGCTTTTAAATATTTAGACAGATAAAGAGTACCTACTTGCCCCCACTGCCTCTAAAAAAATTTCATATAAAAATATTATTATTTTAAGTTTTGATCCCATTAAAAAAACTTTAAATATTTTGCCCCCACTCAAAAAATTTTAAATATTTTGCCCCCACTAGAAAAAATTTCTAAATCTGTCCCTGATCCTAGATATTTAGACAGATAAAGAGTACTCTATTTAATATAAAGGGAATTTTGCATGTAAAAACAATTCCACTTTATATAAAATGGTTTATCAATCTACCAATGGTCTTTATGACTCTCTTAAAAATGGCTAAATGTGAAGACTAATAAGAGAATAAATTGTATAGTAAAAGAGTTGCTAATTACAGCCTTCACTCATATGATAAAAATTTGTTGCACCTAGTCTATAATCTCTTTTGAATTAAGTTAACTAGAGGACTACATTCTTCGGCACTCAATTTTTTTATAGAGATGGGCACACCCAGGTACTTAAAAGGAGGTTTAGCTAGCTTCACTCCCAAAGAACCTATAAAGTCATTGACATAAGAAGGAGAGCCTAAAGATAACATATAGGAAGTGTTATCTGGATTGAAAGTAAGGCCTGATGTAGCTTTATATTCTTCTAGAGAATCAATAAATGCCCCAATTGAAAATTGATCAACACCGTAAAGCATAAGTAAATCATCTGTAAATAAGAGATTGGTGATTTTTAGTTTACTGCAATTACAATGATACTTGAAACCAAGTTGTTTGTTGTTATATATTATAGTGATCCTTGATAGAATTTCCATGCATGTTGCAAACATGTAGGGTGAAAAGGGTCACCTTGCTTAAGTCCCTAAGTAGCCTTAAATATCTTAATTAGTTCCTTATTTATAATGAATGCAAAGGAAATTGAGGTAATGTAATCTAAGATCCAGTTTATAAACTTACATGGGTTGACTCTTTGATGAAGTCCCAACTCATAGAGTCAAAGGCCTTAATAAAATCAAATTTCAAGGCACAATTTTCGTTGGTTTTGCCAATATTATAGCTGTTAAACAACTCCTAACTAATAAGTGTATTGTCACTAATATATCTCCCACTTATGTAAGATTCTTAGCTTAAATTGATAATTTTCATAAGTGTCTTCTTCAATATATTGGCCAATATCCTCAAGATAAGCTTATATATTACATTATAATAAGTAATGGGTCTATCATCATTCAAATAAGAGGGATTTGCATCTTTGGAACTAAGTATAAGTAAGTTTTATTCAACTCATTAAGCATTTTCCTTAAACACAAAAATTCTAGGACTGTGTTGATGATTATTGTTCTATTAATATCCCTGGTTGACTGAAAAAAATCTAGTATTGAAACCATCTAGCGTTGGGACCTTGACGAGGTGAAAGGAGAATAATATGAACCATATTACTAGAAGTAATATCCCTAGTAAGTTCAAAGTACTCTTTAATGTGCACAGAACTTTCTAGTGAAGCATGAAGGTCCTAAGGAAGTGATACTACCCTTCAGCTCCTTCTCAAAATCTTCTTAATTTTTCATGTGCCAATTCTTTAAGCTTCCATTGGTCACATAATATATTGCCCTCAAAATCTAAAATAATTTAGATTTTTTTATTTCTTCTACCTTGTACAACATTGTAGGAGTATTTTGGCTTTTTATCCCTTTCACTAAGCCACTAGATTATGGATTTTTTTCTTCATTAGGAATTGTAAACCTTTACTATAATCATGTATTTCCTTAACTTAACACTCTTCTATATCTTACATGTGGGTTTTAGGGGATCCTTTGCTAAATTTTATTGACACTAATTGTGATCGTCAAGTTCTTTCTTTATTTCCATCAACATCATATATGTACCTTTTCATAAAGCCTTGATTAGCTCATCTTTAACGTATTTTAGCTTTCAGATAAATTGGTAAGCTTATGATTTTATGATATAGGTGCTAATCCCCTTCATAACTATCTGATTGAAATTATAATGCTTAAAAAGTGAATTATAAGGCTTCAATGGTGCTCTTCTCTTAGGCATTGCATATCTGACTTCAACTTCAATAAGAGTATGGTTAGGGAACATAGAGTTATTAAAGGCTACAATGGTATAAGGAAAAAAACTAAACCAATTCAAATTGACTAGACATTTATCTAATTTCTTTTGAATGAACATTAAACCTATTTTTTTGTGTGTCCATGTGAATTGATGACCTGTGTATCTTAAGTCAGTCAAGCCTAAAGCATTGGTTCGTATTCGTGATCTTTGCATTATTGGACCTATAATACAATTGTAATCCTATAAACAGGATTTACAGGGCATGGGAACCAAATCCAATTAGCTTTTGTTCCCTCTACTACTTACTTCTTTAAAACTCCTAGTTTTTAGCATAAATTGTTGAGATGGCTATTAACACCTGAGAGATTTCAAAATAACATCGTAGTGCAAACATTGGTTAGAAAATGATCAACTCCTTAAATGTAAAACTTTAGGATCAATAGAGAGTATAATTTTACCATTAAAGTGTGCATGATGATTGCTTATTGTCATGTAATGCTCCTCTAAAAACTATAGTACTTTTTGAAAGGATTCCTATTTTATTTTGATCTTAATCAGATTAAAAAAATATGGCCTCCTTAGTTTTAGATAATATTTGAGAGCCATTTTTTATTAGGAGAGTTTAGTCCCCTAACATTCATACAAGTAAACTCATTTAAAGGAGTTAAATCCAACCTTTTTCCTTTTAGATTTGGCATTGGTCTTAGCCCTGCTAGTATTTACCTCAACTTGTATTGGAGTCTCCTTTAAGTTAACATCATCTTCCTTAATAATATATATATTTACAGTGTTTTTCAACTAGTTTCCTTTCCCTCAACTTTACTTTGCTTAATTATGAGGTTATCCCCATTTGCATAAGTAATAGACTCACTAGACCCTATACTTTGGGATTGACCTAAGGTATATACCTTAACCATTCCTTTTTTTCAGTAGCTTCTAAGGATATTTAATCTTGATATCATCTTTAATTATCCTTCGATCTTTAATTCAAAAAATAGGAAACATAGCTAGAGAATCAAAAGTTTGCCTATAGATTAGTAATAGACATTGAAGGAGTTTAACTAGGGAAGTAAGCCACCTGCTATAAAACTATAACCCCAATCTTGATCAAGAGGATTGTTATCTATGAAATAGTCACTCTAAGGGACATTTCACTAATAAATCTTACGAAGAATGGATGGTCAAAATGGGTACTTGAGCTGGTTGGTATAAACTAATCTAATATAATATATAATGCCTATAACTTCATTTCTATATAGTCGACAGTAAGAAACAAGTTGAGTACCATTGATAGGATATAATATTTGAATCTTCAAAAGACATGCATCTTGTGTTAAGAAAGGGAGGAAAATTTAGAGCATCTATTCCATCAATGTAAATTTTCCATTGTAGTTTAGTGTGAGATCAATAGGCTTTATCACTGACAGATTAACTTGAATACACTCTCGAATAACTTCATAATCACAATAGGCTTTTTGAATGTAACCTATCAGTATTTTTGATTAACCTAGGAACTTATTTGAAAGAAATATAGAATTTAAGAATTGCAAGAGATTCTTAAGAAAAGAATGAGTAAAGGAAGTCGTGCAGGAAAGTGTGATACTAAGCATTAGGGAGCATGTACTATTATGTAAACAAGCACAAGATTATAGTGACAACATAGCTCAATCATGGAGTATTAACTAATATGAAGCTTCATCTTACAAAATGATAAGTTGAAGTAAGAATTTAGTAATAGACAATGATTTTATTCCTATGGTGTTGAGGGATTGGTATTAGATACTGTTTTTTTATTGGTTCACCTCTTTGGTAAATATTTACTTTCATATTTCATTATTAAATTCAACTATTATCTTTAAAAAATTGAAATAGTAGACTCATTAATAGTAATATCTTTTGTTATCATCAAAACATTGATTGGGACATCCCTTTTTTTAATAATCTCCACCTTTTTACGATGACAAAACATTTGAGATATTAAAGAGTAATAATAAAATTAAGAAAACAAATAACTATCAAGAATGTGATTAGATCAGCCCCAATTCATACATAAAACAAATACAATATCAAGAACATAATTCAACATTAAGAAAAAAAAGAGATTCAATATTAGAGAAATATCTATATATGTAGATAACATAAATGTACTCAAGCATGTTTAGTAAAGTGCAAGGAATTCAAAAAGTAAAACTATCACTCCCCCTAAATGTCAAATCACCATTCTTTCTCCCCTCTTTTTGAAATAATGAAAAAGAACTCAATTATTCAAAAATGCATAATACAAAGTGTCATGCTTTAAGCTAACTTAGTTAAAAAAGTAAAACAAATTTGATTATAAAGCAATAAAGCAAGTTTTAATAGAGTAGAGGTTTGAATTGTAAAAAATATAAGCATAATTTCAATATTCAATAATCAATTAAAAATGTATAATTTTGGAAGCCCCAAAACTTTAAAATAATGATAGAACAAAGTACTCAAATTATATGCTCTATGTCTAATTGGAACATTGTTGATCCAATGATTGAATTATGCAAAAGATATTAATGGAAAGGTTAATTACAAAAAATAACTTAGAGTATATCTAGGAAAGCTCACATAATTCACCTAATAATCAAATCCTCTAGAGGTAGGATAAGATAACAAAGAATAAATATCTCCAAGCTTTAAATGCTCACTCAATACCAAAGCAAAAGGCTAGAATCAATTGGTTAATAGAAGGTGATATATGCTCTAGTTTTTTTTCTATAAAGCCATAATTACTATAAGGAGCACCAACAAAATAAACTATTTACACATTAAAAAGGAAGTAATGGTGTGGGAACATGCTTATATTAAGGAAGTGGCAAGTGACTATTTCAAAAGTATATTAAGTGCTTCTGTGCCATCCAAGACTTGTCAATCTTCCTAAGACCTTTGATTTTTTAGGATTAAGTAGCCTTTCTAAATAGAGACTTTTGATAGGAAGATATAGAGCTAAGACTCAAATCCTTGAACCCATACAAAGCCCTAGGATTTGATGGGTTTAATGGTAACTTCTTTAGACATTCATAGAATTGGATTAGAGCCTTAACCTCTAAATCTATCTTGGAATTCTTTACAAGAAATTCTCTCCTAACTACCATTAACCGACCCTACATCACCCTTATTCCAAAATCCTATAATCCTAATAAGATGAGTGACTTTATACCCATTTCCTGTTGTAATACCCTTACGACTAGGTTGAAACCTATACTTCCTAATCTCATTTATAACACTCAAGAAGTCTTTATTTATGGTAGGTGTTTGGGGATATTTAATAGTTTCTTAAGACTCTTTAAAGGCTATATAAGGAAAGGAACTATCAAAATATGTGTTATCAAATTTGATTTAAGAAAAGCATTTAATTCTGTTAATTGGGATTTCCTTATTTAATAAATGCTTGTTTTAGGATTTTATTACAAGTTTGTGAACTAGATTCACCAATGTATATTTACTCCCTCCTATAGCATCATAGTGAATGGTGAACCTACTCATTAGTTCAAAAGTAGGAGGGTCATAAAACAAAGAGGCCTACTCTCACCTTATTTGTTCCCATTTATACAAAAATACTGAGTATCTCCATCAGAGATGCGGGCATGACTGTGTACATCTTACCCTTCCCATACCCTACTTAGGCAAGAATTTGGGTATGTTTGGTTTGGTTATACGGAAATACTGATTTAGGTTATAGCTTATAATATAGCATAAAACTCAAAATTTAATTATCACCTAAAGGGAAAGAGATTTAGGTTGTTTAACTTAGCTTTTGTTAATGATTTCTTATTATTCTTAATGATTTCTTATTATTCTACAAAGCTAACACTTCATATATTACAGTTCTAATCAACTCAATTCATCAATTTAGTGCTTACTCTGTAGTGCAGACTAATAATCTAGACAATAGATGTTTCATGCTCTTTACGTATACAACTAGACTTGAAGCCCAACTGGGATCTATTACCCTATAAGTGAAACCTTCTTTCACCTACCTTGGTTTTCCCATTACCAATTCCAAGCCTATTTACAAGGATTATATGCATCTTATTGAGCAGATAGAAAAGAAATTAAGGAAATGGTGTAACAAGGAACTTAGCTTTACTAATAGACTTCAGTTGATACAATCAGTAATGAGTAGCACACAATAACTACTAGATATCCCACCTAATATTGGCCCAAAAGATTGCAAAGGATGTTAAAAGATGATAAAGAGTTTCCTATGGAATGTAGATCCCCTTGAGTCCATTAAGGCTAAAGTAGCATGGAGGAGTGTTTCTTATCCTAAGAAGCAAAAGAGACTTATTTAAATTCCATCCAAATCTCTAGTAAGTTCCTCCTATTAAAAAAGATTTTAGAAACTCCTTGTAGAAAAAATTATCGGTCTAATGGGTCATAAAAAGCACTTACAAAACCAAAGTTTTTGGGAAGTGAAATCCAACATTAATACCTCATAGATATGGTACAAGTAGCTCAAAATTAGAGTTCTACTCATCAATGCCTTCAAAAGCATCATAGCTAATAAGGAAAACACCTTACTATGGTTTGAAAACTAGTGTGAAAAGGGTCCTTTATATCTCTATCCAATACTTTATCATCTGAGATACATGTTAAAGCCTAAGGTCAAAGTAAATGATCTTACAATAAATTAACAATGGAAGATTAGCTTGAGAGGCTTTGAGTGGTTGGCAAATACACTTCTTCGACATAGACTAAAACCTATGCTTAATGATAAGGTGATCTAGACCCTTCATTCCTCATGGAGCTTCACTAATTCCTCAGTTAGGACCCCTTTCTTGCCTCAAGGAAATGAGGTAGACTGGCATAAGTTGTATGGTTCAGTGTTAACATTCCTCGCTATGCCTTCATCTCTCGGCTTGCTTTTAAGAATAAATTATCAACACTTGACACACTGAAAATATCTCTCTTTGTTGAGACTACATGTTCATTATGTTTATGTACTATGGAGACAAGAGATCACTTACTTTTCTAGTGTTCTTCTACTAATCCTTTATAGGGAAAATTCAAGTATATTTGTAATGTTCAAACCTAGTGGATCAATTGGTCTAGTGCAAGCTCCCTACTGATGATTCCAAGTTGCCAAACTTAAAAATTTTTTGGTGGAATTTACGAAGTAAGGGAAGAAAGGAGTATGAGGAGATTTTAAAAAAATTATTATTGTCTCAATTTTTGCCTACAACATTGGCCAAGATTAAGGAACATTTCTTGCTTACCTTGAGGAACACAAAGTTAACCTTGATAGTGCTCAGAGATGGGGAATAGCTAATTTCCTAGTCTGACTAGAATGAATAATATATGCTAGCAAAATCTATGTACTTCTGTAGCTTAATTATTATATTGCTCAACTTTCATTCTCTAATTTCTTGCTTGAGATGTTTTGATCTCCTTATAATTACATACATTTGCTCATGTGCATTTTGCAAGGCTTAGCCTTGTTTTTTTAATATATTTCCTTTAATTTTTTTAAAAATTAGTAATTGTGGAGAAGTAATATGGTTGGACGCAAATAGAATAGACATTAATTTCACATTATATACCTAATCAAAAAATTATATGATAAAATGATTGAATTATACGGAATAGCTAGTCAAAACCTTTATGACATTCTTGAATATTTGGGTGGTCATGATGCATTGCTAAACATCAATCTTGATCTTTGGATATAAATCATTTAATTAAATAATTAAAGATAAATTAAAAGAGTTTAATTTATCTAATCCTAAATATGATTTAAAGTTATAGTTTATATCTATTGCTTACATATTTGGGAACCTAATAGGTTACATATAAAGAATGGGTTGAAGTGAAAAAAATATTTAAAACAAGTTGGATTTGATTATAATGTTTAAGAAACTTTATAATTAAATATGAGAGATTTAGTAAAAAGGATCAATATAAGATATTGGATCTCATTTGGAAATAACTAGTATTTAATTAGAATTATTTATAATTCTAATTAAATTTTAATTGAATTTATAATTAAATTATAATTAAGTTACTATGCCCAAAACTTTTCATAAATAGGCTTAGACTCTAAGGGAGTTAGGATTACTTGCCTAACCTTCTTTGTAACAATGGCAAAGTTCTCTCAAAAAGTTCTGTGAATACTGTTAGAGGCTAGATAATTGTGACACTATGGTGGTTGAAATGAGCCAAAAATGGTTTGAAGAAAATGACAAAAAAGGATCAAGCTTCAGAATAAATACAAATTAAGATTCATTCTTTATTATTATTTATGTGTTAAATATTTATAGAATTTGAGAGATCTTAGTTTTCAAGAAATCATAGGAAAAATTTTCGTGATTATTCTGCCACACCTAAGGTCGGATCATACCCCTACTTCTTAACATAGAGTTAATTTATCTCTATTCTAGGTTGAATTAAAGTTTTTTTTGAAAATAATAAATGGTATTAATAATAGATATTGAAAGGAGTAAAAAATCAATTGAGATGTGAGGGTATTATCCTATTACAACCTTTACAAGATCATTTAAGAAGGAAGGACAAAAGAGAGAGTTATAAGAGTAGTGGGATAACCATGTATCAAAATAAATTTTGATGTTTAAAGATGTTAGGATGTTGGCCGTGCATTGCAGGTGTATTCATAAATCTCTCTTATTATGTTTTATTTTATAGTCTCTATTGTTGAAATTTAGTGTGTAAAATGCATGGAATTTCTTTCTCACCATAGGGTATATACGTAGAGGCCCAATGCTAGAATATGTAAGCATTGATCTGGTTGTGGACGAGTAGACTGTGCTGATAACTGTTGGAATTTTTCAATGAGGGAGTTCCCGAATCAGTCCATAGACGTTTTCTCTGAGTATTCTACCTTACAATGTTATTGAAGGAGCTCATAAAGAAAAGATGGTCCCTAGTTTCAACTTGAACTTGACATATGGAATACTGTTGATGAAAGTGCAAGTATAGTAATCGATCAACAATCATGAGTTTATTTTAAATTGCTAACCAAAGTATGGAAGAGAGTCAAGGAGTTAGTGCATTACTCTAGACAATTCTGTGCCAGTCAGCTACAAGGTGTCTTCTTCTTAGTAGGTCTGAGTGAGTGGATCGCATGTCCTTTCCAATAAAAGATATCATTAAAATTTAGACTTGGAAGGTAAGTTGGTTGTAGATGCATCAGTTGATGTAGGAGTTGCTAGGAATTATCATTGATGATTGAGTTCATCCGAGCATTGAGAGAAGATGAAGGAGTTGGGTTCCTGCTAGTGATAAGTGAGCCATACCCTGACCAGCTATCATACCATAATGAAGTGAGTCTACCATTTCCAACTCTGCTTGTGAAATCGACTTGGATTATATCTCTCAAAGTTAGTAGTTGATTCAAGAAATATGAACGTGAGGTGCTTTTGTTTATTTTCCAGATGCATCTACCTTGAAGGAAGTATGAGTGAAGCCATATAATCCATAATGGGCTTTTTTCAAGCAAGATCCACTAGAATCGATTGAGAATTAGGGCGTGATTTGTTATTCTGGTGGATGAGATGTTTAATCCACCTTCCTTCTTAGGAAGGCACATATCCGTCCATTTAACCTTGGCAACTCCTTTGGATCCATCTAGATGACTCCATAAGAAACTGTTAAGTAGTATTTCAATAACTTTGACGATGTTTTTGGAGAGAGAGAAAGATATGCAAACTCCAATATATATGTGAAGAGTTAAACATAAATTTGATAAGCTTTAAATTACTAGCATAGGAAAGAGTTTTGTTTACCCATGAGCCAATGCATTTCTAAATTTTTTCAATGAGTGGTAAACACTCCAGATAGTTGAGGTGCCCAAGAAGTCCCATGTACAAGAGAGGAGGATTAATGGATTGCATACCCGTGCATTGTGCTGTATGTTATTTGAGATCGAAAGCCCTCTTAGAGACAAGAAAGTGGTTTTTGTTGAAATTGATCTACAGCCTTGAATAGTTGTTGAATGTAGCTAGGTCTTTCATGAATGTGTTAATAAAATTCATCTAAGTTTTGCAAAATAAAAGAAGATAATATTCAAAACCAAGGTTAGTTAAACTTATTTTCTTGCATTTTGAATGATATCTGAATTTGGGATTATGCTTCATTTCTTGAAGGATGATAGAGTTAAGAATTTCCATGCTAACAATGAAAAGATTGGGGGGTAGGGGATCCCCCTATAGAAGACCCTAGCAATCTTGAAGTATGTGGTTGGATTGCCATTAATGAGCACTAATAATGAAGATGAGGATATGCACTTTTTCAACCAGTTGATGAAAATGCAAGGGAAACCGAAATCTTGAAGTATTATCCATAGGAAATCCCAACCGATCAAAATCCTTATGGAAATCAATCTTGATGGTGCAGTTATTACAGTTAGGAGAGTAATTCGATCTAAAGTAGCTATTTAGCAACTTGGACTATAAGAACATTGTCTCCAATGTGACGATCATTGATATAAGCACCCTAATTTTCAATGATCCAAGGAGCAATATCATTTTGCAATTCGTTAGCTAGGATTTTAGAGCTGATTTTATAGAGAAAGTTGATGTATGTTGTGGGTCTAAATTCTCTAAATATGGAAGGTTGGAAGTTTAGAGCAAACAAAGGCTCGGTTTATCTCTATAAGTAGTACGCCATTGATAAAGAATTCCTGGACTACATGTTTCACAAAAGATCCAGTAGTGTGCCATGATTTTTGAAAAACCTATCCATTGAAATCATCAGGCCCTGGGGCCTTTTTGCCGTCCATATCAAATACAACTTTCTAGATTTCATTATCATCAATAGGTTTGGTTAAAAAGTCTATATCTTAATGAGATATTTGCTTTAAAGAAAGTGAGTTTAGAGCAGTGAGTGAAATAGCCGAAGTACTAGGTGTACCAAAAAGATTACTAAAGTGCTTGATGGTCTCTTGTTGTATATCATGGAGATTATATAATGGTGAGCCTATTGTAGGAGTGATGGAGTGGATTTTGTTATGGTTCTTCGATGCTAAAATTGAATTGAAAAAGAAGCTGTTACACTAATCCCCATCTGTGAACCAATGAACTCTAGCTTGTTTTTGGAGTAAGGAGTCGTGGTTGTTAATAGCTTGCATGTAGTTTGAAAGAGCAATTTTCTCCATATTCAGGAACAACTGATCAGTAGGCTTCAAGGCTGTTTGTGATTGAACATCTCTGAGAGCTGATTTGCTAGACTGAATAGCTTTTACAGTGGAGCCTTTTTTAGCTTTCAATAGCTTAAGCTCATGTTTAATGAGTTTCAGCTTCTGTACATAGCAATATTGCTTAATACCTATATAATGTTGGTATGCTCCTTGACTACCAGTTGCAGAAAAGCCAGGATCATGAACTAAATAATTGTTTAATTGGAAGGGATAGTATGCAATATGTTTTTAGAACAAACTATGAATAAGAATTAGGTACGGTCCAAGAATATGGAATCTTTGAAGTTTGCAAAACTATTGGGGAAAGTACGTAACCACATATCATTAAAAAGTGCATAATCAAGTTTCCTTTGGATATTCCAAGTAGAGGCTTACTTATTGGAGCAAGTGAAAGAATGTCCAATAAATTTTAAATCAGTTACTCCAAGCTCCTGAACATAATCTTTGAAATATGCTGAATAATTTTTAAAGTTGCAATGATCCTGAGCTTCAGCAGTGTAGAGAATGAAGTTGAAGTCACCAATTGTCATTCATGGTGTGTCAATGCTACCACCAATTATGCAAAGATTGTTCCATAAACATCATATTTGAAAGACATAGTTGCTAACATAGATAAAGGAAGCAGTAATGGCAATATTTCTATGAAGAAAATGTTAGTGCATATGTATAGCTTGCTCATTAGAGCCCACAAGGTTTATGTTTATCTCATCCTTTTTCTAGCAAATGATAATTCTTCGCAAAGCATAATGGCTATGTTTAAAAGCAAGTCCCATTGAGGACCTAGTATATGCAGTTTCTTCATGTTGTCCAATTTTATTTTAGTTTTAAGTAGAGCTACTAGTAATGGTTTTTCCTAAAAGACGAAGTCCCCTAAAGCCAAAATTTTTTAGGGACGACTTATTCCTCTCACATTCTAAGTAAGGATTGACATATTAAGTTAAAGGGATAGTAGGGCATTTATCTTTGGCCCTTTTTGATCTTCTCTAGTTCATTGTTTAAAATGTCTCACCATAGACTATTGCCTGGCTGTGGAAGTTAGTAGTAGGTGACAAACATTTGGAAAATTAGGAGGTGTAGAGTGAAATGATGTGTCAACCGGGATTTTTGATTTAGGATTGTGGCATTTAGTGATAGCCGTAGATGAGATTACAAATGCATAAGTTTCAATTAAGGGATGATTCTCCTGTCAGTTACTATTGTTGATCAAAGAATCCCCATGGCAGCTTATTGTAGAATGTTCCTAAGTTGGAGTGCCTGCTTCGAAAAGTGGAGCTAAGTTATTAACCTTTGGTTTGTCCCTTCCCTAGATAGAAGCAAGGAAAAGATAAAAAAAGTTCATTACAACACTAGAGTCATGAGGAGTGAGGTGATTGTAATCATTCCCATCTAAATAATGCTCAGACTAATCTAGTCCCATCAGTTCTTGATAGTACCCAGTTTTGAAAAGCTTCCTCATGGCTTGTCAAATCTTACTCTGGGATGTAAAAGAAGGCTTCCAATGATAGTATATAGCAACGATATCTTCCCATAACTTATTATCTTCACCTAATTGCATGATGATTATTTCAGTAGGGAGCTCTTTTGGAAAGCTCAATACTGACACATATTTTAGCATAACCTATTTGCCTTTTCCTTGCAGTATATTCATCCATATATAAGGATTTCCTAAGATAACTTACTAAAGAGCTTAACCCCTAAGTAGTCCAATACTTTAGGAGAACACTATGGAAGTTGATCCAAAGGGGGACATTTTGCACATTGATGGAGTCAAACCATAAGTTAGGCTACTGATAAAGTGTAAATTGCCTCATATTTTAGGGCTTATTTTGATATGTATTTAATTGTTAATTCAATCGTTTAGTATATGTTTAGGTTGAAATTGTGTTAGTTTGTTAATTATTGGTGTTTAAGTGTTTTTATGGGTTAGTATTAGTCTTTGAGTTTAAATATTATGTTTTTAAGGTACCTTGATGTATTTTTTACTGTTTTAGGGCTAACATCGAAGAACGGAGAAGTTTCAGAGACATTCAGGCTAAAACAACGGCCGCAATCGTGGGCCATATGTCACGATCATGACAGAAGCCCAGGATATGGTCCACAATTTTTTGGACGTGCAGACACTCAAAAACTTCAAGTTTTGAAGGATTTTTTAGACCTTTCAAACCCTGAAAAAAATGCTAGGTCTGTTTAAAACACCAAAGATATTTAAAGAACAAGACAAAGAAGCAGAAAGAAGGCTTTTGACATCAGCCACCTTGAAGAAACCGTAGAGAGAATTCATCGAAAGATTGAGAAAGAGAAGAAGGAAGAGAGAAGTGGAGAAGAAGCTGACTCAACATAGTTCCCGGATTATAAGGTTTCTCGATTTCGCTACCTCCCATCCTCTATTTCGATCGCATGTCCTATTTATTTTCATTTTTATCATTGTATAGAATTGGATTGAATAGTTGATGATAGGATCTAAATGTTGAGGATGTTCTAAACTCACCTTTGGAGTTTTATTCTTAATTTAATGAAATCTGATTGTTTTTATATTTATTGTATTTATTGTGATTAAATTATGTGACTGCATAATTTGGTAATAAACTAAGAGGGTGAATTGAATGAAAAATAAATTAAATTGGACTAACAAGAGTTAGGTGATTTAATAAAACAAGAATTAAATCAAATCGGTAATTATGCAAAGAGAGATCTTGCATAGGTTCCCGATAGTTTATTGGACAGATAGATTATTAATTGAGATATTGCAATTTCCATAATCTGATTAGAGTTTATAATTTAGGGTTAATGGTTATAACTTGAAAGAGAGTAATTAGTCTAGGATCGTCTAGAACCAATAATACGGTAATTTATAATCAATTAGGTTAGCATTAAGGATAGGTAAAATTCTCTTTCTCTCAATTGGTAATTCTCTTAGGTTGATTTTTAGGTGTGTGTTGCAATTACTAAATTATTAATATTTTGTGATTGATTCTTAATTTAATTTGATTGATTTAATTGAATTCTCATTTTAGTTTTATATTTTGAATTTCTGTGATTTATTTTAACCTTGGATTTTAGGATTAGATTATCCCTCCTCATGGGATCGATACCTTAGGTACTATATGAACAAATCGTGCATTTGTGGATTATCGAGGGTATTTATTAAAACTTACACACATCAAATGCTCAATCGACTACCATAGTTGTAAAAAGATAAGATGATTGCCAAAGTGCCATGGACCATCATCAAAAAGTTTCTGTGCTTCAGAGATAGTGGAGAAGATAAAAAGGATAAGATTATCTTCTAAGAGAAAGCCATCCATAAGACCTCTATGTTTCCATAGTTTGTTGGCCTGGCATTGAATGAGAGGAAAAATTGGCCAATGATTAAAGAAGAACCCAACAATGGTTGATTCCCGACTCCTGGCAACCTCTTAGAATGTTTCAAGCTCTGGAAAAATCATAAGTTTACCATCCAACTCCTGCGGTGGGTTGAAGGTAAGGGTAGAGGTGAGTTGGTCTCCAACAACTGGCTTCCATATTTTTTGGGTGGGAACTGCAGTTGGAGCTGGAGAGGAAGGAGAGTGTGATGGTGAGGTTAATAGTTAAGGGGTAGGGGTGGAAAATTAGAAGGGTGAAGGGTGGTCATGTAACTTGAAAGGGAAGGCAGTAGGTTGGCAATGGGAGGCTCTGATAGGGCAACTGGAAAAAAGGGTAAGTATATGGGGGCGAGAAAAAAGGTTTTAATGGGAATGACCAGAGAGCCCCTAGCAACAAGAAAACTAAGGACTGGCTGAGAAATGAGGAGTGGGGAAATCTAGTGAAGAGAGGAAGAAGATGGTGAAAGGAGCTGACAAGTGAGGGGAACCACAAAATGTGTTATCTGTGTCGAGACCTGCCTAGGGCCCACCTTCAATCCATTTGCATTTATTCATTCTAAAGGGTAGTAAATTTAATTATTGTTAGTCAGAGGAAAGTTAACGTTAACTTTCAGCTAATAAAGAAATTTATTTAGCTTCCAAAATTGAAGGTTAATGTTAACTTTCAATCTTGGAAGCTAAGGAAGCTATATTATCTCTGGTAATATATCAACTTCCAAAATTGAAAGTTAATATAACTGCTTCCAAGATTGAAAGTTAATGTTTAAAATTATAGTGTAAGAAATACACTCTTATTTTTTTTATTTTTATTAACATATGAATCTAGGTGTATTTCTTACACTTTAATTTATTTTGTCAACATATGAATCTACGATACTTCAATTCCAAAATTGGCAATAAAACATTTTCACGGTTCTGTCTTTTAAATTTTGGGTGATAATTTAAAGGTAATTTTTTCTATTTTAATGTGTTTTTAGCTAATTAAATATTTGAATATATTATAATTAATCTGTAATTTGTCATTAACGTGGACATTATATTAGCATTTTAAATCATATCATTAATATTAAAAGATATTGTATTTATTTGTGTTTCTTCTTTTTTATTTTTAGATTACTTATTATTTATAAAAATTTAATTAAACATTAATAAATAATTTAATTTTTTAATTGTAATTTTCATTATACTTTGCCACAAATAATGTAATAATGGTTGGATTTGTGCTCTTGTAGATGTTCACATAAGTTTAGTGATAATATAGCTAAATCAAATAATTTAAGTTACTCAATTCAAAGACTACATAAATGATTTCCTTTATTATAAAAATTCGTATGACTTTATTAAACATGTCGTGATAATTAAATAATAGTAAAAATTATTTGATAATTAAATAATATCGTAAGTTGTTGGATGTGTTTGGTTTGTAGTTTATAAATAGGTTAGTAGCATTATATTACTACATTTACTATTGTGTCAATTCTTATATAAGAAATTTTTTATCAAATCACTAACATTAATTAAATTCAAAATTTACTAAAAATATTTGATTTAATAATTTAGACCTTTATCTAATTGCACGAAAAAATAATATTTAATCATTTCCACAACATACAGAATAGGATAATATTTGATTTGGTAAACTTAGAATCGTTAATAACTTAGAATATATTTACTATATTTCTTATAAGTATGTTAATTTCTTGTATTTCTAGAAATTAGTGTTTTTCTATCATTAAAATTTACTCTTTATTTTTCATTTTTAATAAAAGATATTAGATTTTGCTATTTATTTTTTCCCTTGTCACATATATAATACTATTGATATATCTTTGTGATATATTTTTAAGTTATTAGTATTCTGTTGTGCCTAAATACTTCTTCGAATTGCATACAGGTGCTTTTGTTCTTTAGTTTATATTATATTGCTTAAAAAGCATCGGTCTGGGAGTGAAAAAAGGAAAAAAAAGTATAAATGCACGGAAAATTTGTTTCTATTGTTTTTAATGATTTTATATTTAGAAATGCATGGAAAAATTGTTTTCATAAATTATGATCATATGTGTATTTGTTAGTGCAATTCTCTTAGTATTTTAGAGTCTAATATTGCTGTTCGATTACCGTTATTGTTATTTTATTGTTACTGTTACTATTTTTAGTGATTTTATTGTTACTGACATTTGTATGATATTATTAACTGATGTTATGATTATTTAATATTTTGTTGAGTATATAGACTTATAAATTGAGTCAATTATGTGTGGGTATTAAATTTGAATAATAAAAATATACTTTTAAAGTTTACATATTTGTATGTTAATGATTTATTGAGACTTTTTATTATTTCGCCCAAAGCTTATAAAATGTTAAAAACGGCCCTGCTTGCGATTGCACCTAGAGAGATGGAGGAGCCTCTCTCTCTCTCTAATCCATTTCTGCGACTTTTTATCCTTTGGTTTTGAGAAAGTTTAGTAGGCATTACATGATTAAAGAAATATATAGTAGAAAACTGTAATTGACTTGTAACATATAGTACGGAAGTAGTTTTTCTATGAAAATTCGATGAAGTATTGTTGAATAAGACCTTATAGGTTTTGCTCGCAAACAAGGATATAAAAATGGAACTCGTTTCTTAGTTGGCCCGTTTCTGTACGTACTGATTTCTCTTGATTGAAATACTTGCTTCTTTGAAGAAAAAACAAGAAAGAAATATAAGTTATCCTTTATGTTACCTTTGTCATCTTTTTCATGTGTAAATATTATCGTTAGCCTCGTTTTTCAAAGCTCATTAACTTTAAGAATTTATATTTTCACAAATTCGTAAGGACGATCAGTAGAAATTTTTGATGGATAACAAATCTACTCTATTGAAGTAATCTATTGAAATACTCATTTAAAAGTTTAGTTTGTTCAAAATCATATTTTATGAGTGATGCTCTACGAAAATACAACAACAACAAAAAAATAACAAAATATTAAGTAAAAATTTTGTTGAGACGCAAAATTTGGAAAGGTCCAGTAGTATATAGCCTTACTCTTAATTAGTAGAGAGACTGTTTTCAAATAACCAACATGAGCGAAGAAAAGAAAAGAAAATTTAGATTAAAATTAAAATAAAATAATTAAATAAATAAAATAATACTAATAATAGGGGAAATTGAAAATCAAATAAAATAAATAACAACTACAAATAATTGCAAAAATAAAAAATAAAAAACTAATAATAATAGAAAATAATAATAATAAGAAGAAGATTCATTCTAGCATTACTATTCATAAACAAAATAATAATAACAATATTAATGACAATACTAAAGATCCTAATAATAATAAATATAGTAACACTAATAATAAGCATTGATAATAGCATTAAGCTATATTATGGACTTATAATTTGCACTTGCGACATTAGGTCTTGTTTGGCAAACATCGGATTGTATTAGCTGTTAGCTGAATCTATCAGCTATTAGCTGATAGTTGATTATATCAATTGATTTGACCAGCAGATAACATCTGCTATTTATTAAAGATATTTAGTAAAATTAGCTATTTAGTATTAATTGTGATGTGTAAAATGACATCTTAGGGCATGATTTAAAAAAAATTATAAGGGCATGAATATTATATTTCTTAGTATTTCGTTGAATATTCTTATAAGAATTTAGA
>JANZXP010000009.1:8345999-8364569 GCA_027576715.1 Erythroxylum flavicans
ATGGTATGTTTGCAGGATTTTCAGCATCCACCACCACTTCTGTTGTGGTACCTTCATTACTTCTTTCCAATTCAATTATATAATCATGCAATTTCCTATATTCTGCCATAAACCCACCATTAACCTCCTCCATCACCTCTTTTTTAATCCTTCCAATTGTTATTTCAAATACATTCAACTTAAACTTTTCTCTTACATAACCCTTTAGTCTCTTATGAGTGATTCTAGGTTCTCCCAAAAAAATTTTCCTGAGCAAGTTCTTCAAATCTCCTCTTTTAATCAACTGGATATCATTACAGCCAAAACATCTATGCTTGTTCTTAAAGGTCTTAATCGGAAATTGCCCCTCTTAGATGATACTAGCATGAAAAACAAAGGGACAACCTGGCTTGCATCTATACCTTAATCTTCTAGGCTCATTTTTTACATATGACAGTGCATATCTTTTAATCAAAGCCCACTTCTTCACTGCATCTTTACATTGTTTCTGACTTTCAAACACCATACCGACAGAAAATACTGGGCGAGTAGTAGGATCATAAAATATTGATCTCCATTGTTTCCTTAGAATTTCACCGTCCTCATCAGTATATTCAAAAATTCCTAAGTCATGAGAGTCTAGGTAGTCACTTGTATAACCAGGGACCTTCCCATCAACATCTTCCTCGGTATCTTTCTCATCATTATCATCCACAACGGTTCTTCTATTGTATTGCATAACTAAATTAGCACCATTTGTAACCTCAAGTTCACCAACCTCATCTTCACCATTTGTTTTATTTTCAATAGTGTTAGATTCATTGATTATCTCCACTGGAATTTCTTCTTTATCAACATTATTATAATCAGAATCATCCCTTTCCTCAGCTCTCTTTCTAATATACTGCCTAACATTGCTTCTAGCCTCTTGAAATTCATCATCTGCCTCTTCTTCACATTTGACATACACATTCACCAAATCTTCCTCATCATCATAATATGCATATTCATCAACTTCAAAATCTTCACTCTCTTTCCTACAACTTCCAGTGTCATTGTCTTCATGTTCAGTGGCCTCTGGTCCATCCAAATGCTCTATGATTTCATATGTGTCCACAGAATGGTCCGCAAACACTTGCACTAATTTATACTTTTTTAATAACCTACACAGCTCCTGACAACTATCATCATCCCACAACAACCTCGATCCATCCATATGAATCTTGCCTGGAGTTAAAAAATGCATGCACCCACCATTTACAAAACCAAAATTTTTCGATTATTTCATGAACCTGTAATAACCCAACATGTCAAGATTTCTGAAATTCGTGTTACAGGTCTCACCACCAACGTATGTTTTTGTCCTCCCTTTAATCTCATAATGACCACCATAATGCATCTCCAAGGTATATAGGGGATCCATCCTGCACATTTTAAATAACAATATATGAGCAAACGATTTTTTTTATTATGCACAAACAACACACATGACATCTTCTTTTTCATTTTGGGACCACAACATTTACGTTAACCAGACATGAATGAAACACAAGAAGGAAAGAAATGTAATTAATTTGAAATGGGACCACATGTTGTGCAAAACCTATACATTAAAACCTTATTTACGTTTACCTTTGCTCTTGTACATTTCATAGTAAACCTATTTAAGAATTCAGAAACTTACTTCTCAACTATTGCCCTAACACGTCATTCTTCAGAATCTTTCAACTTTCGCATTCAGTCGCCTTCACTCTTCTCTTTCCAGTAGATTTCCTCTTTAATTCATTCAGTTTTGTTGTAAAAGTTGAGACCTTTTTGGGCTCTTAGTTCTTTATTCTCTGCTTCACTATTTTGTGCTTCTTTTTCTCTCGATGAAGGGGTTTTGTCTCTTTTTTTTGGTTTTGTTAAGATGATGGGCCCCATATATAGTATTTATACCATATAATACCATATTTGTATTATTTTCGTATTCCTTCATTCATATGAAAAATGTGATGGAAAATGGAAAAAGGTGGACTGAGGGGTAAATGTGTCCTAATTGGGTCAAAAGGGCCAAAGTGAAGTAAATCAAATATTAGTGTTATTGTGATTCAATTGATATCACAGGGGGTTTTTTGAATGATTAAGTATAACATTGGGGTGTTTTTATGGGATTTGCCTATATTTTGCTGGCGTAGTTGAGAATACTAATTGATGGTAGAACTTTTAGTACTAACTATCAAGGGGTACTTTTTTTTTTAATGAAAAGGTCCTGGTAAAGTTAAATACATGTATACATAAATATAAATCTTAATATGACGTATACTTTTTATCATAGTATTTTGAATTTTATATGATATCTTAATTGTATAATAACACTTATATCAAAGAAACACAATTAAAAAGTTTCTAAAATATAATAATTTTATCAAATTTCATGCATAAGTTCAAATGATAAATTTTCAGTAAATTAACTTCAAATTTGGAAAATATAATTTTAAAGATCATTGAACTTTTATTTCAATTTAAAATGAAAGTGGTCTTTATTGATTTTTACATATATATATATTGCTCCTTTTTTTAGTAATATTTTTTAACTTTACATAATTTTTTCATTTACTTCAACATACGAAATAGAAATCTTTCCTTTTTTTGTTTTCTTTATTGAATTCAATTTCTAAATTATATTGGATTCGAGTGGAGTAATGTATTCTAGGAATAATAACCCCTTTTAAAATCATAATCCAACAAATGATTCAATGATTACGTGTTCATATTTCGAAAGTAAAAGGAATAGACTATTACCTTGACACCAAAGAAGAGTTCGACTCAATGCTTTATTTCGGGCCTAGTTGATCCTGATTCGACATTAAAGGTATATTGATTTTTTCCCAATAACCGAATACTTTTGTCTGTAAATATTGCATGTTTGATTCCATCCATAAATCTATTTTCTTCCCTATGAGTTAAAGTCTTAATAAGAATGCTAGTTGATCCATGCGCGCACAATATAATTAACTTCAAAAGACATGAATTTAGAAATATATACATATATTTAGAGTGAGAGGAAAAATCATAGAGAATTGAAGAGATTAAGGCTTTTTAAAAGTTATTGCAGACTTACACAGTTAGCTACATGGTCGTGTAGCTAACCGTGTAAGTTACAAACTCTTTAAAATTCAAAAGACACAAGTGCGTAAGTATTCGAGGACTTACATGGTCATATTAACTATGTAAGTTTATACAGGTGCGTCTAATGAGCATGTAACTCTTTGTGAACGTGTGTGAAGAATTTTTAAAAGATCCAGAATGTACACGATAATGTCTAGTGATTATGTAATTCTCTGTTATCGTTTACAACATGAAAAATAGTTAGAAAAACTTAAAATTATGATCACTCAAAGTTACGAAAATTTAAAACGCATACACTAACACGACAAATAAGCATAATCAACTTAGGATGTTTTTTATCCTAACATTAAAACATGTTAAAAATCAATAAAATCCTATGCTAACACCTAAATAAAAACAAAATGAAATAAAAATGAAGCATATCCTATTTCTTGGTTTACTTCTCAAATAGTGTTTACTTAACGTTGTTAGCTCGATGTACCCTTCATGTTTACCATCAATTTGCGTCTAGAATTAGTTACTTGCTTCCATCAATTTTTGCACATAACGACTTAATAGTCTGTGAATAACCTACATGTTGTAAGATAATAATGACATAATTTATCAAATCAAGAAATCTAAGTGATTCTATTAATGCCGTTTTTAATAACAAATTGTCAATAAAATAAGAAATAATAAAACACCATAAATCTTTGATTGATTGAAATAGTTTATGATGTGGAAACCTACGGTTAAAGAACCCGAAACCCCTTAAACACACACTTTGGATAAAACATGAACAAGACGAAACCCCAACCCTAATGAACCCCCAATCAATTATATGAAAGGAAACACATATAATAAGGTTGATTTGAAAACAAGAATAGAAATCTACCACAAGTGTTTACCTTGATAAGAACTATATTCTTAATGCAATAGAAGAAAACAAGAAATCCTCCCTTATAGAATTTGTTATTCAACCAATCTAACCCTAAACAATGTTTATTACGATGTATTTATACCTCTTGAAAAGAAAGAAACTCTAACTACGTAAAAGGCCTTTAAACATAGGCCTTTTACCAAAATAATTAAAGTCCAAACTAATATTTATAAAATATAACCCATTAAACCTTTTAAACAAGCCCAAGACAAAAGTAGTGGGCTACCGAAAGTTATGCTTCAAACATAAAATAATTAATTAAATAAAAAGGAAAGTCTTCTTGTTCATTTCGACCAACTTGATTAGTTATCTTGTCATTAGCCTTCATTGTCTCTTAAGATTCCATGCCATCTATAATTCAGCCCATATAACATTGAAGCGCTTCTTTGAATTTCTTAACTCTTGATCTTGTTATTGGTCCCTCCAGCATTACTAGCACATCTTTGACGCTATTTCGCTTACAAAGTCCCAAGGTCGTGCTCATATCATCCCCTCCTTCTTCAAACTGATTTGTCCTCGAATCTGAATCAAAGTCAAAAGGAGATAAGTCAGAAACATTAAAAGTAGCACAAGCATTATATGCACCTGGCAAGCCTATCTTGTATGTAATGTCATTGATTTGTTCCAACACTTGGAATGGTCTATCACCCTTTACATCAAGTTTTGACTTCCTTTGTTATAAAAATCTTTCCTTTCGCATATGCACCTAAATTCAATCACTTGGTTTGAAGAGAACTTGCTTTCTACCTCTATTTGCTTTTTGTGCATATAAGCGATTCTTTTTCTCAATCTGTGCACGTGCTTTCTCGTATATTGTTTTAACCAAGTCAGCCTTCTTCTTGCCATCTAAACTAGCAATCTCAGTCAAGGGTTAAGGCATCAAATCTAACATAGTTAATGGATTAAAACCACACACAATTTCAAATGGAGAATAACTCGTAGAAGAATGTATATAATGATTATATGCAAACTCAATGAATGGCAAAATCTCCCAAGTTTTCTAGTTCTTCCTAACAATTACACGCAACATGGTTCCTAAAGCCTTATTAACTACCTCAGTTTGTCCATCAGTTTATGGATGAAATGTAGTAGAAAATAAAAGCTTAATACCCAACTTTTCCCACAAAACTCTCAAAAAGTGACTTAGGAAATTAACATCTCTATTTGAAACAATGGTCCTTGGCACACCATGAAGTCGAACCACTTCCCTAAAGAAAAGATCAAAAATATTTGTTGCATCATCTGTTTTTTGACAAACAATGAAATGAGTCATTTTACTAAATCTGTCCACAACAGCAAATATGTTATAGCAATGAAATGAGCCATTTTACTAAATTTATCCACAAAAACAAATATGCTATCTCTACCTTTCTTAGTCCTAGGTAAAACCAATACAAAGTCCACGGATATATCAGTCTAAGGTTCACTAGATACAGATAAAGATGTATACAAACCATAAGGCATAGACCTAGACTTAGCTTGTTTACATGCAATACACTTGGCACAAACCCTTTCCACATATTTTTCTCATATTTGGCCAATAAAAATGTTCATAAAGCATATCTAAGGTCTTTTGCACACCAAAATGCCCCATTAACCCTCTACTATGTGATTCTCTAACAAGAAACTCTCTAATAAAACATGCAGGAATGCAAAGTTGTTTACCCCTAAAAAGATATCCTTCATGCCTATAGAACTATCAAATGCAGTATGTTCACAAGCTTAATATACATTAGAAAAATCAAAATCTTCCACATACAACTCTTTCAAATGCTCAAATCTAAGTAATTTAGAAGTAAGCATAGAAATCAAAGCATACCTTCTCGATAATGCATTAGCCACAACATTTTCCTTACCTTGCTTGTATTTAATCACATACAGAAATGTTTCAAGATACTCCACCAAACTTGCATGCCTTTTGCTCAATTTCCCTTGTCTTTTAAGTACTTGAGAGATTGATGATCACTATGTATCACGAACTCTTTAGGTAGTAAGTAATGTTCCTAAACTTCAAGAGCTCTCACTAAGGCATAAAGCTCTTTATCATAAGTGGAGTAGTTCAAAACTAATCCACTCAACTTATCACTAAAATATGCTACGAAACGATTCTCCTGCATTAAAACAACCCCTATACTAATCCCAGAAGATCACATTCAATTTCAAAAGTCTTGAAAAAATAAGGTAAACGTAAAACAGATGCAGTACATAACTTTTCCTTTAAAGTATTAAATGCATTTTCTTGTTCTTTCTCCTATTTAAAACCAACATTCTTTTTTAATGATTTCATTCAATGGAGCAGTAATAATAGAGAAATCTTTAACAAATCGCCTATAAAAACCTGCTAAGCCATGGAAACTCCTATCCTCACTAACTGAATTAGGTATTGGCCATTCTTGAATAGCTTTCATCTGTTCAGAGTCAACCTTAACTCCCTTAGCACTTACCATAAATCCTAAGAAGACACCTTTATCCATGCTAAATGAACACTTCTTAAGGTTTGCATACAACCTCTCTTTCCTAAACACATCTAAAACAGTCTTAATATGCATAACATGTTCATTTAAGTTCTTATTGTAGATCAAGATGCCATCAAAGTAAACAACCACAAATTTACCAAAGAATTCACGCAAAACATGATTCATTAAGCGAATAAAAGTACTAAGTGCATTGGATAAGCCAAAAGGCATAACCATCCACTCATACAATCCATATTTAGTCTTAAATGCAGTTTCCATTCATTACCTTCTTTCATCCTAATATGATAATAGAATATCATACAATCTAGGAATAGGATGACGATACTTTACAGTAATCTTATTGACCGCTTTACAATCCACACAAATCCTCCAAGTTCCATCTTTCTTTGGCACTAAAAGAACTAGCACAGTATAAGGACTCATGTTCTCCCTCACGTACCCCTTTTTAAGCAATTCATCCACTTGCCTTTGTAATTTCTTTGTCTCCTCAGGATTGCTTCGGTAAGTTAGACGACTAGGAATTTAAGCTCTTGGTACCAAGTTAATTTGGTGCTCAATCCCTTTCAAAGGTGGTAACCCATTGGGTACCTCTTTAGGAAAAACATCATCATAATCCTGCAACAAAGTCACAAATACACTAGGCAAACTTGGGTCATAGTCAGTGTTAATAAACAATGTTTCCTTAAACCGAATCAAGATTAAAGCTCTCTTGCCTAAGTATGCAATCTTTAACTCTCTCTCTTTTATATAAAAATATGAATGTGTCTTAACTTTTTCATTCCTCTTAATTTTCCTTTGCTCACTTTTCACGTCTTTTCTTTCTTTTCACTTACTAACTTCTTCTCTCCTGCACATCCCACTTTCTTTTCCTCATTTATGCACTCACTCACCATTGGGCCTTTAATTTTATTTTTTTCTCTCATGGCCTCTTTTCTCTCTTCTTTCTTTTTCACCTCACTACCTGAATCCCCGCTTGATGATTGTTGAATTTTCAATTGTTTAAGGTATGATTCTTTGGATGACAAAGGAGCAAAGGTAACTTTCCACCCATTATACATAAAAGAATACCTATTCATGTGCCCATCATGCATAACACGCCTATCAAATTGTCATGGCCTACCTAACAATACATGACCAGCTTGCATAGGCACAACATCGCACACAACTTCATCTGCATGAATGCACCAACTACTTGTTTAGTAACTTTAACTTCACCAGATTCATTTAACCATTGTAGTCTATATGGATTAGGGTGTTTATCACATTTTAGCCTCAACTTCTCTACCAAAGTAGTACTAACCACATTACTGAAACTACCCCATTTATAATTGTGCTATAAGATTTCCCACCTACTAAGTATCTCGTGTGAAATATGTTCTCCCTTTGTTCTAGGCTATCTTCCTTCACATTCAAGTTCAATGCACGTCTAATAGCTAAAGATTCACCTTTCACAGTATACTTAACATTCTCATCAACATTAGAAAAATCTTTCAAAGGTGATATACTTAAATTATTACCATCAGATTCAGAAACAATTTCACCACCCTTAATAAACATAATCTTCCTATTAGGACAATCAGATGCATAATGACCACGCCTTTGAAATTTAAAGCACTTAATATCCCTATATTTAGAAGGTTTAGAGGACGAATCAGTGGTACCTTTTTGAATTGAAGTACTCCTCTCCTTGCCTTTGTTTAACTCGTTGCCTTTCTCCTTAGAATCCATATAGTGCTCCCTCTTCTTATCTTCATTTTTGCTCAATTTTGGATTCCATTTACTGCTAGAATTTGAGAAAGACTTGACTGCCCTTCTTTGTTTTTGTTGTCTCTCCACCTTCATGGCAATGTTCACTAAGTCTTTCATCTCCACATAATGTTGCAATTCAACCACATCAGTAATTTCCCTATTCAATCCACCCATGAACTGAGCCATTGCCACCTCTTCCTCCTCTTCTATGTTATCTTTAATCAATAGTATCTCCATCTCCTTGTGATAATCTTCTATTGATCTATTTCCTTGTGTGAGTCTATGTAATTATTGGTGCAACTCTCTATAGTAATAAGGTGGTATAAACCTCTTATTTACCACTCCCTTACATGTTTCACTCAAAAGATGACACTCCATTCATGTTTCACTCAAAATTGGCTTTTTTCCTCTTATAAGCTTACATACTCAAGCCTTTTTCCACTCAAACTTGATGTCCTCAATTGTACTTCAAAATTTAGTTTCTAGTTAAGGTACTGCACAAGCAACAAATTAAGATTTAGGAATGCGATGAAAATGCCTAAGAAAGAAGATGAAAACAAATCTAGAAGCATATAGAAATGAATGAAGGCAAAGTGGGCACACAAAAGGAAAGGATGTATGATGCCCAAAAAAAATACAGAATTTAAATTAACAAGAATCAATTTGTTAATTATGGTGTAAATGGAAACAAAAAGAAACAATAAGAGATTAAAAAATAGAAAAAAGAAAATGACGAAACTAATGCATAAATGTGGGAATTGAAATTTTCCTAGTGGAAAAATCAACTTTAATGCAAAGATATAAAGACACTAAACAAAATAGGAAGCCAACAAAAGAAAATCCTATAATCATGTCAACCCCACATTTTTTTTACAACTAAATTTTTTGTTCATTTTTTGACTTTTTTTACTGTAGCAATGCTTTTCTCTTTGTTTAGCCACTATTTTTTTCGTTTTTTAACTTTTTTTTACTATAGCAACTTTTTCTTCTTGTCTAGCTACTGATTTTTTTTGTTTTTTCAAAAAATCACAATAATAAGATGAACCCTAATTTTGAGTTCTAATGGAAAATAGTAGTAATAACAACATATGAACACAAGATAAATAAGAATTTATCCTACTCTAAGCTCTAATACCAAATGATGGAGAGCCCCAAGGCTAAAAAACCGAAAACCCTTTAAACACACACTTTGGATAGAACATAAATAAGATGAAATCCCCAACCTTAATGAACCCCCAATCAATTATATAAAAGGAAACACATATAATAAGGTTGATTTGAAAACAAGAATAGAAATTCGTTACAAGTGTTTACCTTGATAAGAACTATATTCTTGATGCAATAGAAGAAGACAAGAAATCCTTTATTATAGAATTCGTTATTCAACCAATCTAACCCTAAACAATGTTTATTATGATGTATTTATATCTCTTGAAAAGAAAGAAACCTTAACTACGTAAAAGGCCTTTAAATATGGGCCTTTTACCAAAATAATTAAAGCCCAAACTGATAATTCTAAATTATAACCCATTAAACCTAAAAGTTTTAAACAAGCCCAAGACATAAGTAGTGGGCTGCCGAAAGTTATGCTTCTAAAGTAAAATAATTAATTAAATAAGAAGGAAAGTCTACTTGCTCATTTTGACTAACTTGATTAGTTATCTTGTCATTAGCCCTCATTGTCTCTTGAGATTCCATGCCATCTGTAATTCGAGCCATATAAGATTGAAGCGCTTCTTTGAACTTCTTAGCTCTTGATCTTATTATTGGTCCCTTCAACATTACTAGCTCATCTTTGGCACTATTTCACTTACCAAGTCCCATGGTCATGCTCATATCAATTTGTCTATCTTGTAGGAAGGTGACTTGCACTTTTCTTTTCCCCAATCACCTTTATCCACTCTTTTACTTTTGCTTTTTGAATAGAGACTTCTTTTTCTTTTTCAACCTTTATTTCCTCTATTATCTTTTCTTCTTTTTGTTCTTGAATCGCAACTTCATTCATGAAATCAACCTTTGTCTCCTTTTTACTTTGAGGCATTAATAAGCTCCAATAACATCTCGTATCTAACTCAATGTCTTTAAACAAAGAAAAACTCTCTTCGAATACATGATGGCTAGCCTCACCTTTGGAAAAGTCTTCCATTAAAGATTTAGTTGAAGCGTAATCGTTCCATGCATTAGTGTAATAGTTACTCCACTCTGGATTATTAGTATGCTCATATGGTGTTCTGAGACTAATTTTGCATGCAACATGGATGCTTCCATATATAATCTAGTGCCCAAAACTCATGATTTTAATGGTTACTCCCACAAATGTCACAATGCAACATTTATGAAGAGAAGAGGAGTGGTTATTCATTATTTGATCAAATTTGGCTTCCACCCTCTTTTGACTTTTATTTTGGCTACTGAACTTATAGCTTAACATGCCCATCAACTTTTCCAACTTTAACTTTAAAGATCCAAGCTTATCTGAAGAAAACTTGGTGGACCTTGTGCTCTCATGTTATTCCCTGCATTGTTAATCCAAAACAATTTAGGTGGTTCTGCGGCTTAAAATTATATGTGTTGAAGTGACTCATGTCCATGGCATATTGCCTCAATAGGTTGGAAGAAAAGGCCTGAAAATTTCTTTAAAACTTGTTGTAATCAATAAGTTTTTTAGCGTCGTTACCCTGGAATTAAATTTTAGCATCTTATTTGATTTGAATTCTTTTGACCTGCAATCACACAAGAAAAGTATTATAGTCCTTGAATCAAAAAAATTGAAATCAAATAACATGCTAAAATTTCAATTCCCTGGTAACAACACCAACAAACTTGTTTCTTGTTTTAATATATGCAATACCGCAAGTATACATATCATATATTGTAGTACACAAAGTTATCGTTCCCACAAGGATTGGATTAGTCACCTAACAATTTGAATGCATTTGGTTTAATGTAATAAAAGATTAAATTAACTAAAAATTAAAATAAACTAACTGAAATTAAAAAATAATAAAACTTAATAATGGAACTAGTAATGATAGCAATAAGGGGAACGTTAATCAATAATGGAAACTTAAGGGTTATTATATCCTTGTTTTGTATTCCCTTTATCTTGTTAATTCAACTATGCTCGATCCTAAATATCCTAAGATTTTGATTACCTTTCTTGAGATATATTCAAATAATCCTAATTGAAATAGATAAAAGTTGAGATGCAAACTCATTCCTAAAACTACTCCTAACTACCCAATTCGATTTGAAACAATCATAAGGATAATTAATTCATAATTAAGATCTCTCTTCAATTTTTATTAAACAAATATTTATAAGCCTATTAAGGTACTAACTTTGATTACGTAACTTAACACCAATAACCTGATTCAATATCTCGATTTCTTATTAAGTATAAGCACAAAAATTCTACAAAACAATACTATATGAATTCAACAAGATTAAAGTTAAACAAGACAATTCAATAATAAACCGTAATATAGAATTATAATTTCATAATAATGTTCAAAATACAACTATTTAGAATTGACATCCAAGGAAATGAAATAAAATAAGAAAATAATGAACTGCTTAAAATTTAAAATAATGTGAATTAATTAATTTAGAAATATAATTTGATGTAATAAAAAATAAATTAAAATTTAATATTAGCATGTAATGGTATAATTAAAAAATAAAAAAGATAATAAAACTAAATATGTTTTTATTGTTAATTTTTTCATTACAAATCTCAACTAAATATGTTTTTTTTTCAATTTTTTATTATAAATCTTAATTAAATAGTTTATATTTTAATAAAAATAAAAATAAAAATCAAAACAGAAAAAAAAGTAAAATCAAATCAAACTACATTAGTTATCAAACAACAAATATTCTACATTTAAATAAATTAAACTTGGATTAAGTTAACCTCGTCGCAAGCAAGGCTTGCTCTAGGCTTAGATTAGGTTAAAGACAAGGCTATCTTCAAACTTTAAAAGTTTTCTCATGTTTTTAACCACTACCAATGCTCACCGGTGACAAGATGACAATGATACGTGAAGGTCAAATCGGCGATATTGTCTATGTCACCACTTGCGACCCAATGCTAGCCACCCAATGCAGCCATCATCAATGATTCGCGCAGCCAGCCCCTGTGCTCACATATTAATAGTAACTCGCTGATGACGACCATTCACACTCGCCATCAGCCAACAATCGGGAATCTCTGTCAAGCACACATATGGAATTTTGGTTGGCCAGTGATAACATTTTAAAAAATAAAAACTATTAATGAAATCTACTTTGAATACTTATGTAGATTACAATCAAATCAATTCCATAGAAAAACAAATACAATGGTCCCGTTTGTTTGCAAGAGAAGTTTTTCTTTATAAGAATTAGAATGTTCAAAGCATTCTAATTTCAAAGGTTAAGTTCTATCAGGTGCCACTTTAAGAAACAGGTGCAACTGAGATGTTGAAAATTGTGACATAGCATCATTAGCAAAAATGGACCTAACAGGAAGCCACCAAGTGGGCTTTTCCCAAACAATGTTTTGAGGAAAGAGTTAGTCCCTATCCATCGAAGAAAATACCATTTAGGCATCATCGAAATCAGATCTAATTAAGTACCCATCAACTTCAAAATGAACTGCTAGCATCCCTTGTTCCTTAACTTGGAGTTCGGTTACATAATGATTGTAGGTGTACACAAAAATGTTAAACCAAACTGTGATTTCCCACGTGTAATCATATCCTGTCAACTTTCGATTTTTTTTCCCTTTGAAACAAGGATCCTCTTGATAGCATCTGGAATAAGATTGACGTGTTAGCTGTTTACTTTTATTTCATATTTTTTAGTCCAAAATTCTGATAGCACCAGACCTAACTCTTAAGAACTCCATAACGATGCCTGCCTTGAGTTGGTCTTGTTTTACCATATATACTAATTAGTGTTCTAACTGTCCCCCTCTGCGAATTTTCAGTGTGCAAAATAACGGGGTTGGTGGTGTAAACATTGGGATACACTGCACTAAGGTGGCTTCAGTTTGATAATTGCCATGCGTGTAGTTTATTACTGGTCATCCCAATTATGCTTTTCTCAACCTTTTCGCCAAACTTTTCACTGCTACTAGTCTAGATGATCAATAAAGAAAGATCACGGAACTGGGAGGCGCGTGCAGTGGTCGCTAAAGACACTACAAGTCCCAGAGGTGCTCAGGTAAAAACAGCTAGGATCCATAGCAAAGCTCCACGCAACACTTCATGATAAACTCTAATGGAGAAGGTACACTAGTTTCTTCATTTTCTTGATTAGTGAGGTTCGAAGCCAGTTTTGCTCTCCGGAAGCTCATCTGGCGTGATATAGTCAGGCCATTTAACCAGCTGGAACATTCAAAAAAGTGAAAAACTGAACTATAGGCTCCTATTCCATACATAGACTAAGGCATCAAAGGCATTCATCCTCCATACAAGAAGCATAGAAACGTAACTAACTTAAAGAATTGCATGCACAGAAGCATTTGCACATTGTTTTGGATACCTGGACACATGATGTATATGTAGATGCATTTACTGGCATACAATTGAGGAAGAGTGTTGCCCATCACATAGTTTTAGGAGAGTACATACGATAGTAGCATATAAAAGATTTTGGTCACCATGAACTGATCACTCTCTCCTTTTGGAAGTCAAAATTAGTAGCATCATAAGAAGCTAGTGCAGAATAGAAATTGATAAAGAGTAATAAGAAAAATTGTTGCTTTGTTAAATCGTTCTGAAGAACAACATAATCATACAACCGTATAGCATCTATCGTGCTTCATTTAAACCCTCATTACCAGTTACAACAGTCGGACAACTCCAAATGTCAAAACTCAACATTCAGGTTGAATAACCAACGCGTGGGAAATGATACATCTCAGCAAATTTCAAGCACAACTGGCGGTCTCTCTCATCCCCCCAGCCTCCCCAACCCTTGAACCCAGCTTTATATCCTGGTTGATTCTCATAGGTATGCACATCCCACTTTGGATCAATGTTGGTCACCTTATCTTTTTCTTCTACTGCAATATTCACCACACCGTTGTCAATGCATGCACTCTTCTCCCCATTACCCTGATGCAATCCACACTTCCCAAAATGAACAGCACTTGTCCTGGACGCCCGCAGGGTGTAAACAGGACCACCAAAAGAGGGATAAACTGTAGCCCACATTGTTATATCCCAATTATAATCATCGAAGAAACAAAACTCCCTTGCTTTCAGATGGATTTTTCTCCAGACAGTTCGATTAAATGAATAACCAACATTTCCCATTCTCTCAGCAATTAAACTACCCCAATTTTCCCCTCTTGAATTTACATCAGAAGGAGCTAAATTTGCAGCATAACAATTCGGACATTTCTGAAGCTTCAACTTGCTCAACATCTGCAAGTTCCGATACGCGTTCGGAAAAATGAAGTGATCTTCTTCTATAAAAAGAACATGGCCCTTGTGTCCTTTTGTTTCCTCGAGTCCATCCCATATGGTGTTCATCATCCACCACCAATGATGCTTCAGCGACACTATCTTTGGCAACCTGTGGTTTCCATATTGATCAGGATTTCCCTCACAATGTTTCTTAACTGGATCATCTTTGTCCTTACAGTCATCTGGTGAAACACCAGGGAAACTGTCAGGAAAGACATGGGGAGAATATGGAGCAAATATTTGCTTCACTCGGCAAAACTTGATGCTTTGCACAATTCTATTCATTTCCTCAAAGTATCCGTCATGACTAACAATGAGTAAAGTCTCACTGATACCAACTACTTTCGACAAGCTTTCCACAACTACCTTCAAGTACTGGGGCCTATTATGAACGTACAAGACAATAGTTATATGATTCTTGGCTAGATTTGGATACAGATCTTTGTTCCGCGGAGGTAATTGATTAAGTCTTTCCAATCGAATAGACAATTCACTCCGTCTAGGTATATTAAGTTCAACTCCGACTCTAGAATAGTTGTAACTGAAACTCAAACCGTCGTTCGAATACTGTGACATTGATACTGAATTTGTTTCCAGTAAAACAATCAGTAGCAGAACACATAACAATATCACCATAACTAGAGACACAAAGCGCTGAACGGCCCCAGTTTTGAAGCTTGATTTCTTGCCATTAAAAGCCATAGTAAACAAGATATAAACAAGCATCAACTACGTTCCGTTACAATTACAGGCACAAGATAGGCAACAAATTCATACTGAAGAAAGGCCAAACTTGATGCATCAGGATGAGAAAGCTAACGTGTAAGGGTGAAGAACCTTTAAGAACTGTCTAAACCTACGATTGAAGCATCTGCAGCTCCTTATTCTCCAAAACCCACCACTAAAGTTTCCTGCTTTCTTCAGTCGGCGATCAGATGCATACAAATGAAGAAGCTTTAGCAGCCAAAACCCTTCCTGTACCTCTTCCAAAGCTACGAAAGGAAAAGCGAGCAATCAATAAGTAAAAAAAGGATTAAGAAAAGAACAAACCCACTAGATTTTAGTAGTAGATTCCTTCAAAATGAACATATCTTAAACGATCAAAAGATTTGGGTCACAAAGTTGACCGACTAGAAGAACATAAGTTGGAAAACAGAACAAAGACGCCAGTAGGCTTAGGCGCTTTCTTAGGACGACTCTGGCTTTTGTTGGCTTAATTGATAGAAAAGATCTATCGTTCTTATTAGTTGTGGATGTCGCTATCAAGAAACGGCAACTTCCAGGCGTAGTCTTCTCTAAAAAGCAAACTCTATTTCATTTATTGACTATGTAATCAAAGGGATGCTCCAGGAATGATGCTACAAATTCCAAGTCGTATATTAATTATACTTTGGCTGCCTATCGTTGAAATCACGCATAATTAAAGTGGACGAGCCAATACATAAAAGGACAGTTTGTGCTTCTCATCTTTATTAGTAAAACATATTAATGTATTTTCTTTTTTAAAAAATATTAATGTACCTTTTCTCCTAAAATAAATTAGAACCCAATGTAAATTTTTTCCCTAAATATGAATATCAAAATCTTTTATTTAGAAATTTAAGGTGAATTAAATCATAAAAATACCAATAAGTGATTACAAGCACAAAAGAGCAGATTGAGCTGCAGTTCAGACAATTACCATAAGGAGGCCAACGAAAAGTCTACAAAACTGTGTAAACACACTATAGAAAATGATGATACAAATGCTGTTCTACTTATTAGCTCGACCACCAAGTTGAAACGAATAATTACTAGAATGGTTGACATAAAGCTAATCCAAATCATTAGAATGAGTTCTACTTGCTTTGCTCTAGTCTGTTGTGATGCCTTTGGTTTTCTAGGGCAAATTAGGAAGTGAAGGCTGATTTAGATGTGGTTCCGAGCTGCTGCACTTGGAATTGACTATTAATGTTTTTAATGCTTCTGGTAGTGCTTGGGTAACAAAAAGATCCTAAGTCTGGCTCCGTAGGAAATTTGAAGTTGTGATCCAAGGGCTATCTTATATTCCTGTATCGTGATATAGGGGAGCTGATGTTCATTTCCATTTCCTTGACAAGAATGACATCTCTAATCCATTAAATATTTCCTTGACAAAATGTTTGCTCACCTAGCTTTGTGCCTCTAAATGTCCTATAGTTCCTCATTATTCCATACATCATAGACCAAAATTGAAAACAGCTAGATCATCTTTCGTCAAACCTTATATCTTGTGCATCCATTCCACTATTTTACTCCGTAAGCCTTTTACACATTTTATATTAAAGAGGCTTAGGATGTTTCTCTATATGTTTGAAGAAAATGATCAACTAAAAAATAAATGATCCAAGAATTCATCATCTTTGTTGCAAAGACTGATTTGAAATATCAAACTTGAACTTGCCCTTTGTTCTTAACTTTCATATAATTGCCAACCAGAGTGCAAGAGGTCTTGAAAATATTCCATTCTTATAAAATTCATATTAAAGTTAGAGCTAACTATGTAAACTTTTGGATTAAAAAAAGTAAATTACAATAAGTTTATATAGAGTGATTACTTACTATATGATTATGCTTTTTAGATAATTAAAAAGCGTTTCTCAATTATCTAATAATGGAAAAATTGTACATGAATCACTATATAAGAAACAGAAGTTACACACATTTGTTATGATTTTACTTATTCTTAAAAGAAAATTTTATGGTTTAATACTGTATAAGAAGTTCTCATGTTTAATTAAATAGTCTTTACAATCCCTTTTAATAGTTTTTTTTGGTTAATTCTTTTGGTGGAACCCATATATGCAATAGTTTTAAACATAGATAATGATATACTTCGTTTTTATTCTGTAGGAGATTTCTCGTTCAAGTCATTTTATTTAAAATTTTCTTTTTTTGTTCCTTTCAAGATTGAAAATTATCCTATATAGTGTTTTTAGTTAACTCGTTTAATAAAAATGCACATATGGAGTGTCATGTCACTTAATTCTTTCTTTTTTGAAAATTTTGAATGTATTAAACCTTTAAGGCAGTTCAAAATGTTTCGAAAATGTATAAGTTATGATACTCTATATTAGTGACTATCAAGACATGCAAAAGTACAAATAAAAAGGTCTTAATCAAGTACTAGGCATCTACACATTCCAACAGGTGGGGAGGTATTGTTGATGCTAAAGTTGCTGCTTTTGTAAGCTGATCCATGGTCGAATATGGTGTATCAATTGCTTACAAAACTGCCCCATATGAGTGCTTTTGTCTTGAAATGTTATAAGATTTCTCTCATCCCTTGCAGCCGTGACTATCAATGATAAAAACATCTAAAAACATTTCTAGCTATACTGTTTATATAGTTCAATTGCTAGATTTATCCAGTTTGTCCAACTTAGCAACTAATGCATATCTACTAAGTAGTTCCCTCCACATGTCTCTAGTGTATAGGCACTGGAAGAATAGATGTTTGGTTGTTTCCTCAATAGATTTGCATAAGCAACACCAATTTGCACTACAAAAATTTAACAGAATCTGCGACATTTTTTCAGAAAACGTCGCAGATTGTTAGGACTTTTGGCGACGTTTCGAAAACGTCACGAAAAGTCTGAACTTTCCTCGACGTTTTGTGTTAATGTCGCCGAATTTAGGAATTTTTTGTGACGTTTTTTTAATAAAACGTCGCGGAAGAGAAACTGTGACGTTTTATTGGAGAAAACGTCGCTGTTGGTTTCAGGAACAACAAGACGACGTTTGGTTTAAAACCAAACGTCGTCGTTTTCGTTTGGTTAAAAGTTTGGGCACTGCAGTAACTGCCCCCCCACCCAAACGTCTTTCTCTCCTATGTTGTTTGGTGCGTCTCCATCCCCCC
>JANZXP010000009.1:8364669-8378161 GCA_027576715.1 Erythroxylum flavicans
AACCAAAAACAAAGATAAAGGGAAACAGAAAGTTGGTGAGCCATCTAAGACAAACAAAGCTTCCAAAAAAGGCATTCAAGCAATCATGACTGACATTTATGGACAAAGACCTACAAGCAACAAAAACTCAAGTATAGAATATATTAATAGGCAATCCAATAAGTATGGCATGGGAGTCTGTTTCACTAACAATGGTGGTGTTATTATGAGGGTGAGTTACATTTTCAGTTTACTTGAAGTTAGTCATTTTATGTATTTGATGACTTGATTGACAATTTATTGCTTTTTTATAGAGTGGTGATCGTGAGACACTAATACCTCCACGAAAGAAAAGTAAGATAGGAACACAAGTTGATCTTGGATTTGATACCCATCCTGTGTTGAATGAATGGGGTCTGAAATGGCAATGGAATGTTGCTGTAACATTAGCAATATTATAGCACCAAAGGCTTACCAAGCTTTAGTGTAGGAAGAAAGCCACCAGCTATGCCAGTGATAACACACCATCAACACAGCAAAGTCACACAAATGCACTAAACTAATATTTATATATGCAAATATATTGCTACACTTTTGAACTTTTTGGATGTTATTACTAGGTAGTTGCAAAAGCTTTGCTTTTGGATTAGATAGTATTAGTTAAAGTTTGGAACAACAGTTTCTACAAAAGCACTTCAACATTCTGTCATTTTGAACTTTTGGATATTATTACTAAGTAGTTATAAAAGCTTTGATTATGGATAGGTTTTGCTGATGATGGAGCACTAGTTTCTGCAGAAAGACTTCAACATTTTTTTAACTTAATTCAGCTCTGTTTAAGGATTGGATAGGCTTTTCACTTGTTTCTGTAGACTTATGTACCAAGTTTCTTATTTTAAAGTTCAGATATGTAACTTATGTTATTGGTGCCTCACACTACACCAATACAGAACTGGTGGTTTCCCCAGCATATACGTGTGCTAAAGTTGTTCTATACTAATCCTGCACCAATTCTTTTGTTATCATAATTCCCAAAATCTAATTGGTATAAATGATATGTCAATAGCTTCTCAAACCTTTTCTTTCTAACCAGTCCTGTTCATAGATTTGTAATAGGGTTATATATCAACTTCTTCTTCCCAAAATCTAGGCATTAGAAGAAACAAAGCTACTGATTTTTGCATAAGCACTTGAACATTCAATACAATAAGCATTTTGAAAACAACAGTTCATTTTACTGCATTTAAAGTGGGGTTACATAGCAAAATTGGGCATACCTAATTTTTTTGCATGTTCAATAACTATCATTTAAAGATAACTATCATGATAATTACAATGCATATCAAACATACAATCCTATAAAATTTCACGGCCTTCACTAGCCTTTTTGCTTCACATTCTATTGTCTGCACTTTTAGAACCACGCACTCAATTTCAGCTTACTGACATTGAGTTTCATTCTTCAAGTCATTCAACTTATTCATTTCACCAATTTCCATCCTCCCACCAATTTCTATGAACCTACTATTCCTCAACTCTCTATTCTCATTCCTCAATTCAACATATTGATTTCTTAAAGACAAAATTAGGAACTTAGCTCTATCATTCATTTCTCCATCAACCCAATCAAAATACTTACAATCATTCGGCTTCTGATAGTTCGGGCATCGCCAAAATCTTCTACCTGGATTCTCTTGGGTCCAAGATGTTAAGACAGTAGCAGACTTTCCACAATCACAACGCACTTGCCTCAACTCCATGCCATAATTTATTGGGAACTTTTGGCTCCTTTCAGTTGAAAATTGTGTCGATGATGATGATGAATACGATCTACTTCCTCTCATCGAGCTTGGCATTCTTCGATTTTTGGTTGGCTAATTTTGAAGTTAGGGTTTTTAGATTGGATTGGAAATTTGGGGATTTCTGGATTTTCGATTGATAGTGGATGTTTGATGGCACTTCGAAACACAAAAATTTTTATATCTGTGTGGATGTTACATTAGGATTGATGTTGAAGAATTGTTGGTTGAGGATAGATTGCAATGAGAAATGAAAATAATACAAATATGTTATTATGTCTGCGTGGATGTTACATACGATATTTATATTGTATAATAACATATTTGTATTATTTTCATATTCCTTCATTTATATGAAAAATGAGATAAAAATGGAAAAAGGTCAGCTGAGAAATAAATGTGTCTTAATTGGGTCAAAAGAGCCAAAGTAAAGTAAACCAAATATTACTAAGTATTATTGTGATTCTATTGATATCACAGGAGTTTTTTGAATAATTAAGTATATTACAGGGTTGTTTTTATGGGATTTGCCCAAAATACACGATGTTTATGAAGATTAAATTATTATTTACGTAAATTATAAAATTGGTAAAAAACTCTACTCAGTGTATAATTGGATTAAAATTAAAAGTTAGAACACGGCTGAACTGGAAAAACAAGCAACTTGGATGTTAACCTGTTCGAGGATGTGTTTGGCAATCGTGATGAAGAAGGGCTGGAAGGCCAAGGAGCTGACACTAGTTGTTCTTTATGCTGTGGCTTTCTATGCTTTCATCATCTCTCGTTCCCTTCTACTCTCTCACGGTATTAAAACCCTTGCTGCTGCTGCTGCTTTTCTTTTTTGTTTGTTTCTGTTTCTTTATATTCGATGACTGACGACTAAACAACGATATGGTGACTTACAGATCATGCACTGAAGCTCTATGGATTGCGCCCTGGATGGATTTTCTCCTCTCGTCTAAATGTATACAGTTTCATTTTTTTTATTCAGATTAATACATTTTCTGTTTTAACATTCTTCTTATCAATCAAAATAGGATGTATCTGATGCCCAATGGAGAAACTTTCGGGGAAATATACCCATCCTCACACTTGTTTTTGCACTCTTTTCCTTGCTTGCCAACATGTCGAGATCCTTCTTTGGTCTCAAAGCTAAGGGCATGTCCCTTGTTTGGCTTTCCATTTCTCTTGTCTACCTATCCTATTTACATGGGGTTTGGTATGCTTTCTCCTATTTTTTTTGGATAAAAATTTTCATTTTTCTTTTCTCTCTGTTTTTTTATTAACTTTCTATGTCTTTGGCCTTGTAGCACTATTTTCATCCTCTCCATTGCAGCTTTCAATTTCTTTCTTGTAAAGGTGAGTTATAATGGTATTTATTACATATAATCTAATCCATTTCCTCTTTTGTCGTTTGAGAAATCATCATCTCATTATTATGATGTTTTTGAAGCCACTAATCACGTCATATTCTTATCAGAATTCTAGTTTGCTTCATGTTTTACCATATTTGTCTTTCTACAGATCTTTGCCCGAACAAAGTACTTCTCCTTCGTACTTTGGGTTTTCAACATATTTTTCCTTCTGTGTAACCGTATTTATGAAGGATATTCATTTTCTATATTTGGGTAAGCTATGTGAGGTTGTACCTCACTTTAGTATACATGGTTCCATTGTTGTTTGACAGACAAAGAAAACAGGGTTTTAAATTATGCTCTCTTATTGTTCAGGAAGCAGTGGGCATATTTGGACAATTACAGAGGCAACTTTAGGTGGCACATATGTTTCAATTTCGGTAGTTCTTTTATTGAATCATGTTCATTGTCTTAGTTCCTACGTAATTCTCTGAGGTTTTATGAAACAAATGATTTTATTTAGTTTTCTGAATTTTAAACATCTACAATCTTGCTGTTTGTCAGTTATTTTACGCATGATAAGCTTTGGGTATGATTACCATTGGGTGCATGAAGCTTCTTCTTTTGATCGGAAGGTAATATCATATAGTTAAGATTAAATGCATGGTATCTAGTGGCCATGTGAATTTGGATTAGGCATGAGCTTTCTTTCTGTTTGTGTACAATTATCTTGAAGGTTAGGTTTGAGACTTAACGTGTAACTGGAGTTAGTGTTAATGCTATTTTCCCCTTTACCCATAAATACTTTGCTTTTATCCTATTGGGTATCTATTATATTTTCTTCTTGGCATGCTTCTTGGTTAAATATTTTTTTTCCTTGAATTTCATCTGCAATATAGAATTGCATGTGAAATTATGTTTGTTTGCATGAGCCACCTGCAACTGAATTTTGATTTTCCATTACTGGAATTAATTCTCCCTCAGAAACACATACAACGTTGCCATATTTGTATGTCTGGAAAGGAATGCTACCGATTACTACAGGTTAGTTGTTTATATATGGATTAACCTTTTGGACAACTAGTTAGACGTTCAACTAGTTAGATGTTCGCATATTGTATTCCTCAAGTCTGTTTTGCTGTCTGCTCTTTTACTTTTTACTTGAGTGAATGACCTTAATTTGTTTAATGCAGGAGAGAAGTGTTATGAAAGATAACTTCTCACTTAGCATATACCTTTGTTATTTGGTATATGCCCCACTTTACATTGCTGGGCCAATTATAAGCTTTAATGCATTTGCTTCACAGGTCTGTAACTTATTGTACTATCTTCTTTATTTGTGTCAGAATCCTCAATATTTGACTGATTTTGATTGTTGTATTAAAAATAACCACATAGCTGCGTAGAATCTTATTGAAGAAATAATGGAGAAAGCATAAGTTGTTTGGATAGGGGATCTTGAAATGTTATAGGTATTTGCAAGCTTTTTAAGCAATCTAGGTTAGGTCATGGGTGTAGAAGTGCTTCTAATCAACCTATTGCTAAACTTGGAGCGTAAAATTCTGCTTACTGCATAGAATTATGAATTTGGTATAATATATAAATTCACAAATAAATAAAAATTTATTATTAAAAAGTGGGATAATGTAGTTTTGAGGAATAAAATTATTTTTTGCTTATCATAAAAAGGTTACAGAGCTGTAGTATAAATAAAATGTAGGAATCACCTAAAGAAGGAAATTACTAACTAGGAAACTATAAACTAGGAAACTAAATAAACTAATTTACAGCTGTATCTAGTCACTAATTACAGAATATTTCCTTTCCTTTTATATCTAAACCGACACTCCCCCTCAAGTTGGGGCATATATATTTATAAGTCCCAACTTGCTGATGATTCCATCAAAGCTTGGCTTGAACAATCCTTTTGTAAGGATATCAGGTACCTGTTGTGTGGTTGGAACATACGGCATGCAAATCACTCCATTTTCTAGCTTTTCTTTGATGAAGTGACGGTCAATTTCCACATGTTTAGTCTTATCATGCTGCATGGAATTGCTAGCAATGCTAATGGTAGCCTTGTTATGGCAATATAGTTTCATCGGACCATCCAATGGTAGCTGTAGCTCCTCTAGTACTCGTTTGAGCCAAATTGCCTCACAAATTCCATTGTCCATAGCACGGAACTCTGCTTCAGCATTGCTGCCAGCCACTACATTTTGTTTTTTACTCCGCCAAGTCACTAGATTTCCCCATACACATGAGCAGTGTCCCCTAGTAGATCTTCTGTTAGTGACCGAACCTGCCCAATCTTCATTGGTAAACACTTCAACAGTTATTTGAGCCTTCTTCTCAAAAAATAGTCCCCTTCTTGGAGATCCCTTAAGGTATGTCAGAATGTGGTACACTGCTTCCAAATGAACCTTCTTAGGAGAGTGCATAAATTGACTGATAAAACTGACAGCGAAAGCATTATCTGGTCTCGTATGAGACAAATAGATTAACTTCCCCTTCCCAACCAATCTTTGATATCTCCCAACATCAGCTGGGTCACCTCCAACGTCACTAAGTTTTTCATTGTGGTCTACAGGTGTGTCAGCTGGCTTACAACCTGTCATACCTATATCAGAAAGCAGATCTAGTAAATATTTCTGTTGGCTTACCACGATCCCCTTCTTGATCTTGCAACTTCCGTTCCCAAGAAATACTTAAGTGGTCCCAAGTTTTTGATCTCAAATGTTCTTGCCAAACTAGCCTTCAAGTCATCGATTTCTTCATGATCATCACCTGTGATGATGATGTCATCCACATATACTAGCAAACAGTCATCATCCCACTTTCCTTCCTTTTAAAGAATAAGGTGTGATCAGTTTAACCTTGAGAATATCCTTGTTGTTTCACTCTTTCAAACCAAACTCGAGGTGATTGCTTCAAACCATATAGTGCCTTTTTTAATAGGCACACTTGGGATCCAAACTCAGCCTAAAAGTCGGAAGGAGGTTCCATAAACACTTCTTCAAATTTTCCATTTAGGAAAGCATTCTTCACATCTAGCGGGTGTAGAGGCCAATCTAGGTTCACTGCAACAGATAATAGAACCCTCAGTGAATTGAGTTTCGCCACTAGAGCAAATATTTCAGTGTAATCCACGCCATAAGTCTGAGTGAAACCTTTTGCTACCAATCTTGCCTTGTATCTCTAGCGTTCCATCAGAATTGTACTTGACTGTGAACACCCATTTGCATCCTACCAACTTCTTTCTAGCCGAAAGAGCTACGTTTACCCATGTCTAATTCTTCTTAAGAGCATTCATTTCCTCCAAAGCTATTGCCTTCCATTCAGGAACCTGTAAAGCTGTTTGTATAGACTTTGGAATTTCCACATGATTAAGATGTGAGATAAAACAAGAAAAAGAAGACAAGTTTTGAAGAGAGACAGAGTCAGACATAGGATATTTGATAGTGCATTTCCCAACTCCTTTTCTAAGAGCCATGGGTAAATACATATCAGACTTAGGAAGATCAAGATTAGACTCAAGGTTTAATGGAATAGGATCAATAGAAATTGTACCTGGTCGCGGGCCTTTTTCTGGGCTATACATAGGCATGGCTGGCTGTATTGCTTTTGATAGGAGCTTCCGAGAGTACGTTTGACCAAATTTCTTGTCATATTTTGGAGTCTGTTGTGTGGCATCAAGGTTTTTAGTTATGACAGATTCATTATCCAAATTATTTGTGTTTAAATTTGAATCATTGTCTTGATTGTTTTCCTTTTCCAAATTGTTTTCCTCTTCCAAATTGTGGTTGAGATTCTAAAAATGATTTCCCACATATTGAAAATTCATATTTAAAAAAATCCAAACCAGCCATATTTACCACCGAATCTTCTTGACTCCCTCTGACCGAATACTCACCCTGAACAAGAGGAGAGAAAAAAGGTGTTTTTTTTAAAAAAAATGGTGTCAATGGTTACAAAATATTTTTTAAAAATTGGATCAAAACATTTGTAGCCTCTTTGAGAGGTTGAATACCCTAAAAAGACACTTTCTTGCTTTAGGATCAAGTTTTATCTTATTTTTATCTTGATTGGAGACAAAAACAGTGCAACCAAATATCTTGAAGGGTAAATCCAAAAAAAGTCTAGGGTCCGGGTTATGTTCACAAAACTTTTGCATAGGAGTTTCAAATTGCAGGATTTTAGAGGACATACGATTAATTATGAAAACCACAATTAAAAGAGCGTCACCCCAAAAAGTTTTAAGCACATTATTTGAAAACAACAATGCTCTTGTGACGTCAAGTAAATGTCTATTTTTCCTTTCCACTAACTGTTTTGTTGTGGTGTGTCAACACAAGAACTTTGCTGTATAAACCCTTTTTTAGAAAAAATTTTTTGCCAAAACTTTGGAAAAATATTCCCGGCCATTATCACTCCTAAAAATTCGTATATTTGCATTACATTGATTTTGAACCGAGTGAAAATTTTAGAAAATATCAGCAACTTCATGTTCTTCTTTCATCAAAAAAATCCAAGTGAGTCGTGTGTGATCATTAATGAAAGAAACAAACCATCTTTTGCCAAAAAAAGTGGGAATTCGTCATGGATCCCAAATATCACTATGGATGAGTTGAAATGGCTTAGATGAAACGTAAGGCTGAGAGGGATAAGAAGATTTGGGATGTTTTGCTAAAGCACATGCTTCACATTGAAACGAAGATGGATCTTTATTAATAAATAGCTTAGGAAATAAATGTTTCAAATAGAGAAAACTGGGATGTCCTAAACGAAAATGCAATAACAAAACATCTTGATCACTAAACATAGACTCTTAACTTATGATAAGAATTTTGGACAGCCATACCCAAATGCAATCCATCTTCAAAGTAATACAACCCTCCACATTCCTTAGCACTGCCAATCATCGTCCCCAAAGCCAGGTCCTGGAAAAAACACATAGAAGAGGAGAAATTAGCTTGACAGTTAAGGTCACGGGTGAGTTTATTGATGGACAGCAAATTGTAGGACAATTTAGGCACATGAAGGACATTGTAAAGGATAATTTTGGCTGAAATTTTGACAGTTCCACTGCCGGCAATGGCAACAAATGTGGGATCTGCAATTTTGATTTTTTTATTTCCTGCAGCGGGGTTACAAGAAGAAAAAAAATTGAGAGCAATATGTCACGTAATTAGTAGCCCCAGAATCTAGACCCAAGGACCAAAAGATTGATTTGAACACACAAAGGAAGAAGAAATACCTTGCTGGGCTGAAGCACAAGAGGAAGAGGCGTTAAGAGAAAATTTTGGAGAGTTAAAAAGCCTATACAAGTGTTGGAGTTGATCCTTGGTGAAAGGCACCGGGTCTGAAGAAGCGGTCTACTCCTAAGAAGTTTCAGCCATAGCTGTAGTAGAATTGTTAAGAGAAAATTTTGGAGAGTTAAAAAGCCTATACAAGTGTTGGGAGTTAATCCTTGGTGAAAGGCATCGAGTTTGAAGTAGTTTGCTCTTGAGAAGGTTTAGCCACAGCTGCAGTAGCTTTCTTTTCCGCCTTCTTTTTGTTTTGAGACGGCTTTCCATGGAGCTTCCAACACTTGTCCTTTGTATGCCACAGCCTGCCACAAAAATAACAAGAAAACGGTTTTTTCTTGTCACTTCCACCATCAACACCCTTGGAAACCAGTTCCATGTTGTCCCCATTTTGCGTCAAGTGGACAGGTTCGTTCATCACACGTTTTCGGGCTTCCTTTTGGCGTATTTCAGAAAACACAGCCCGTATTGAAGGTAAAGCTTGGCGGCCAAGAAGTCGGCCCTTGATTTCATCAAAGCCGTGATTGACTCCAACGAGAAACATGAAGACACGATCATCTTCCTCTCTTTTTTTTGCCCTTGCAAGATTGTTGGGGTTCTCCCATGCATCATCATAACACAAATCCAATTCTTGCCAAAGGGAGAGCATTTTGTTGAAATAAGTTGTGACATCTCTATCACCTTGTTTAGAGAGCCACAATTTCTTTTTCAATTCAAAAATTTGAGAGGAATTCCCAAGATTAGAGTATGTCTCTCTAACAGCATCCCAAATTTCTTTTGCATCCATGTACATGAACGAACGACGAATAAGTTCTTCCATGGAATTTAGCAACCATCCTGTAATCAGAGAATCCTCAGAATGCCAGCGCCGGAAAGTGGGGTCGGTTGCTGTTGGTTTTGGCTCCTCTTCGATCAAAAATCCAAGTTTTCCTCTGCCATTTAGGGCTAGTTTGACAGACTGAGCCCATTCTAAAAAATTCTGACCATTAAGCCTCACCACTGTAATCTGCAAGGACAGTAGTGCAACAACATCCAAACTGGCCGGAGCGGAGGTGACAACTGGCTGGTCGATTGGTGGACAAGATGTATTGGAGGTACTAGAGATTGTTGACATGATGTGGCAGGAAAAAAATGAAGGATTTAAAGGGAAAAAATAAATTCAAAAATCTGGAAAAAATCAGATTGTAGGTAGGAAAAAATTTGACTTAAAGGATGAAGAGAACCAAAAAATCGAAACTTCAAAGTGAAGAAATTGACTGCAAAATGTAGAACAAGGAGTTGGCAGCCGTAAGGAAAGAGAAAAACCCTAGTTCTCTGATACCTTAGGTTCAATTTTATGAATGGCCTACTAAATTCCAACATCCATTGCTACTACATCATATAAAGTTCATTTTTCAACTTCTCTTATTGTAAATGTCAACAAACATTAAAGGATAAGTTGAATTTTTCATGTCCTTTCTTAATTCACCCAATTTTGTAGGGATATGGATATTTATTCTCAATACTACCTCCTTAATGATAGATCACACATGTTTATCCTCATAGACAACTCGTGTTAAAAAAATACTACTACTACTCAAATTGTCGTCATCCTCATTAATTGTTTTCATCACTCTTCGAAGCACTAAAGACTCTCCTGATGGTTGAAACTCAAGTTCCTTACCTCTTTATCATTTTCATTAAGTTGATTCTAAATTTTTTAATTTATTCAATGTTACGGGGCTCGTGCAGAATCAACATTGTTTTGCTCTCAATATGCCACTATACTCTTGCCCTCATGTAAGTTTTCTGGTTTGCCTAAGAACGTCCCAACTCCTAAATTGCCTTACTAATTGCTTCCATGAGCTTTCTAACACTATAACATAAGAAACTTTTTTTACCCAGTAAAAGTGTATTATCGAGCATCCTCAATATTATGTAAATGAACTATTCCCATCTTGTCTTCAATAGAATAACTTAAATTGACAACAAACTCAAAGCAAGTTCTTTGTTGCTCTCATTTAGTCCATGTCAGAAATTAAGCCAAAAGTGTATCTCCTTTTGTTTTTTTGTTACAGCACTACTAGCTACATATGTATACAAAAACCTAGTATCCAAATTTGGTAGATACCCATAAATCATGGAGTATCTTATCAAAATCTTAGGTAATCCTATCAGAATGTTGACCAATAATATCATAACTTAAGGATACAATCTGTTACAATATATTTTCCTAAAATAGTCTCCTAACTATATGGTTTTTCCACACTCCCCCTCAAGCTGGTGAATAGTTATTCTTCATTCCCAACTTGGATACAATAGTCTGAAAACTGAGCCGCTTAACCCTTTGGTAAGAATATCAGCAAGTTGACCATGTGTAGACACATAAGGAGTACAAATTAGTCCACTCTTCAGCTTCTCCTTGATAAACTGCCTGTTGATTTCGATGTGCTTGGTTCGGTCATGTTGTACCGAATTGTGAGCTATACTTATTGCAGACTTGTTGTCGTAATAGAGTCTCATAGGACTGTCCCATTTAATCTTCAAGACTTCAAGGATGATCTTCAACCAAAGTAGTTCACATACACCTTGATCCATTACCCGAAATTTGACTTCTGCACTTGATCGAGCTACCACTCCTTGCTTTTTACTCCTCCATGTCACAAGGTTTCCACCAAGGAAGGTGCAATATCTTGAAGTCGATCTTCTATCGACAATTGAACCAGCATAATCAGCATTAGTGTATGCTTTAAGTACGAATCCCCCATTCCTTTTAAACAAAATACCTTTCCCCGGTGTTCCTTTGCTATAATGTAGTAGTTTGTGAGCTGCTTGTAGATGAACTTTCTTTGGATTATGCATGAACTGACTAATCACACTTACAGCATATGCTATATCTGGTTGTGTGTGAGATGAGTAAATGAGTTTCCCTGTCAGGCGTTGATACATTTCTCTATCTACTACTGCATCCTCTACCTTTCCAAGCTTAAGATTCGGATCCATGGGAGTACTTGCTGGTTTGCATGTTGTATTGCCTGTTTCTTTGAGAAGATCTATAACTTATGTCTGTTGAGAGATAAAAATTCCCATCCTAGAGTGAGCAACTTCAATCCCGAGAAAATACTTCAGCCTTCCCAATGCATCTCAAATTCCTTCGCCAAACATTGACTCAAAAACTTCTTTTTTTCCTAAACATCATCTCCTGTTACTATTATGTCATCGACATACACCAAAAGAGCTATAACTCTCCCTGAGGGAGAGTGTTTAATGAATAGTGTGTGGTCTCCTTGGCTTTGTTTGTATCCCATGGCTAACATCACTCTTGCAAATTTACCAAACCATGCCCGTGGTGATTGCTTGAGACCATACCATCTGCTTTATACTTCACTGTATGCACCCACTTATAACCCACCGATTTCTTTCTCCCAAGTTTTGTTCTTCTCTAATGCCTCCATCTCTACATTCATAGCTTGTTTCCATTTTTCATTAGACAAAGCCTCGGATAGGGTGGGAGGAATGGTGATGGTATTTAGGCTTACAAGGAAAGCTCTATGAGATGATGAAAAATTCTTAAACGACAGAAAATTTGCAAGAGGGTATAATGGTCGTTTTGTACACTCTTTGGTTCCTTTCCTGATGGCAATTGGAAGGACCTGGTCATTGTTATTCTTATGAAATTCATCTTGTAATGGAGAGTTAGAAATTGTTACCTCATTCAACGGATCCGAGTTGGACTTCTGGACTTGCATAGGTTTCGGGATATCCGTATTCCTTCTTGTGTATACTTTACCTTTGCCAAATCTTACATCAGGTTTTTCTTGTGGCTCATTGGATGTTTTGGATGAACAAAGAGGTGCAGAAGAATCAGATGAGCAAGGAGGTGCAGAAGCAGATGTAGGAGGATCAGATGGAGTTTTAGACAATGACAGATCAAGCAAAAAATCTTCCTTATCTTCTCTAGTTAAATCCTCCCCCTGAAGATAAGGATTGGTGAAATAAGGTTGTTGTTCATTGAATGTGACATCTATCGAGACATAGAATTTCTTTGATGGAGGATGGTAACATTTGTACCCTTTCTGAGTTGACGAACCACAAAAACACACTTTAGAGCCCTTGGATCTAATTTCCCCCTGTTTTGACTGTGGACATGGACAAAGGATGTGTACCCAAAGACTTTAGGGACAAGGTTATTTGTAGTGTTTAGGTTTGGGTAAAAAGTTGAAAGAATGTCTATAGGACTCCTAAAACCTAAGGTTCAAGAGGGCAAACGATTTATGAGATGAGTGGCGGTAAGACTTGCTTCTCCCCAAACTTTAGACACATGGTTTTGAAATAACAGGGCTCGGGTTTTCTCAAGGAGGTGCCCACTTTTTCGTTCTGCTACCTCGTTTTGTTGTGGAGTTCTTACACAAGAAGATTCATGGATTATTCCCTCTTTTTGGAAGAGTAGAGTAAGGCCTTGTTTGGTTGACATGGATTTTTGCGTGGGAAAGTAATCTTTTTTCTAAAATTTATATTATCATGTTTGGTTCATTTTTTTGAATATTTAGGAAAGTAAAAACTTTCCCAATCTAGGGAAAGTAGTAGCACTTTCTTTGGATTCTAAATCCCATCACCCCCGTGTTATTTAGATTACTTTCTTTAGGAATTTAATTTAAAAAATTCGCTAGCTAATTTAACCTTTTTTTCTCTCTCAACTCTACGACAATTCTTTTATAATAATAAGGAATTTAATAATATTATTAATATTAATAAATGGAATTAATAAAATTAATAAAATTAATAATAATAAGTAGAAAATTAATAATAATAAAAAGAATAATAAAAATAAAAATAAAAGAATAATAATAAAAATAATAAAATAAATATAATTGATAAAACTAATAATTAGTAGAAAATTACCAATTATTATTATTATTATTAATACGAATAATAAAATTAATAAGAATAATAAAACTAATAATAATAATAATAAATATGTATAATAATAATAAAATTAATAATATTATTAATAATAAAAATAAATGTAATTGATAAAAATAATAAATTTAGTAATAATAAAATTAATAATAAG
>JANZXP010000009.1:8385344-8405603 GCA_027576715.1 Erythroxylum flavicans
CCTTATATTAATGTAGATGCTCATTTTACGATCCCACCATGCTTCTTTCCCGGGGTCAACACTAATTGATTTTTTTTATGATTTATCTCAATTTATGTACGGAGGTAAATTAAATAAATTTGCTCGTTTTAAGCATCCCTGATGGGGAATCCCTCCCCCGTGGGCCACGGGTCCAGATGTCACATAGGACATCGGGCCCGTGGGCCCGCCTGGGGATGGGTTCCAGCACATAATCATTTAAAGACATTATTTATCTTATACATAATTGGTTGTGTATGATAAAGTCCATAGGATATGTGTACATTGCAATGAAATTATGATGATATTATAATTATGAGATTCATATTAAATTTATGTAATTTCCTTAAATTGTTCCTCGTCATTCTATTAAATTAGTAGAGTGTAAAAAGACTAGTATATATTATGTTTCTTCCTTCTGAAGGAAGTGTTTAGTCTTATAGACTAAAGTATAGAGATACTTAGACAAACATACGAGTACTTATTAGAGAGCAAGTTTACTTAACCAACCCTATATAAGAATTTCATTTGGAACATTAATTTCATGTCTATAGAAATTCTTGTTGTGATGATTCTATAAGTGATCCTTTGAATTGAGATGTCCAAAGTATCTCGTGTAGGGATTGTTATGTTTTGATACTACTTATGACTTATTCTAGTTAAGGGTAAATCAGTTAATAGTATTGGATATGACACGAACTATATGTAAGTAGTTGAGAAATCAATATAAGATTCATCACCCTAAAGTAAGTAGGGAGAATATTCTGTTGTTCTTAATTAGTTTTGATTCAGAAAATTCTTGGCCAAGGTAGAATGAAATTTTGATTATAGTTTTCAATTGTTATTAATTGAATCAATTACTAATGATGGAGAATTAATATGATTGGACTCAAATAGAGTAGAGATTAATTTCATGCTCTAAATCTAATCAAAACATTATATGATGATAAAATTAAATTATGCAAAAAAAATTGTACATGGAAAGGAAAGTCAAAACCACTTCGACATTCTTAGATATTTAGGTAGTCATGACGTGTTGCTAGATGCCAATTTTGATTTCTAGAAATGTATTATTTAATTATAAAATTAAAGATAAATTAAAAGAGTTTAATTTATCTAATCCTAAATATGATTTAGGGATATAATTATATTCATTGTCAACATATTTGGGAACATAATGAGTTATATACAAAGAACAGGTTGAAGAGAAAAAAAAGATATTTTAATCAAGTTATACTTGATTAAAAGTTTCAGAAACTTTATAACTAAATGTAATATATTTAATAAATAAAGACCAATATGAGATATTGAATCTTGTTTGGGCCTAATTAGTATTTAAATATAATTAATTGTAATTATAATTAAAGTTAAATTCAAAATACAATTTTATTTCAATTAAATTATTAAAAGGTCTAAGACCTATTATAAATATGCTTAGGCTCCAAGGCAGCTAGGCACTCATTGCTAACCCTCTCTACAACAATTGTAGAACTCTCTCTATACATTCTGTAAATACCATTAGAGGTAAAACACTTGTGCAACTATAATGGCTAAAATGAGCTGATTTTAGAGATGGTTTGAGAGAACGACAAGAAAAATGATCAAACATTAGAATAAGGTGCAAATTATGGTTCATTCTTTACATTTTATTTGTTAATCATATTATAGAATTTAAGTGATCTTGGTTTCAAAAAATCAAACAAAAAAGTTTTGCATTTATTCTACTATGTATGAGATTGGATCTCACCTCGATTTTCTTTCAATGATATCATAACCAACGTTAATTTTATAACTTAATTATGTTTGATTGCTATTAACGTTTAATTTTAGAATTAAAAATTACAAACCCTAAACAACGGGTCGATTGGTTCTACTTCTATTTTTCTGTTATAATTTTTAGTTTTCGATTTATGTTAACTAACTGAGAGTTAGCTCCATTAAATTGCTAGATGCTAAAATTGATCTATAGATATAAATTATTTAATTAAAGGATTAAATATAAATTAAAATAGTTTAATTTATCTAATCCTAAATATAATTTAGAGTTATAATCTATATACATTGCGAAGATATTTGAGAATCTCAAAAAACAAGTTGAAAAGAGAAAAAGGTAATTCAATCAAGTTGGACTTGATTGTAAAGTTTGAGAAACTTTATAAATAAATATAAAATATTTAATAAAATAAGGATTAATACGAGATATAAAATCTTTTTTGGGCCCAATTGATATTTAATTAAAAGTAATTATAATTTTAATTAAAATTAGAATTTATTTCAATTAAATTACAAAAGGTCCAAGATCTATTATAAATAGGCTTAAACTTTACAAAAGTTACCACTTATTGCCTAACTATCTCTACAGTAGTAGAATTCTCTCAGTATAGTTTGTGGATATCGTTAAAAAGCGGATACTTGTGCGTTGCGTGCAGGAATGGATCCAGCTCGATTTCCCATTATTATAAACAGTCAATTTTGATATCAAGGATTGAACAAAGGTGAAAGGAAGAAAAAGAAAAACTGAAAAGCAAAGTTTCATCTCTCAAATTGATCGATGGTGACCTATTGGAGTTACGATGAATAAATTGATTGAGATCGGAAATTTTTCACTACAACATACAGGACATTTAGCAACGTATTTAAACGTTGCAAAAGCATAACCAATCGTCGCAGCTAATTTGCGCGACAAAAAATTTAGTAATTGCATCAACTGACTTGTGGCAGCTGTCGAGACAAAGAAAGCTCACAGTACAGGTGCAGTGCAGGAGCTCTATAATCTTGGGTAAAAACGAAGTATAGAGGTTCAATGCTTCCATTTAGAAGATTATTAACTTGGCACCAACTAAAACATTGACACTCGGAGTGATAATTAGGTAAACGCTGAGGACTCTGCCATCAATAATTGGAAAATTAACATTTACAGATAAAAATTTATGCAAGGTTTGGAGCAAAGAAGGTGAAGTCCAACATCACATACTTTTCGATGACTAGGTCCCATTGACGGAAGCTTACGATAAGTAATAGTGAATTGTGACAAAAAGAGAAATAGATGTAATTTTTTGTTGCTGATGTATTATTAAATTATGCTACCATTGGAATACTCTTTCGTAAATAACAACAGTTATAATGAATGGGAGAATTTCTGCTTCCCTGTCACTGCTATAAAGTATCATGTTGTAGTCAACCTTGAAATATAATAAAATTCAATTATGCTTCTCACTGTACACATTATATGGAAAGGCACATAAGACAATGGTCGAGTTAGAAATGTCTAATATCATAATTTTGGTTATTTTAAATTTTGAATTTTCTTATTTAAGATGCATCCTTCATCACCACTATTCACATGCACCCATCAAGAAGGAAATCGCCTTTACTGTCCTCAGTTACTGCAGCCATGAAGCAGAGGAAGAGCAATAATCTCTCAGTTTTTGTAGTGGTGATCTCTATATTTCTCTTCGGTATCTTCATTTACAATGAGGAATTGAAGTCTATAGCTGAGTTTCCATTTTCATGGCCTAAATCTCAAGAAATCCAAGAAGAACAATCAAAGCAAGCAAACCCAACTCGAGAAACTATCAAATTGCGGATTCAACTCAAGAACTTCATTTGAACATCCTCAATCTGAGGGAGGTCAAGAAACCAACGAGTTGAACCCTAGTCTTCCCAGAGAAGACGATCAGAATGAGATTGAATTGCCAGTCATCGAGGAGGAAGATGAAGAAGTTCAATTGCCACCGGAAGACTGCGATGACGTGACACATCCTCTATTTAAAGAAGATGAGTGCGAGTTTTTGACAGCGCAGGTGACTTGCATGAGAAATGGAAGAAAAGACTCTTTGTATCAGAATTGGAAATGGCAGCCTAATGATTGTTCTCTACCTGCGTAATGATTCATAAAGATTAATTCTGTGCTTGGCGTTGATTTGATGGTAATTCTTTGGTACAGGCTATTGTTAAACAAGCTAAGAAACAAGAGGCTTATGTTCGCAGGGGACTCGTTGAATAGGAACCAATGGGAATCTATGGTTTGTTTTGTCCAATCCGTGATTCCTCCTGGAAGAAAAAGCTTGAACAAATCAGGATCTCTCAACATTTCAGGATCGAGGTACCTTCTCAATAGACTTTCCAATAGGTATGTTAGTTACTAAGATGCTTTCCCCTAATGTTTTTGACAAAATATGTTTAGCTTTCGATGTTTTTCAAGCGGCTAATAATATCAAATACCCCCAGGTTCACTCAACTTGGTAGTGACCATTTTCATTTGGATACTAAAATTTTATCCGTGGGAAATTTCGGAACATGAAAATACTGAAAAAATCCGCATGTAGACATTGACATATTGCTAGGTTTCTCTATCTAGCCTTGTCCCACCTATGGTGTCACGGGCATAGAAACTAATGTTTTTACATTCGAGTGTGTTGTCTTGCGAGAAACGCCGAATATTTCTTTCCCTTGCTTTCTCTTCACTAACTATTAGTCTAACTTGTCAATTAGCTGCATAAGTCATAAATACTTCGTTGAGACACCTAACCTTTAGTTCCCACCAAAAGTAAAAGGAACCAACACGAAGTCGAAAACACAACGAACGCGTGAAGCTAATCAAATTATGGCATTGATGTTTGGTTTGTAGGACTACAACGCCACAGTGGAGTTCTACTGGGCACTATTTCTGGTGGAATCAAATTCCGATGATCCCAACATGCACATCATCTTAAATAGAATAATCATGCCGAAGTCAATCAACAAGCACGCTGTTAACTGGAAAAATGTAGACTACCTCATTTTTAAGACTTACACTTGGTGGATGAACACATTCTCCATGAAAGTTCCGTAAGTTCCTTCTTTCCATCTTTGTGATCTATAGGGGGCAAGCATATCCACTTCGACCGTGGCCTTATCCCGTGCCATGGGTCATCATTCTTTAAAAAGTCCACCACTTGGCTACATTAACATTTGGTTTTATTTATACCCTAGATGGGGATTAGCCCGTATTGAACTTAACATGTACATCCATATCTCCAAGTAGATTGTTTATGATAATGGTGGTTGATTTGTTTGGTTAATTGATTGACAGACGAGGGTCGTTCGATAGAGGTTCGACAGAGTATGATGACAGACGAGGGTCGTTCGATAGAGGTTCGATAGAGCAGCATGTCTCCTCTACACATCAAGTAATGTCTAAACCATCACTAAATTATTTGTCACTCCGCGTACTTCCCCGTGCCATACTTATAAATTTGTCTATTGATTACAGTTTTTATATAACCTTCCTTTAAGGCATGAACCAAAGCACAAGGGATATCTATAACATCCCTGTTCGACTTTTCCTCCGGTGGATTTGTTGACCTGAACGCATTCGGTTTCAATGTTACACCTATCGATTTCCAATTGCATATAACCAATAAGATGGTTTCCAACTTTAGCTATTAGGTGGTGATATTCTCGGTTCTTGACAGTGGGCCTTCGTTATTTGTAAGCTTGATTTGACATATTGAATTAATCAACTCTGGCTGGTAGGTAGTAAGAATTTATGGCTTTTTTTTTCCCTTTCAGGATCTTGGACTGGAACAACCCTGACGGCATAAAATGGGAATAAGATCTTTTATACCCACTATCCTGTATCAATTCTGTTCTACACGATCTCAATTATATAAATGAGTGGAACTTATGTGAGACCCAGAGAAATATATGAATGAGACCGCATGGAATAAAATAGATACAGAGTAGTAGGTACAGAGAATCTTAAGTGCATAAAATGTGCCAATGAAATATCTCCAATTCTTAACCGTACAACCCCATTAAACGTTGGCACGAACCGTAAGCTTTTTGTCATTGCAGCAAATGTGACCAAGTCCATGAAAGTAAGTGTACATTTTATCAACATTACCACTCTATCCGAGTACAGAAAAGACGCCCACAGAGGAATGGTAATAGGAATGGGAATGAATATTGTGAGGAATGGGAATGGATATTATCATTATAATTATGATGGTTGATTAAGAAGAAGGAATGATTACCATTATTATTGATAGTGGTTGATTTGTAAAAATATTGAGAAATAAAAATTTGTCATATTTTAATTAATTAATTAATTAATTATATTATAATTAATCAATTACAATATATTCATTAATTAAAATATTGTAATTAATTTTAACTGATTATATTGTAACTAATTAATTAATAATATTTTAATTAATTTATTAATTACAATATTTTAATCAATGAATGAATTATTTTTAATTAATTATATTGTAGTTAATTAATTATTAATAATATTTTAATTAATTAACTATAATATAATTAATTAAAATATAATTCATTCATTGATAATATTTTAATTAATTATATTGTATTTAATTAAACATTAATTATATTTTAATTAATTATAATATAATTAATTAACTCATTCCTCTATAACAATGATACTCATTCCTCTAAATTAGAAGAAGAATGGGGTATTACCTAAAAGTGGGTAATTAAAATAATAACCCTATAATCATATCCTCTTACCAAACTCAATCTTTCATTCCATACCCATTTCTCTTTTTTCATACCCACTAAACAAGCACACCCTTACTATGCATTTTCCCATTGACCTCAAGTCAACTCAGCAAAGCAGCTACTTTGATAGCTTCTTTTCCAGAACATATGAGGAGCAAACAAAAACACGACCACACGACAGAAATGCATTAACCCATTAAACTATATTTTAAATATTCAATGAGCATGAGATTTTGTTAGATTTTCCTGTCTGCTGACACCTTTCTGCTCTTTTTTATTTGTTTAAACTCGAAGTGAATTATAATTCTCTAATCTATTGTATAAGAAGTAGGAAATAATCTTCAAAGATTGGTGAGTTTCAGATTATATATATATCGTCTCTTGCAAAAATTGAATCTGATACTTACGACCGCCTTTGCGGTAACATTGGCCGATTGGGGGACCACAAGCAAAGGACAAGAGCAATTAGCAGAATTCACGGGATAATGTATGATTGGAAGGCTGATACTGTCGGAATACTTTAAGCTTTTATTCACATCAGCAGAAGATTTCTCTGATGATCCAAAAATAGATATATACATATCAAGCATACAAGTCATAGTGGTATATGTAGTTTCTCAAAAAATTTCTTTTGTGGCCTGTCCATGCCACTAATAATGCACCATGATAACCTGCTGAGCTTCAAGTTTGATCCCTTCTTTCATCCTCCTTATAAAATCATCACACTTTCTGTTCAATTCTTCTGCACTTGGCAACCCAGTTGCTTCTTCTTCGTCGTCCTGAAGAACAATGACCCTATTACCTTGCTCATCCACTTCAACTACGTTCGTGAACGAGGAATTGTGTTCTTGTCCAACAACCAACAAGGAATTCTTTTCCGTTGCCGGCAATTCCTTGACTTCCTCTGCAACTCCTGCTTTGCTTACTGATGATTCAACCACTTTCTCTGGACTCATTCCAATCTTTACCTTGTCTTCACCACTAAAAATGGCTTCTTGTTGGCAATAGCTAAAGAAACCAGCATTTTTCACTATCAAAACCAGAATTCCATTGCAGAGGAGGAACACGTAGTTCTTGGAAACATTGCAGGCAAACAATTGGATTAGGTTGGACACGGAAGGAAGTAGTGAAGAACACAAAAACATGACAGAAAAGAGAAGTACTAAAGCTAGAAACTTGATAGCAAGTTTGGGACAATGGAGATTGCTAGTTTTGTTTGAAGATTGGTGGTCTTGACACTTCATTGATTCCATTTGCTATGAACGGAAACTTGCTTTAGGATGGAGTCGAGTACTGGAATCGAATGAGAAGGATTGCAGGAATATTGGCTGTTAATGCAGTCTAAAAGCATATGCTTGATGCTTTTATAGAATGGCTTAAGGTCCTGACTATTTGGTCCATTGTATGGTTAGACAGAATTGCCCTTCCCTAACAAAGAAAGATATTCAGGAATCAAGGTAGTTTTAGGGAAATGACCAAGTCATTCAACCACCCTTAATAATTTATACCCTTTTGAAGAGACGGCCATAGGAAGACTTGGAAGGAGGACTGAAGCTGCCAATATCTTTAATAACTTAAACCCTTTTCAAGAGACGACTAGAGGAAGACTTGGAAGGAGGACTGAAGCTGTCATCTAGTAGACTGATGATTACTAATTAGCCTTTCAATGTCTTCCTTTTACATCCATCTGTTATGGTACAACTAAAAACGAGTAAATATTTTTCTTTGTTGAATTTTACAAGCGAAAAAGGTAAACAAAATAATAGGGTAGAATCTGGAAAGCAGAAGTTTCAAAGTATTTAAGTGAGGCCACAGGAACTGCCAGGATAGGCTTGAATTGCTAAATATGATATATTGACCATTTCAAATCCAATATTTCAGTCAATCAACCTTAGTACTTTCTCATCTTGCGCGATTACTCTAAGAAGAATTTCTGACAATCTCTATAGTCTTATTTTGTTTCTTGCTGAAGCAGTAATTCTTGTCATGCTAGAACTTTTCAAGGAAGTGTTACAGATATAGCTTATAAGCTACAAAACAAATGTTTTAAGGTAGAAATGCAAAAATGGGCCGATGTTACTAACAAATCATATACGTTTTCGTTTATAGAACTCGTTCCTTCAAGACGTCGACTGTCTATGACCAACATTCAGTATGCTTTTCAGCCTCCCAACTCCCACTTATGATGTTTCCCTTTTGATGTTATTGCGTAATAGTTCAATATCTTACCTTGAGGTTTTCCTTTACCTAGTCAACTTTCAATAACAGAAGATTGGGACAAAACCTAGTCAAATATAAGTTTAGGTCTTGGTCACGTGTCTACTGATGAAAAGGATGCAAAAGGACGCCATCAGTTGTACAAACTTTGGTATATGAAGATTCTGTGGTTAGAAATGGAACCCTGTCTTCTTGTTCACATTTCCGAGCAAACTATTTCCAAGACTTCACCAAACTCCGTGTCTAAAATTCACGGCGGGTTAATTCCCAATTGATCGTAGGGAGTTGAGTCAGAGAGTGACTGATCCGCATGGAACACCTGTCAAATCTATAATAATATATTATCATTAAAAAGCTAATTATTAAAAAAATATCATAAAATTTATATTATTAACATAAACCTTAAAAACTGATAATAGATAATAGAGTTAATTTTGATTCGAAGTTACAAATGAGTTAACAATTTTAATATTTAGACAATATTAAAATTTAATTTTATTATAACAAGAGTTATGTGTCAAGTCAATGTTGTCTTGACATTTTTTAATATTTTTAGTTAATTTATAAGTCTCATTTTATTTAATTAATTCTGAATTATTAACATGTAACTTCCTTTTTAAAAATATTAAAATCTTATTTATTTTATATCTATGAGACCAGTAACCTTAATTTCCAGTCCAACATCTCAATTTTGTGGTTGTGGAGCCATAATAAATGTAGAAACCCATTTTCCACATATTCACATAGTAGGTAGAAACTTGCATCCTCAGGATCCACACAAAGACCCTCTGACTGCATTAAATTGCCATGATTCACCTACAAACCAAAGGATGATGAAGAAACATGGTAAGTGATATTGATGTTACTATTTAATACCGATTTGTGAACCATCTGAAAATTTTTTTTGCATTAGATCGGATAAGCATAAGTGTATTGAAGAAAGGAGGTTTAATTACCTTCTACAAAATCCTAAGATCCTCATTGGCATTCTATTTTATCTTCTTAACGGCAAAGACCTCCCTATTAAAAGACCCTTTATAGACAGAACCTTGAATTAAGCAGTACTCACTAAATCCATCTGTGGCTTTTTTAAGTTCATCAAGTTTGAAGACCCTGTACTTGTCCAAGCAATTTGATAGATCTGCCAACAAACTAGCCTTCATATTTTTTTAATCCTTTACCTTTCTCCTGAAACGTTGGCATCTTCTGCTCTTCATCCCTTACCTTCTACCTCTTGAAACAACTATACTTTCTATGAACCCAAACACATATTACCAACAACAACAACAAACAAGTAGTTCCTATTCCAATTTCCAATCCCACTATTAAATAATGTCCCCTGTGATTTTTTTCCCAATTCATCCTAGAAGACGAGGGACAAACATCTGCAATTTGTACTATTAATCTCGATAATCGACTCACGAGAATGAATATGGTTCAAAAGTCTATATGTTAATACCATTAACATCTACAATAGACTAAGTTTCTACTCCAAACCTTGAAGTCAAAAATTGATAGATGATCAGAAGGTTGGAACACATAGGATATCAAATAATTCAGTTGGTTTTGCAGAAGAGACAAATCAAGGCATTTGCAAAATATTGGAAAGAATACATCTTGGCCAGTTTGGAGATTAGTTGGAACAAGGGTCAGATTCACCACCCCCACGGACTGTTAAGTGTTAAGGTTTTGAAACTCTTCAGTCGAGACATAGTAGAAAGTGTCACCTTCCTGTTAACTGATTCAAAATAGTAAATTATTGGGTCTTATTTGTTTGGTCGTGTTCTCAATTTGTTAGTTCATGTTTTATTGAGTCAAACAAAAAGTCACTACATCATGTCATAGTGGGATTAGTTAGTAAGTCATTAGTGTCCTATTTTTATGTTTCATTCAATTAAAGGCTTCTATAAGAAACCAGTGTAATGTGTCTTCCTTTTGTGCAGAATAGCAAAGCAAAGTATTTCAATTTCATCATCAGTGTCTTCAATTTCTTCTTCTTTTCTAAATTAAAACCCATTTATCAATCTTAAAGCCAACAAATCTTTTGGTATCGAAGCTGATAGCTCTGGACTTGTGAGTTAGAAAGAAAAATCCTTCAGATATAAAACCAATGACCTCCAATAACACAGCACCTCTTGCTCCCCCAAATTTCAATGGTGAAAACTATCAAGTTTGGGCTGTCAAAATGAAAGCTCAGTTGAGAGGGCTTAATTTATAACAGTGGGTTGATATTGTAAGAGAACTACCAACTTTAGGAAACAATCCAACGCTCAATCAAATTAGAGTCCATGAAGAAGAAGAAGTAAAAGCTCCAAGAACGTTATCATTGATTCATACTGTTGTGTCAGAAATAGTTTTCACGAGAATTATGACTTGTGAAATAGCCAAGGAAGCTTGGGATATGCTGAAATAATTATATCAGGGCAATGATAGGACAAGAAAGATGGAACTGTTGAATCTCAAAAGAGGTTTTGAGACTTTAAGCATGAAGGAGCAAGAGACCATACGGGAATATTCTGATAGGTTGATGAAGGTGGTGAATAAAATTCGAATGTTAGGTGAAGATCTACTAGACAGTAGGATTGTGGATAAGATGCTTATAAGTTTTCCTGAACGATTTGAGGCAAAATTTTTATCTCTTAAAGATTCAAGAGATATCAGTTAAATAACCCTCTCAGAATTAATCAATGCCTTGCAGGCTCAAGAGCAAAGAAGGGTCATGAGGAAAGTTGGAACTAAGCAAATTGATGAAAGAGCTCTTCTAGCCAAATCGTCAAAAGGAAAAGGTAAAATTCCTCAATGTGATCATTGCAAAAAACCGGGGCATAAAGAGAAAGATTGTTGGCATAAGGGAAACCTAAATGTTTCAACTGTAAAAGATTTGGACACCTACAGAAAGACTGCAGATTGAAAAAGGAACAAGCAAATATGGTGGAGTTGGTTGATGAAGAAAATCTTTTTTGAACGTTGGTGAGAAGTGCACCAAGATATGTTTGGAGAGACGTGCTCCAATGATTGCAGGTTAGTGAGAAGGACATCAATAGAATGATGAGAATTGCATCAATTGGTGAAGAGAGGTGCTTTATAAAGTCACCACATTAATATTCTTTATGATCCTAAATGGTCGATAGTCACTATCATTTGGCTTATCTGGTTCTCCAAATTTTGAATGTTAGACTTTATAACTTAAAATTGAGATCTCATCTTTTGCTGAAAATGTTTTAAATCTTACTATAATTGAAAAGTGTTATTTTCAAAAGACTTATCCATATCTTTTAATGATGTACTTAAGGTAGAGGAGGAGGCTTGTGGTTTAGGTTGAAATTGTTGTTCACCCTATAGCTTATGTGGGAAGTAGTTTTACTACCTATTTCCTACATAACTTAGGTCTGGGTGGTCTCTCCAATTTGGGTTATAAGTTTAGGAATATAGGTTTTACTGTTAGGAAAAATTTCCTCCTATAATATTATCATACTCCATATTTCCCTCTTATAGAGTTACACAACCATTTGTTGATTAGTTTGCATTTACACATACCCTATAATCTTTCAATTAAACTTACCCTATAATAATATGTCTAACAAAGGATGTTAGTTCATCTAAATGATATTTTATAGATGAATTTTTAACCTCATTTAGTCTACAAACATTATTATAAATTCCAAATCATTTAGTGTTTACTGCCATATGTTTAATTAAGGTCGTTTCCCCTCAAGAGTCTTCTCACCTAATGGTTTACCACTTGCTACATCTACTAAACTCCTATCTATAGGTAATAATCCTTCATAGAAGTATTGGATAATGTTGCTCCTTTGTAACTGGAAGGTCACGGGTTCGAGTCACAAAAATAACCTCTTTGTAAAATACAAAGGGAAAGTTGCATACAATTGATGACTCTCCCCCAACTCTCATAAAACAGGGAGCTTTATTCACTAGGGTAGCCCTTTTTTTTAGATGTATTGGATAAGGATTTGCCTCGTGATATTATGATGGGGGCAGCTGACACTAACTTCTTGAAGCATTCCTAATACCTGGAAAAGGATTCTCCTTGGTGTTGGTTTATCCCACAAATTCCCTACCTTATGATTGTTGTCTTTAATGTTCAAAAGTACATCTCCAAAAACAACCTTTTCATTTTCATCCATATGTTAACACTCCCAATAAAAAATTAAAATGCCAATCTTTTGTCGCATCCTTTAGTGAAAGTGGAAAAGCTCTTAACATGAGTTACTTTGCTGTCACCCTTGAAGGTTTCATCCTAAGACAAACAACATCATTCTCCTTGAGATGCTTATAAGCATCCTCATCTATAAGACCATGAAAATTGGAAAAATATGTTTCAATCTAAACTTTAGCTCAAAAGTAATAAGTTAAGCAAAATTTGCAAAAGTAATGCATAAAGGCCTTTGAGTTAAGTTTAGGGTAGCCAACTCTTTTAAAGTTCTTAGATTGGTCATGGCTTCTTCCAAATCGATTATTTTCTCTAATCATAGAGTTGTTATGTTTTCCTTATACAACCTTTATAATGTCCTTTCAATATCGAGATAATTTGACAGGGTCATGAAAAGGAGATCCAGTCACTATCATATATAAACATTAATAAACTTAAAGATCAGAAATAACTATAAAAACTAATTAGAAACATATATATATATACACACAGACACACACACACAAAACACAAATTAATATAAAAAATAAAAACTATATATATAATATATATATATACACACACACACACACACAAAACACTAATTAATATAAAAAATAAAAACTAAATCACTTCACTCCTGTGCAAAGATGACAAAATTTTGATCAATGTGTCAAACACAATAAAAAATAATATCTAACTTTGCACAACTAACTTTGTAGTAATGGTGAGAAAGGATCATATCCATAGTGAGTATGTCTTTAACTTTTGTAATAAATAAACCAATTTTTTAGATTAGGGGTCTTGGTTAAATTCAATTAACAAAATAAAATAAAACTAAAATATTAAAGACACTCAAATCAAATAATACAAAATTGATATAATTAGTTGGTGGATTTCAAATCCAGTTCACGTTTCAATCTCGACCTTTATATGAATGTGCATAATCAATCATCATGTTGTTCTTGTACCTCTCTTTGAAACTATTAATTGTAGATTAATAACAAGGTTTATTAATCCTAGTTTTCCCTTAGGTTGTATCTAATTAAAATAAGCTCTTTAATTAGGTCTAGCTATCAGATAACATAAAATAAGCTATCTAAATTTAGTATGGCAACTGCATTATAGAATAAGAAAATAAGTTAATCTAAGCAACAACCACATATGCTCAGGTCATTTAACTTATACTATGTTATCCCTAATGATGCTCGACCATTAGTTTACCATAAGTGAATTAGATGTACAATGATTTTGTACTGCAATCTAGATTCCGTCAATGAATACATACATGAATAATCTAGTAGGCCCATCTAAATTATTCATAAATAAATCCACAAATTAAACACAAAATAATGTATTCAATCCTAAAATAGAGTTAAGAACAACATCACTAGATTAATTAATCCCTGAACTTGTTTGTCAGCCTCTATATCCCTTTAAACTGGAAAGATAAAATTAGCTTTTTGTAGCTCCCAAAAGGAAAGGGAATTTACCTCCTTTTAAGTCTCTAGTCTCTTCATACCCTTTATCCTCTTAAATGCCCTCTTATAGTGCAAAATTAGTATTATATAGTTATATATGGTCAGCTACCTGAGAGTGTAAGCAACTGTGTATGTTAATTTGGTAAAAATTACAGAGTTACATAGTCTTAGATAGATTCATAACCAATATATATAGATGTATAAGTCACCTACATGACCGTATAAGTCCATACATGGGTGTTTAAATCTCATGGTTTCTTAAGACAATATCTTTGAGTTCATACATGTTTCCAGTGAGTTACAGGTTACCATACATAGCTGTGTAAGTCATAGTAACTCTAAATCTTACATTCTTTGTCTTGTATTCACCCTAATTCATCTCCTTCTTGCTCCATGAAGCCAAATAAGATAGAACATCAATAGACAGATACCAAGGATGTGGATTTACCTCAGTTTGTTTCTCGTTCCTCCAACTAGTACCTAAATCAAAATATGAACCAAAATAAGTATCTTCAGTGCAACGTAAAATTAATCACTAAGCATTAGGGAATAAATATATCAAAAATCAAGCATTTATCAAGTTGTATCTCTAGCAAATTTAATCCTCACTACTTGTATTGTAATCTAATTATATATATCATCTGCTGATCTTAATGTAAAAAATTTGAAATTAAATTAAAATTTCAAAGAGTTCCAAGTCAACACAATAAAACCATGAATCATTCTCAAGAAAACTAGAATATTTCATTAAATAAAAACATCAATTATAAACATCAAGTTATAGGGTCCAGCTAACCTAAATCTATATCCCAATTAGTTCATGATAAAACAAAAAAGCCATAAAAAACAAGAAAAGAAAAAATAAAGCATTTTCATGGTTCTTAAATCTTTAAAGTCCTTGATGACTCTTGATGGATTCTTTATTTCTTTTCCTAAGGTTGCTCTTCTCTTAATCTCCACTATTTTAAGTTAGCTCCTAATTAAATTTTTTAGCTCCAAAAGTCTCCTCTCCTTTTTTTTTTCTCCACCTTTATATTTAATACATGAAACCTTATATTTTTTTGCCTAAAAATACTCAAATACGATATTGTATTAGGCTCCTGTATAACTTAAACAATCATTATCTAACTTTCATATAATAAATCACCACTAGTACAAGTCAAAACATGGGACTATATTTCTACCATATTGGCAAACATAGGCTAAATACGATAGGATATCATAGTTGATGGAGAAGCAAAATGCTCCCTCTTAAACGTAGATAGAAGACAGGGGTGTGTTAGTATTATGTTATTTAGTAGAGAATTCCAAAACATAATGTAGTAGGTTTCAACAAAGGGACGAACATCATACCATATTGATATCGTGTTTTGAGTCCTTCACTTAAAATCTGCTAAAATTGCTCCAAATTAACTCAATTATTCTCCAAATTCATTCCTTTTCAATGAAGGGTTAAAATAAGACATGAAATAAGTACCAAATTCTATAAAAACATCAAATACAATTATACTACTATCAAAATTCATATTAAAACATAGTCTATTTAGTATATATCATAGTTAAAATTCTACACTTGGTCAAAGAAAAATAGAACATTAAGATTTATTAAACTGTGAGAAAACAATATGATTTATTAAAATGTGAGGTTAAAATTTATTTTTACGGTTGAATTGATATGGAGTATCAATTATTCTTGTATATTCATCTTTATGATTGGGTCACTTAATTATAAGAAAGGATTAATAGTTTATTAATTGTTAGAATCCATTATTGTATTAGATACTAAATTTATAATTTTTAATCACTCTAATTTATGAAGTGAATAAGGTTTAATAAATTTACTGAATTGAATACAATTGCATGTTTTGTGTTATTTTATTTCATCTATCTTTTTAGTTTTTAAAACTATTACTCAATTAAATCCTAGGTTCATGTCTTAGGGCTATTTAATAGTTACGATTAACTTAAAGAGAGACAAGAATTAATTCTGAGAGTGAATATTCAATGTATTAATTACTAATGTATTTTTATTAAATTCAAATAATTTTATTAATAAGAAGAACCTTAAATAATGAATAAGTAGTCCAAACATAAAAGTACTATTGAGCTAAACACAGCAACTTAAGGTAACATCTATACATCCTAATAAACTTAAATTGAAGTTAGAACCTAAGCAGGACTCCTTAGAGTGAGTTAAACTACCAGCGTTAGTTGGAATCCTTTTTGCACCTGTTAGATGGGTTTAGTTTTCATGCAAATTTCATTAGTTGGATTAGACAATGCTTAACAATTGCCTCATTTAGTTCTCTAATCAATAGAGAACTAAAAAACCTGATCAAGGGTAAGAGAGGTTTAAGGCAAGGTGATCTAATTTCACTATTCCTCTTTATTTTATGCGTGGAAGCTCTTTTAATATTAACAAAGCATAATATAATGTATGATACGAGTTTTAAATACCATTTTAAACGTAGGAAGTTAGAGCTCTTTAAATTATTTTTTACAGATGACAATATCTTATTATCTAGAGCTCATAACATGTATGTGAGCACTTTAATGTCTTCTCTCCACACATTCAAGGAATTATTGTGTTTGGATTTAAATATTAGGAAAAGTCATGTAATTGATTTAGTTAGTGCTCATCATCTTATTAGATGGCTCTCCTCAATCATCATCCTATTAGATGGCTTCTATCCTTTTAATTAAAATTCTTCTAATAATAAATTATATAACCCATATTTTTGTATTATTTAATAACTTAAAAAGTTATATATATTTATCCTTTTTTTCTGTTGTCAATGTTGAGTGATAGTGAAATAAAATTTTGATATGTAAACTCCTTTACTTTTTCTTTGAGGGTTTTGTGCCTCTTATGTGGCACTTCTACATTGATATATTAGGAGATGAAGGTTACTTCATACTTTCACAAAGTAATGAGAATGTTAAGAACATTATGCTGCATTTAAATACACATAATATTCATTCAAACAATAAATATCATCTTTAGCAGTTAGTTTTTCCTTTAAGTCACTTTAAATTTGACTGTAAGAAGTGAGAAATCTTATTTAAAATAATTTTCAGCTTATGGACATGCAGAGAAACAACAAATCTAGCAATCTCACTTGTTATTTCAGTGTAGTTTCAGTTGATTTAACTTTACTTGTATAGAATTTCTAGCTTTGCAACAAGTGACCATCTTTTGGGAGTTAGATTCTTTAATGATGTATATCTTTTTTTTATTTTCTTGTTTCTTCTTCTTTATAAAATAAATTGTTAGCTCAAGGTTTATAATTAATAATTTTGATGATAACTGTATAATATTTCAGAATTCAAATTGGATTTATTTCCTTACATAGACAACAATATATTTCTTAAAAGTAAATAAAATAATGGAACAATTGCTTTCTTTCTTATAGGAACATTCTTTATAAACTTAGCTTTTTAGAAATGGTTCTATGACATCCAGAAGGATCTTACTAATTCGAATAATTAGCTTTGGAAGCCTTGATAGAACGTTTATCTTAACGTATTGAAGATTTCAGCAAAGATAATATCAAAGATTAAGCAATGACTAGTTTAAGAAAATGTCCACTTAAAGAATAGCCATTGTATTTGCAAAAAATATTAACTTGCGAAATATCTTAGAACATTAATATTCTTGAAAGTTATATTAAACTCTTTTTGCTTTAGAAAGTGATATCCTCTATTAAAAAGTAATATCACTCTATTAAGAGAGACTGTTAAATCTTTTAACATTTCTTGTCGAGAGCTTGCAGAGGCTAGCAAATACTACTAATGTGGAAGGTTGAAGAACCTTAAAAAATATACATTTGCAAGCTTGAAAAGGCTCGTCAAATTACTATTTGGTTTTATAGTAAAACACTCAAGTTGGATACTTGGGGATTGCACGTACGCTTCGCTATAACTCGAACCAGTATAAATCTACTGTGTCATCTTTTGTTTTTACTTTTAAATTTTCACATTATAAGTTTGTATTTTCAAGAGGCTTCTTCAACTTTACAATAAACTCCTTCTGTTTTTATATTGCAAGAGGTTTCTTTCAAAAGTGAGCAAGCTCCTATCGAATAACAGACTCCTTTCTTTTTTAACACTAGCAGGCTCCTATCGTTTTGAGTGTTAGCAATCTCCTTTTGAATCTCCTTTCAAAATAATAGGCTCCTCTCTTTTTCAACGTTAACAATATCCTTTCGAAAGTTTATAGGACCTTCTATTTATAAATTTATTTTGTTCAAGTAGGAATTTATCGATTTGAAAGTACTTTAAAAAATTTTACACACAATTCACCATCTCTTGCGTGTGTTTGCCTTATCATTTAGTATTAGAGCAAGGTTTCGCATTTATTATATTTTATAGCATGTGATAAATCATGGAAAACAACTTGAAAAGCCTTAAAGGATAATCCATCTTAAAGCCTCCTTATTTCAATGGAAACAACAATTCCTATTGGAAAGAGAGAATGACCATTTATCTTCAATCTGTAGATATTGAAATATAGCCAGCTGTCAAAGCTAGATCCACTCCTCCTGCTACTAACAACGTAGAAGTGTGGACTGATTCCGATAGCAGAAATGCACAGTTGAATGTCAAAGTAAGACATCATTAGATTTGTGCACCGTCTCCATAAGAGTATGAAAAGATATCCTACTATTTTACAGTAAAGGAAATGTGGGACAAACTTTAAGTCACCTTTGATTGAGTGAATAAGGTAAAGAAACATAGAATAAGTCTTTTAGTGCATTAATACGAGACTATTTGCATGAAATAAGGAGAAATAATAGACGAATTCTTGGGGCATTTCAACAACTTCATCACTGCCTTGAAGAACTTGGGCAAGATATATCCCAATGATGAACTCGTAATAAAGATTATTATATCACTAACAAAAGAATGGAGACCAAAGGTGATAGCTCTAGAAACTACAAAGAATCTTGATACCTTCTGTTAGAGCTCGTTCCCGGACCTCAACCAAACATGCGGAATATCATAGAACGTGAGCATTTTCTAATACCAAACACCTTGACCATTATCGAATTATCTTCTCAAAACTCCCCTTTTTCTAGGCTCAACTCAGCTCTTAGAACTGTCGATTACTACGATGGTAGTCGACTTGTCCATTTACTCCTTTTTAACCTGAATACCTCAATGATCAGCGTTGGTGAGTCAACACTTTACACATATACTTGCTACGGGGCTATTGGTATAACTTCTCCTATAAACATCCAAACTAGGGTTTCTTTGGATAGATTGAAAGAGAACCTCAAAAGCTACTACTTTCATGAAGACCTCGAAGGCCAAATTTATCTTCTAAGGGGTCAAAAATAGGGCAGAAGATAACTATGAATAGTAACCTAGACGATAGCGTGAATAGTAACACAGAGGATGCACTTTAACTCAAATAACTTCTTAACTCCTCCTTATAATCCTTGGCCCATAATCTATCATCTGTGTTCTATCCTCTGTGGTTGACTTTAATCTTCTGGGTTGACCCCTTATCATCTATGACTTATCGTCTGAAGTCTGTGAACAGTAACACAGACGAAGTCTGTGAATGGTAACACAGACGCTACTCTGTGAACAGTAGCACAGACGCTACTCTGTGAACAGTAGCACAGACGAAGTCTTGTATAACGCAAAAGCTACTCTGTGAACAGTAGCACAGACGAAGTCTGTGAACAGTAACACAGACGAAGCCTTGTGTAATACAGACGAAGTCTGTGAACATTAACACAGATGATCCTATCGTCTATGTTCTATCTTCTATGTGTTACTCTACCCACCCTTTCCTCTGTGTTCTGACGTCAGCACAGAGGATACTTATACTCTTCAATCCTCCTTGCCTCTGTGTTCTGACGTCATCACAGAGGATACTTA
>JANZXP010000009.1:8417135-8427991 GCA_027576715.1 Erythroxylum flavicans
TATAACTTTATATATATATACAGATATATATATATATATATATATATATATATATATATAGCAAGACTAATTAGGGAATGTAATCCCTATAATCTAGAGATTATAATCCTTGTAATCAGTTCATAATTCCTAATCTATAACACTCCCCCTTAAGTTGGAGCATAGATATGAATCATGTCTAACTTATTACCAATATAATTGCCTCAAGTACCATTCAGGGCTTTTGTGAAAATGTCTCTGAGTTGTTCTCCAATTTTGACATATCTTATAGAAATCAAGTTTGTGCTATACTTTTTCATGAATAGAGTGGTAGTCAATTTCAATATGTTTAATTCTTTTGTGAAACACTTAATTAGAAGCAATATGTAAAGCAATGTGGTTATCACACCATAATTTTGTTGGTATTGAGGCTTTAAAACCAATTTCAGATAATAGTTTGTATATTCAAAGTATCTTGCACGTTGCCTATACCAATTTTAGATTCTGCACTGAATCTAGATACAATATTTTACTTCTCACTTTTCATGAGACCAAATTTCCCCCAATAAAGACACAATAGCTAATCGTAGAGTTCTGATCAATCATAGAACCTACCTAATTAACATTTGAAAAACATTAAATGTGAGTATGTCCATAATTTTCATACAGTATCCATCATCCAGAAGCTCCCTTTAGGTAACATGGATTTGTTCTAAGGCCACCCAGTGATGAATAGTTAGAGATGACACGAGTTGACTTATAACATTGATAGAATATGCAATATCAAGGCAAGTTATGTAAGATAGTTCAATTTTCCAACCAATCTTCTATATTTTTCAAGGTCTTCAAGCAAGTCTTCGTCCTCAGTGAGTTGTAAATTAGGGGGCATTTTGGTACTGCTGAATGACTTAGCTCCCACATTTTTCGTCTTAGTTAATAAATCAAGTACATATTTCCTTTGGGACGGGAAAATACTTTTCTTTCTTCTTGTTACTCTCCTCGAACAACAAACCTGGGTCGTTGCTCCATGACTTCCTTCTAAAGGTCACCATATAAGAAGGCATTTTTGATATCTAACTGACGTAGAGGCTAATCAAAGGTAACTGCCACAAAAATGAATAGCGGAATAAATGTTACTTTAGCAATAGGCGAGAAAGTATCAAAATAATCCATACCATAAGTCTGAGCATAGCCTTTTGTGACAAATCATGCTTTAAGTCAAGCCGTTGATCCATTACAATTGACTTTGAATGCAAAAATCGATTTACATGCAATGGACTTCTTTCCAACAGGTAAGTTTACTAAATTCCACATAACATTAACATCTAAAGCATTCATCTCCTCTATCATAACATTGTGCCAACTAGGATGAGATAAAGCTTTATGAACACTTTTCGGGAGAGACAGTGGAATCAAGTGAAACAAGAAAAGAACATGAAGAGGAAGATAAATAATCATAAGAAACAAAAGAGGAAGATAAATCCTAGCAGTCATATATAACTACGTAATTCTAAATCACTTTCCTTTTCTTTCGTGTCATTGTATTAGAGTCCTAGAGTTTCTTATCTTGAAATTCTTCTTTGAGTGGCCTTCATTGCTGCGGTTGTTTTTGGGATTTCATTCTTCTGTTTTCTTCTTGTGCCTAATATGCCTGCATTCAAAATTATCATTCCCAAAATAAATGAAGGTTTAGATAAAAGAGTTCTTAATAGTTAGTAGATTGAGAAATTGAAAAGTTTATTGAGATGTCTTGGGTAGTCCTATAGAACTAGTTCTTTGGCTGTGTCAAGTACACATTTATTTATTTTTTGCATGAACATGTATTATGACAATACTTGGATAATTGAATTTGATGTCATAGACCATATGACTCACTCCTCACATTTATTTTATACATATACTCCATGCCCTAATAATAGGAAAATTGTGGTGGCCAATGGTTTGTTAGCTACTATTGCAGGAGTAAGGGATGTATATGTTTCACCTTCTCTCTGTCTACATTTCCCCCATGCAGTTACTGCACTTCTAAAAGATCTTTTATACTGTACCCTAGCCTAAAGTTAGTTCTATAAATGACTTGCAACAAGAAAACTAAATGCAATAGCTAAATGATAGTGTTCAATATTGATCAGCCATAGACTTTTGGTTTTAATTTTCAGGTTGGAAAGCTGTCAAACAGGCTGTTTTACTTGTCAATCCCTCCAAATATTTTCGTTGACGTGGTGAGATGTGCAAGCCTTAGAGCGTCTTCAACGAAAGGGTGGACTAGGGTCATTGTTGAAAAGCCGTTTGGTCGTGACTTGGAGTCATCTCGTCAGTTAACCAGATGTTTAAAGCACTATCTAGCTGAAGATCAAATATTCAGGTCCTTTCTGCTTTATTGCTATTTGATAAGAAATTGGATCAAAATTTAGGAGAAAGTCTGATTGTGTGAGATTTCATTTAGGATTGATCATTACTTAGGCAAGGAGCTAGTTGAGAATCTGTCAGTGCTTCGTTTCTCCAATCTTGTTTTTGGGCCCCTGTGGTCAAGAAATTACATTCGCAGTGTGCAGCTGATATTTTCTGAAGATTTTGGAACGGAAGGCCGTGGAGGGTGAGATACATATATTATCTCATGATGCTAAGTTCAGAAGAAATTATTATTTTCTTAATGACACAACTGATAAACCGAATTTGCTTATATGTTCAGATATTTTGACAACTATGGCATTATAAGAGACATAATGCAAAATCATCTGCTGCAAATACTGGCTCTTTTTGCAATGGAGACACCTGTTAGCTTGGATGCTGAGGACATCAGGAATGAGAAGGTATCCTTTTCCGACCAATCTTCATGGTTTGTTGACAAATGATGTCATAGAGTAGAATGTCCTTGATCCAGGTAAAGGTTCTAAGGTCAATGAAACAACTGGAACTTGAAAATGTAATTGTTGGCCAATACAAGGGCCACAGCAAGGGTGGTAAATCATTCCCTGGTTATACAGATGATCAAACAGTTCCAAAGGATAGTCTTACGCCAACATTTGCTGCAGCAGCACTTTTTATTAATAATCCCAGATGGGACGGGGTGCCTTTTCTGATGAAAGCAGGCAAAGCTCTTCATACTAGGCGGTAAGTATAATTTCTACTTTTCCTGGAGGACGCTCCCTCTATCTGCAGTCTACATTTTCCTTCTTACTTTGCAAATTGTAGGGGCAATTAATTCTATGACCTGAAAGTATTTGTGTGAAAATTCAGAGCAGAGATCAGGGTGCAGTTCAGACATGTCCCTGGCAACTTGTACAGGAGGAATTTTGGAACTGATTTGGACAAGGCTACAAATGAGCTTGTACTTCGTGTACAACCCGATGAAGCTATATATCTGAAGATCAACAACAAAGTTCCTGGTCTTGGAATGAGACTAGATCGCAGTGAGCTTAATTTACTTTATCGAGCAAGGTATGATAATAATGCAGTCATTTCTTTTACAGAGCTAGTATTAACAATTCAGTTGCATGGGCTAACATAAAGTGGTAGTTTATAATTATTATCATCCAAGATTTTCATTCCAACCCGGTGGATCACATTCATCATATTGTCTTGGAGTCTCGAAAAAAGAAACCTAGTTTGACATCTTCACTCACAAGGAGATAGCCACTGGTGAGGGACAGACATTGTTAGATCATTTTGTTCTTCTGATTTCTTGGCAGTGAATCATAGCTAGACTTTTGAATGGCCGGTGAAATGTATCTTTTTAGATCACATTTACTGCAGAAGCTGGATATTGAAATCCGGAGTGACTATTAAGTTACAGAGCAGATATAAAATCCCTTTTTGATTAATTTTGCTACACTTTAATGTGAAGATATCCGAGAGAAATACCGGATGCCTATGAGAGGCTACTTTTAGATGCAATAGAAGGAGAGCGAAGATTATTCATCAGGAGCGATGAGCTTGATGCTGCCTGGGCATTATTCACACCATTGTTAGAAGAACTTGAAGAGAAGAAGACTGTACCAGAGCTCTATCCCTACGGTAGCCGAGGCCCAGTTGGAGCACATTATCTTGCTGCAAAGCACAATGTAAGATGGGGAGATCTCACTGATGACTCGTGAATGAGAGTAGAACTTCATTTGATAGTTCCAATTGTGTGGTGCGCTTAGCCCCAGAAACGTGTTCTTATAAATGCTTGACTGGTTATGTTAATTGCTGTTTCTCGCAAAACGATGATTAAGGTTGATTCAAGTTGCCGACTGTAACTTTTATATTTTCCAGTTTCTCCATCAATTTCATGGAAGGATATGCACACGAGTAGAATAATACCGTTAGCCCAAAGATACTTTTTTTAAGACGTAGCTGAATGGGATTTAGTTCGGTAAGGTTAATTTAGGCGTCAATGGTTCTATTTTCTCGATAATTTCATAAGAACCAATATATTTATGGTTCAACTTGTTCTTCTTTCCGAATCTTAAAACTCCTTGCCAAGGTGAAACTTTCAGAAACACTTTATCCCCTACACTGTATTTCATATCCCTTCAGTACTGATTCACATAGCTCGTATGTCTATCTTGAGCTACTTTTATTCTACTTCGGATTAGTTTTATCTTATCTACAGTATCTTGTATCAATTCCGGGCCTTCTACCATCTCAAACTTTCTTTGTCTTAATACATAGGAGATCGACATTTTCTACTATACAGTGCCTTATAAGGTATCATTCCGATACTACTGTAATAGTAGTTGTTATAAGTAAACTCAATCAAGGTTATATACTGATCTCGTGCTCCTTGAAACTTTAATGTACATGCTCTAAGCATATCCTCAACATTCTTAATTGTCCTCTCACTCTGTCCATCTGTTTGAGGATAAAATGCAGTACTAAAGTTTAACTTCATACCTATAGCTGATTGTAGACTCTTCTAAAATTTCGAAGTAAATCTGAGATTCCTGTCTAATACAATGAACATTGGAATCTCATGCAGTCTAACCACTTCATCTACATACCTTCGAGCCAACTGGTCTAGTGAGTTAGTCTCTCTCACTGATAAGAAATGGGCCGACTTAGTCAATCGGTCTATCACAACCTATATGACTTCGTATTTCATAGGAGTTTTTGGCAATCCCATTATTAAATCTATGGTAATTCGTTCCCATTTTCACTCCGGAATAGGTAACGAATGAAGCTTCCTAACTGGAGCCTGATGTTCAGCCTTAATTTATTGACAAGTTAAGCACTTAACTACATAGTCAGCTACTTGCTTCTTCATTCCTGACCATCAAAAGTGCTGTTTTAGCGTATTATATGTCTTTGTAGTATCAGGATGCATAGAATAAGCTACTACATGCGCCTTCTCTAGAATTTCTCTCCTCAAATTATCAATGTCAGGCACACACAACCTCTGTTTCAACCACAATGTTTCATCCCTCAATTCAAACTCAGAATGTGGATTCATTTTCAACTTCTCTATAAGGTTTACCATTTCAGGATCTTTATTATGTACCTTTCTAATTCTGTCATGCAATATCGGCCTCAATCTTAGTGTAGAAATCAATGCTTCATTTTGCTCTAGATTTAATTCTACATTCAAAGCTCTCAATTGAACCAAACTCTGTAACCTCGATAACTGAATCTAAGCTACACTGCTATTTGACTTCTTACTTAATGCATCTGCTACAACATTAGCTTTTCCTAGATGGTATTCAATAGTACAGTCATAATCCTTTAATAACTCTATCCATATCATCTGTCTTATGTTCAACTCCTTATGATTTAGCAGATACCTCAAGCTCTTATGATTAGTGTATATTTGGAATGTCTATCTATATAAATAATGTCTCCATATTTTTAGAGCAAAAACCATAGTTACAAGCTCTAAATCATGTACCGGATAGTTTATCTCATGAGACCTTAATTGTCTCAATGTGTAGGCTATCACCTTGCCATACTGCATCAACACACACCTTAAATCCTGATGCAAAGCATCACTATATACTACATAGCCAGCAGTTCCTGATGGAATAGTCAACACCGACGCTGTAGTCAACTGATTTTTCAGTTCCCAAAGCTTTTTTAACAATCTTCATTCCATCTGAAAACCATCTTCTTCCTCAAAAGTTTAGTCAGAGGGGCTGAGATCAATGATAACCCTCGATAAACCTCCGGTAATATCTGGCTAATCCTAAGAAACTCTAGATTTCTGATACATTCTTTGGAGCCTCCCATTTCATTACTATCTCTATCTTCTTTTGATCCACTTGAATACCTTGCCCATTTACTATGTAACCCAGAAACACTACTTGACTCAGCCAAAACTTACATTTATTGAATTTGGCATAAAGCTGTTTCTCCCTCATAATATATAAGATTACTCTCAAGTGCTCAATATGCTCTTCTCTGCTCTTTAAGTATACTAAGATGTCATCAATGAACACAATTTCAAAACAATCTAGGTAGGGCTGAAATACCTTATTCATCAATGCCATAAATGCAACTAGGGCATTAGTCAACTCAAACGACATTACTAAGAACTCATAATGCCCATACCTATTTTTGAACGCACTCTTCGATACATCAGTCTCTGCTATTTTCAACTGATAGTACCCAAACCTTAACTCCACCTTAGTGACCACTTGAGCTCCCTAAAACTGATCAAAAAAATTGTCGATTCTAGGCAATGGGTACTTGTTCTTTACTGTTACCCGATTCAGATGCCTATAATCAATGCACAGTCTCAACCTTCCATCCTTCTTTTTTACAAATAAGATTGGAACTCCCTAGGGTGAAACACTGGGTCTAATGAAACCTTTTTCCAACAACTCTTGCAACTGAACCTTCAACTCCTTCAATTCCACAATTGTCATCCTATATGGAGCAATAGATATAACAGTAGCACTTGGAACCAGATCGATCGTGAACTTTGTTTCTCGATCTAGAGGTAAGCCAGGTAGCTTAGCGGGAAACAGATCCAAGAATTCCCTAACCATAGTAATGTCCTGCACATTTGCTCAGTTTGAGTATCGATGACGTGAGCCAAATAAGCCTCATATCTCCCTTGCATCAACCTCAAGACACTCATGAATGAAATCACCTGATTGGTACCGCTTGACTAATACCTCTGAATACTGCCCTCGGCTGATTAGGAGATTCTAATATTATGTCTATTATATAGCAATTCATGATCGCCCTATGAGTAGTAAGTCAATCCATACCTAGGATAACATCTATTTCCTTTAACTGTAACACAATCAAGTCTGTCTCTAACTCTGCCTATTCAATTCGAATCAGACACCTCTTGTAGACTTCTCTTACTATGGTAGTACTACCTATTGGTGTACTCACCTCTAATCCATATCTCAATAGCTCTCTATCACAATGTAATCTAGATGCCAAATGCAGTGCGATAAAGGAATGCATAAATCCAGGATTTAGCAATGCAAAAGCCTCAAAAGTAAATATAAGTAACACACCTGCAACGACATCTGGAGAATCCTGAGCCTCTTGTTTAGTCACTGCATATACTTGAGCCTGAGATTACGGTTGGTTGCTTCGCACCTCAATCTTGACAGTAGGACTCTCAGAGCTCATTCTGCCTCTACCACGACCTCTTTGTCCAGACCCGCTAGCTTGGCTCTGCTAGACAGTAGTCTTTGTTACTCCTCCTCCTCTCCTTCCAGATGGTGTTCTAAACATAACAGAACAATCTTTGATCTGATGCTCAAATGAGCCGCATCGAAGGTACGCTCCAAATAACTTCCAGCATTCCCCAACGTGCTTCTTCCCACAGTGTTCATAGTTTCGCAACTAACTCGATACTGCCCCTCTTCCACTGCCAGACTGTATGAAGCTACCCCTCTATTTGAACCCCGACTATCTTGATCTAATCGGTAGTCTAAAAACTCAGTTCTAACGCTTACTGAACCTTCTGCCAGAACTGCCTTAAGATTCACTGGGCCTCTTCAATCTGGACTCTAATTTGTACTCAGACTGAATATCGTTCAATAATTGTTCGATTCATATTGAGACAACCCGTAGTTATAAAAAACTGCTAAGGTTAGAAATAGCTAACCTTGTCTGAATCTCTATGTTCAGCCTATCTTCAAATCTCCTGCACTTGTCTTCCTTAGTACGAATCAAGGCAGTAACATACCCCATTAGTTTGTTAAACTTTATCTCATATTCTACCACAGATAAACTGCCCTATTTAAGATCCATAAATTCCTTCATCTTTCGGTCCAGGTAGATCTTGGGCATATAGTTCTCTTTGAAGACCCTCAGAAATTCTTCCCACTTCAAGTTTCAAGGCTTGGTGGTACTACCTAGAACAGTTTTCCACCGTTGGTAAGCTGGGCCTTGCAGTAAGGAAACAGCATAGTCGAACCTCTCGTCCGACTCACAATCCATCTTGTCAAAAATTCTCTCCGTTCTCTCTAGTCATCCCTCAGCTTCTGCAAGGTCTGTACTTCCGTAGAAGTCCACGGTCCTTTGCTTTTGCAATTTGTCATACCTCCTTTGCCTTCTCTCTAGAATTTTTTGAGGCATTATCTCCGGTCGCGACACGGAAGACTCCCTACTGGCTCCGACTAACTCTAGGTCGTTTATGCTAGCTGACCTATAATAGGCAATAACTTCAATTATTATTTTCATTTCTCACGATAACTATATCTAACATTCATATATATCTCTATGGATGCTAACTATGCTCTGATACCATCCACTGAAGCACCCCACTCCTATCTAACGCGTACACGTACGCCCTTTAGACGTCTTTGCATGTGCCCGACAAAAATGGCGGGCTAATTATATCACTTTCAAATATTATATGGGATCATAAATTAAAACATAAATATCAATATCTAAAACCCAAAAAATTCATCATTTCATTTCATAAACCATGATTTACAATGTAGCATTACATATAATTTTCACGTTTATACAAAGACAACTTATCAGAGTTCACAGCTCTATCTACAAAGTACATATATACATGAGGAATTAACAAAAATATTAACTAAATCCTTCAATCTTAGCTGACCGACTTTAGAGCCATGTCCAAATTCCAAAAGTTGTACCAGATCTCTTCTAAACGGTCTTAGAAGCTAAGTCATCACTCTCATACCTGAAAAATCAACGTTGCTATTTTGATGAGTTTTGCGAATTTAGTTGAATAATCATTTTCGATGGTTTACTCATATCACACATATCACATCAACGCATACAATAACATAACTCGCAACATTTAATTACTCATGTATCATTACAAAATACTTGGTACATATATGTTCACATTTTTCATTCAATTAAATTTCACATTTCAATTGCAATCATTCAAATCATATAATTCATGTGTATATGTAATGTTCATGAGATTCACATTCATTTATTATGTTGTTGTGATTGAATGCCTTTTTTACTGTCCCGTATCTATTATGGATACCGGGCTTATTAATATTGTCCCTTATCCGTTGGAGATACATGGCTCATTTTACATAGCGAGCTAGAGGCTCTTACCACAGTCTAAGGTTTAAGTTTTTTTTCACTAACAACTCCGGTCATAACTGCCTTTGTGTTTCAAGTATTCATGTAATGAAATGCACCATGCGTTTTCAATCATTATGCTCATTCTGTCACATTCACATTCATTCTCATTCACATTTGTCATCAGACTTTGATCTACCATTTAACATACTAGTTGAGAATCATTTAGTCAATCATATTCACATTCAAGTAGCACTTCCAATGCTTTATTCATACATCAAACGCCTCGCACATTAGATGTCCAAAATTCAATACATACACATCACAATAATTCAGTACATAATTTAACAAACAAGCATTCAAAGTGAGACCATCTTAGGTTACTCACAGTTTGCTCCCGTTAGCTTATTATCTTGAAGTCCCAGCAATGTCTGAAAGTAGTCGCTCAATGTGCTCTTCTATATTATGCAATCACACACATTCAAAAATTACTAACTTGCACATTTATATAAATACTCAATCATAGGCACATATATATATGTCATGTATAATGCATGTTCAATGATAAATTCCCGGTTACATTTCCTTAATACACATCTTATAAACGATTTACAACACCTTCCAGTCATCTAGCCACGATCTTGACAGAAACTTTTAGAGCTGGTCATAATCGTGCTGCCCCGGACAGGATCGTGATAAAAAATTTTTCTGGCCAGGCCACGATCGTGTTGGAAACTTTTTTTGGCCAGGCCACGATTGCGCTGTCCCGGACACGATCGTGATAAAAACATTTTCTGTCTCAGCCATGATCATAGGGAAGGGTCACGATCTTGCCTGGCAATTTTTCCTCCCCATTCATCCGAATTTACACACACATTTTAACACCAAAATTTCAGAATTCATTACTTCTAACATAACATCGTTCCATATTAATTCAAATGCAAATTTGATTGCATTAATCTCTCAAACCTCTAATCATTTGATTTAGCATCTTAAACTATGTACTATCATTCATGTAATTCTATCCTTTTTCCCATAATATCACATTCATAGTATCAAACAATTCATTATCAAAATTCCATCATTTCAAGTTGATAATCTCTTCATTTATACCTAAATTTCAGTTTAATATCATCTATACACAATTCAAACCCATAATTGATCACTACAATAAAACGTAACATATTCATATAATCTTCCATCATTAATTTTCTGCACATTTTTCTACTTCATTTACACCTTCTTTTTAACCCTAACTATCACTTTAACTCATCTCAATTCAAGATACTAAGATACACCATTTTTCTTAACTCAAAACTCATAATTTATCACTCTTTACAACACAAAATAAGACATGACTCCACCTACCTCTTCATCCACACATCATCATCTTTCAAACTTCATTGTTCATAATCAATCAT
>JANZXP010000009.1:8439199-8456831 GCA_027576715.1 Erythroxylum flavicans
GTATCTCATCAGATACATATACCCATATCGTGAATAATCATTGATAAATGTAAAGAAGTACACAAAACCACCTCTGGCATGAATGGACATCGGATCACATACATCAGAATGTATTAGGTCTAATAACCCATTCATTTATTAACCCTTTCCTTTAAAAGGTAATTTTGTCATCTTGCCTATTAAGCAAGATTCACATATGTCAAATGATTTATAATCAAATGACCCTAGGCTATCATTCTTGTGTGTCTTAATCATACATTTCTCACTTATATGGCCAAGTCGATAATGTCATAAGTAATATGATTTTATATTATCTTGTTTTTTGTCTTTTATTGTCATTGATATTTAAAATTGGATTGGACATATCTAATATGTAAATTCCATTGGACAATGTAGCAGTACCATATAAAATTTCATTCAACTTAATTGAACAACCATTACCTGAAAAAGTCTTTATTAAGATATGAAACGGATACAATGTTTTTAGTGACAACAGGTACATAATAGCAATTTTCCAAAATTAACTTTAGCCCACTAGTAAGATACAAAACATATGTCCCTACAGATAATGTCGCAACTCTTGCTCCATTTCACACACGTAGGTCCATTTCTCCCTTGTTGAGTTATCTACTATCCCTGATACCTTACATATCAGCATATATGTGAGCCACATCCGATATCTAATACCCAAATGTTATGATCAGAAATAGTATTAACCTCAATGACAAATTTCCTACTTGAAGTAGATGGTGGGGCATCTATTGCCTTCTTTTACTTCAGTGACTCTAGATAAGCTTTGTAATTCCTCTTCTAATGTGCTCCCTTGTTGCAATGGAAGTATATCCCCTTTGGTGTTGTCTCCTTCACCTTCTTCTTAGCTACACCTCCCACTGGCCTCTTGGACTTCTTCTTCTTCTTTTGGTTCTTCTTTCGAGAACTAGAAGCAGAATCCATTAGCATCATAGCCTTACTATCCTTTTTGACTATTTGCTCAGCTGTTTTGAGCCGATTAATCAGTTGAGGAATTGTTGAGGGTATTTGATTCATCCAATAATTAAGCACAAACTATGAATAACTATCGATCAAACCAGTCAGAATTAAGTCTATACTTAATTCATGATCCATAATGAAATTGATAGTTGCATTTTGCATAATGTTTCAGGGTGTAATCTGGTAAGTATTTAGCATTAAATTGAGAGTTAAGGGAGTGTTTATGTGTTAATTATGTTAGTTTATATGTTCATGTGTCTTTTATGGGTTAGTATGAATCTTTGAGCTTAATTGTTATATTTTTTAGGTACTTTAAGGTGTGTTTTAGTGTTGCAGGGTAAACGGGGAAGAACGATGAAGATTTGAAGAGTTTTGGGCTAAAAGATATAGGCCACGATCGTGATAGAGAAGGAAAGCTAAAAGCAGCCAGGCCACGATCGTACACAGAGGGCCAAGATTGTGACAGAGAGCGTCAAGTCAGGACACGATCGTGCACTTCAGGCCATGATATTGACAAAAAGGATAAATCATCAACCACGATCATGGCAGGCAGGGCCAAGATCGTGCCCTGCATCGAGCTGACACAAAAACTCATAATTTCAGTGATTTTTGGACTATTTTGGCCCCGAGTTTGACTTACGGCTACTACAGAATAAATAACATACTACAAGATAGTAGCCATAAGTCATTAGAGTGAAAAAGAGTCTAGGAAAATAGTGAGTTCTTGCAAAAATCCAATAGAAACCTAGAAAGAAATCAATTGATTGAGGAAGGAGATGAAGGAAGAGAGGCACAAAGATACGTTTGATGCGAATTACTTCCCAGAACAGGCGGTTTCCCACAGTCATGAGCTCCGAGATCCACTCCGATAAAATTTTCTATTTTTTATTTTGTTTTCATTGATGTATGAGATTTAATATTGATTGGAATTGCTATTGTTGAGTGTTGATCTTTTGTCTAAACTCACCTTCGAGTTTTTTTATTCTTGAGATTAATAAAATTTATTTACTAGTGTTTTATTTCGATTTAATTGTGATTCAATTTTGAATGGATGTGAAAATGACTTTCCTTAATGGAAACCTAACCAAGGATGTGTACATAACATAACTCGATGGTTTCATATCCAAAGATGGCAAGAAGGTATGCAAGCTTCAAAAAATCATTTATGGATTAAAGCAAGCATCCAGGAGTTGGAATATCCGAGTTGATGAGATAATCAAAGAGTTTAGCTTATAACAAAATTCAGATGAATCTTTTGTGTATAAAAAGGTTAGTGGGAGTGCAAACCACGAACTTTTCAATCAATTAAGGGTCATAATGTGTTGCTAGATACCAATTATAACTTGCTTGAATTAAGTGTTAATTCAAGTGGTCAATATAACCAGGAACCTAATGGGTCACTTGTATTGGAGATGCAAAGAATGAGTAAAATAGTTTTAGATAGGGATCCAAGATATGAGAGATGCATGAGTAAGTTACAAAAGTGTGCTAGTTTACGTTCATTTGATTGTGAATCATATGATATATGTGAATCTTGCTTATTAGGTAAGATGACAAAATTACCCTTTAATAAGAAAGATGACAAAATTACTCTTTAACAAACAAGATGACAAAATTACCCAATAAAAAAAGGTGAATGTGTTCATGCTAAATTAAGTGGGATTAAAAACAATTAATTTCCACTAAGTCTTCATTGATGTTGGGGGCTATAGGGAAGACAAAGGGTGTCAAAGACACTACTTTTTTCGTGCAAAAGCTGTAAAAAAACAAAGTGTCTTTTTACAAATTGTTCACCATCTTCTAAAATACTCTCTCAAAGAACATACCACAAAGCTAGCAATTTGTGTGTATTCTAGCAATTCTTTCTAAAAGGTTTCAGGCTTCGCTCTTTATGTGAATATCATTAGAGACGTCCTCCTTTAGACATTGTGGTTTACAAAAACTTAAAGAGGTGAAGACAAAAAAGAACGAAGGACATTGTAAAGTACACATCTTAAGTTCATGTTTTGTTTTACTACATCTAATGGAACATGTTTGATTCTATATTTTCTAGGTTTGGTTTTATGTTTTACTACGTATTTTGATAGTTGACGCATGTGAAGCATGATCAAGACCCAACATTTGCTAAGTTACCTTCGAAATCTAGTATATTCCCATCATGCGTGTGATCCAGTTAACCTTCCACCTATTGTCCATCTCAAGCCTTATTTCGGTCTTACATCTGAACTTGCATCTAGTTGAATATTTCCACCAATGTGCATGCCAACGCTTGACATTGCCTCTTTTCATCTTTACCTCCTTGCAAGTCCTTGCCTTATTTTATTCTTCTGTGTGTCGAACACTGGTTAAGGCTCACCAATGCCCACACGATTCCACTATCTTGAACTTAGGGATCAAACACTTAGCATCTTTCCAAATGTAGCAAATGGAGGCTCTCTTAGATTAAGTCATTCTTTTGTCTTTTATAGTCTTGGAGTTTTTTAAGGTAAGCACTAGGTTTTACCTAGTCCTAAATTTCTAAAATAACCTTTAAAAAAATGAGTTCGAAAGCAGTCCCCGTGGCTTCTATCATAATCGTGAACCGAGCTGGGTTACTTTTGTCACGACTGTGATTGATGTGTCATAATCATGGCCTTAGTTCTTCCTCCAAGCTTCCTCCAAGTCTTCTTTGATCTTCTTTACCTAATCACAAACACTAACAAACTTATCAAAATACCTCAAACATAAAAAATTAAAGCCTGATAACATGCTTTAAACCAGATAACATTCAAAAACATGAACATATAATCAAAATGACACAATCCTAAACCTAAACATGCACAAATCATCTAATTAACATCTAAAAGCATATTAAATTACCCACTAAAATATAATGCAAACTATAACTATCAACACCCCCACACTTGAACTTTTGCATGTCCTCAAGAAAAATGAAAAACAAAATAAGACACAAACACACTAAACAACATATATTAGCATGCATATGTAATAATGGTACAATGGCATTGAACTTCATGAAACTAATTTAAACCTTCAAGTTGTTCTAACTTATAAAATATATGGCTAAGCACTTTGGACTAAATATACGTACTAATCAAGACCTTAACGTCAAATTCATTCACCCCCATTACTTCCACACACACATTGATAATTATTTAGTCAATCCAAATTATAAGTATCCATAAGTAGCTTTTCATGAAAATTCAAGCTATTCACAAAGATCAGTAGGTTTTATTTATCAAAACACTATTTTTGTCAATTGTTGTTGACATTGAACTAGTCTTTTGACACGAAGGCAAACATTTATGATCAATGTCTCCCAGTTACTTAACTAGGTTATGTTTTATTGATTTGCTTGGTTATAATATCATTATAGTGTTTTGATGTGAAAGTAAACATTTGTGATGAATATCCCCCAGTTACTTAGCTGAATCATATTCTTAACTAGCTACTAGCTCTATTCATAGCCTAAAAGCCAGCAGAATAGTTATTTATTTAAGAATTCCAAAATTTTCCTTTTTTTTTATACATTTTATGGCCTACCTCATTTCTTCAGCTAATCATTCTCATGTAAGGATACTAACGATGCTACTTATTCAATTCACTTAAAATTACAAATGTATGTGACAAATCCTTAGGCTGAATGTGTTGGGAAACTGCGTTGGAATCCGATCCTAACTGTAACGGAATAATTTTGAAACAATTTTGCAATCTTTGATTTCCCAAAAACTAAAATCTCTTTAATTCTATAAAATGATTAACACAAATCATAATAAAGCAAAAACTTAATTCATACCTTATTTCAAAGCTTGATCTTTATCTTGTCTTATCCCTTGAACCGTTCCTGAAACCAATTTGTTTCAACCACCGTAGCCACACAAATGTTCAGCCTCTAATAGTATCCATAAAATGAGTTGAGAGAACTCTATAACTCTTACAGAGAGGTTAAGTAAGAAGTCCTAGCTCCATATAGCTTAAGCCTATTTATAATAGGTTCTAGGCATTTCGATAATTTCATTGAAATTAAAATCTAATTTTAATTAAACTTTAATTAGAATTACAAATAATTCTAGCTAAATACCAATTATGCCTATATAAGATTGAATATCTCATATTGATATTTATTTATCAAATATCTCATATTTAATCATAAAGTTACTCAAACTTTACAATCAAGTCCAACTTGATTAAATTAGCTTTGCTCTCTTTAACCCGTTATATATGTGAGACCCATTAGGTTCCCAAATATGTTGGAAATTATTATAAAATCTAATTCTAATTCATAATTAGAATTAGATAAATTAAAACTTATTTTAATTTATATTTAATTCTCCAATTAAACAATTTTTAATCATAGATCAAGATTGGCATCTAGTAACGCATCATAACCACCCAAATATTTCGGAATGTCAAAGTGGTTTTGACTAATCTTTTTGTGCATTATTTTTCCATACAATTCTATACTTTCTTAATACAATGTTTCGATTAGACATAAAGCATGGAATTAATGTCTACTCTATTTTGAGTCTAATCATATTAGTTCTCTGCCATTAGCTATCGATTCAATTAGTGACATTTGTAAACTACTTACAAAGCATCATTTCACCTTGTCCAAGGATTTCCTAAATCAATATTAATCGAGAACAACGAAACATTCTCCCTAGTTACTTTAGGATGATGAATCCTATCTTGATCACACAACTACCTCCATATAGTTTATGCTACATCCAATGACTACCGATTAAATGACCCACGATTAAATATATCATAAGTAGTATCAAAACATAGCAATCCCTGTACAAGATGACTTTGATGACCGCAAGTCAAAGGATTACTTATACTATCATCATAATTAGAATTTCATAGACATACAAGTAATGTTCTAAATGAATTTCTCATATCATGTCTGTTCAGTAAACTATTTCTCCAACAAGCACCCATATATTTGTTTAAGTATCTCTATATTTTAGCCTATGAGATTGACTACTTCCTTCATAAGGAAAAAAACAACACATGCTAGTCTTTTTACGTTCTATTAATGTCCAATCTTAATAGAACAATGACTAGGAATATTTAGGAATAATAAATAAATGCAACATGCATCTCATAATTATAATCTCGTTATAATTTTATTTGCAATGTATAATTATTCCATGGACTTTATCATATACATATAACATGTACAAGATAAATAATGCCTTTAAATAATTTATCACTAAACTACAACTAAAGCGATTGGTTGCAAGGCATAAACCAACAGAATGAACTAACATGGTATCCTAATTAACATGCATATTTAACCAAATCCACTTAGGATACTAATTTCATAAGCTAATAAATCTTTACAACCTAAAAAACTATGTTGAAAGCTAGACTGATTCCGTTAAGTCCTAACCATTGGCATATTCACACGAATTTCATCATGAACTCCGAAACAAGACTAACAGATAACATGCAAAAATCACACCCAAAATAAAAACATATAATGCACACAACCCTTCTCACACTTGGACAACACATTGTCCTCAATGAGAGAAGAATAAATAACACATAAGGTGGGAATTAAACAAAATGACAGTAAAAATATAAAATTAAAAATACAAGGGTTTGAGCATAAAAACTAGTCATGGCAATTGAGGTGGTGATGGTGATGGTGTTGGAGGTGGGATCTCTATGCCTTAAGTAGCAAAGTACTTATAGATGCTTCAAATGTATCGACATTGTCTTCTTCACTCCTTTACTATCTCCGTTAACACCTTGGCATTTTCTGAAATTACCTTATTAGTGTCTAAAATTGCGTTAAGTACCTTCTCCCATCTAGCTATCTCTTCCTCTCTAAACTCTTCATTAGTTGATTCCTCCTCTTATTACAGTGGCACCAAGCTCGAACTAGCCTATCTTGCCCTGTTCTTAACATAAGACATTGCACTGACATCTCGAAGTTCCATATTATGGGACTTTAAGATCTCAACTTTTGTTAAGTGACAAGTGTTAAGGAACTCAGGAAAATACATAGTTAGTCCATTGTAATTGACAACATAATAATCTACAATAACTGTAACCAAATACCACATGCCCAGACTATTGCTTCTTTTTTCCAGAGTAGCAATAATAGTGTTAATGATGTGGGTGGGGGTGCAAACTTGGACGTTATGATCTATGCATCACAACATAAAAAGTTCCTTCACCGAACACATTAGTTTTGCTTTTATAAAACACAATTTGATGCATGAACTTGTGTAACAACAAGTTCTCGAGATTACAAGTTATGTTATTTTGGTCTTTTTTAGCATTAAATTCTCCAACCCGGTCAGTTCAATCCAATAGAGTGTGGCATGGAAGTCATAATACTGGTCCACTGTGGTTGACTCTGAGAATCACCGATGTCACACAAGGTTTTATAGTGTAACTTATATGGTTGACCTTGCAACCGAAACAATAAATCCTTAGGTTAGCTTGCTCAAATTAAAAGGAGGTGAAGAACTCTAGGGTGAGTTCTTCATAAATGACATAGTTAAAGCACATAAAATTTTCCCAGTGAATTCTTCCTCCTGAATTTTTAACCAATTATCTCAATCTAATTCTTTTGCATATTTCAAAGACTAAATATCGAGGTACAATAATCCTTTTAAAAGTAAGGGTTTGGAAATGGTTACCTTCCTTTTTTGAGTAAATCAGGAAGGGTTCTTTCTAATCCACCACTAGATTTCCTTATTCGTACCCTGACTCTTATGCTTTAACCTTTCCTTGAAAATGTTTAGCCTTTTGCTTAATTTTAGGTCTCATTTGGAAAAAGAGATGTGAAGAATTTAGAGAGATGAAGAAATTTTTAGAGAGACGTGAGAGGATTTGAGAGTTTGTTTCTAGAGAGAGAGTGATAGAGTCTTACAGGTGAAAAAAGTGAGGGTAAGGGTGAACATATAGGTTAGGGAGGAGAAAGGAGGGGTAACTTTGAAACAAATGACATGAAAATTGCATGTCCCATTATGCCCCCACTATAGGTCATGAATCGTAGTAGAAGGTTTAGAATGGGTCACAATTGTGACACTGGGAATTTTCACACTTCTTTCCCATTTTTGATTCTTTTCTTCGTGTCACTCCTAAGTTCCTTCCATAGCTTATATTTGCATCATCACCTCATTGTTTTCCTTTTCACAACATTCCTACTATTGTGAAAAAGAGAAGGACAAAGAAAACCTAAGTCATACTTATGTTTAATTTATTCAAGGTGTTCACTTATATCAAAAACATTCAAAAACATAATTGGAAACCTAATCTAATATGAAATATAAAACAACAAGAAAGTTAAAAATCATGTCTTGCATCCCATACAGCACTTCATTTACTGTCACTAGCTCGATGTACTTCTTTTGCTCACAATGGTTTAAATGGTTCATGTAATGGTAGCGCTACTATAGATTTCATAAATTCTAAACAAGCTACTTGGTTGTGCTTTCGACCACCTTTCTTCCTTATTTTCTTCTTTCGAGTATTCTCTCACATTTGCGGCTATTCTAGTGAGTCCTTATAGGTATAACTTTCTTAACTTTTTCATAAGACTAGTTTCTCTTAATAACGGTCACATATTTGAAAGAATTTATTTTATCATCAAACACCTTAAATGACACCTTCTTAACCCCCACTCTCAGAGTTAACTCACCTCCATCAACATCTATAAGAGATTGGGCAGTGGCTAAAAATGGTCGTTCAAGGATAATGGGTATTGGCAAATCTTCCTCAATGTTTAAGATGATGAAGTTCGTGGGAATGGTGAATTTGTTAACCTTGAAAAGAACGCCCTTTACTACATCTTTAAGACGGTGGATTGATTTATTAGCCATTTGTGCATACATCCTGATGGGCGTTATTTCACCTAATTCCATCTTTTTTATAAAGTGTAAGGCATCATATTTTTACCAGATCCTAAGTCTACAAAAGCCTTATCCATTTCGACATTACCAAGAGTGCATGGAATGTAAAAATCTCTTGGATCATCTTTGCTCTCGTGGCAGTGTTGCCACTTTGTTAAAGTTTTCCTTACTTGCTACTTCCCTCTCCAACCGTTCCAGATCCTTATATATGCTTAATTGATTGTATAATTATTTAATAACACTTAGCGATTACTGACACTCAGTCATTAATGACATGAAATTGTTTAAGATACTTTGACTCATAAATGGTTTTAGGCACAATTTGGAAGTAAAGGAGCTAAACTGAGCCGAAAGCATGATATTTAGGCCATTTTTTGAAGAATTATACTCACTTGGCTTCATAGAGTAAGAAGAAGAAAATTGAAGCAAGATAAGAAAAGATAAAGCATAAAGGAATGGGATAAAGCATAAAATTCATAGAAGAGGGCTACTGGAAATTAACAATCATGGTGCATGTTTTTGTATGGCTGAATGTGAATTTAATAGAGTGATGGCTGGATGATGGAAGGTGGACAAGCAAGGAGTAAAATGGTAATATAGCAAGGAGTTAAACGACAACGTCCAATGAGTATAAAATGCAAAATGACATAAACATAAGTAAAATCACGTAGCAGCTTAAGGAGAATGTGATAACATATGGGCTGGAAGAAAATGACAACGCAGTATAAGTGGATAAGCTGGGATTACAAAATGACAACATCCAAGAGGCAACATAAACAAGGAGCTAAATGGTAGCAGCAGATGAAGCAAAACACAAAAGAAGAAAGCAAGTGAGAAGCAACGCAATAGACAAGATAGAAACTACAACGCATAAGGCAGAGCAGTAGCAGATGAACAAAATGCAGCACAGATGGGAAGACATAATAGCAAGAAATTAAAGGACCAAAATACAAATGTTAGGTAAAGGATGAAAACAGAGACGTAGTAAATAGGCAGAAGTGGAATGAGGGTTCCATGGTTTTGTTTTACGAACAAAAGGCTTGGTCTTTAGTGGAGGTTCTTTGGGGGCTAAAGCAATTCTTAGTTGGCAGCTCTTTGTTTCAATGAAGAGAAGGGGAAAAGATCTTAACCTAAGAGACCCATAGAGGAGTAGCTTCCTGACATTGATTTAGAGGTGACATTGACGCCAACAACCCAGTTAAGCGTTCCTTCACAGTTTTTTGTTATTTCTTTCTCTTTTTAGAAATTGATTTTGCTATCCTATGCGTATGGACTTGAGTTTCATGTATGAATGATCCTTTTATTGTTATTATTTGATTATTTGTGTATGAACCAATTGGTTATTGTGAAAAGATGTTTTGAATGCGTTCATTGAATCGTTTTATTATAAACCCATTACAAGAATTTGTATACAATTTGTAATTGTTTTATCTTAAATTCATTTTTAGCGACTAATGGTTCGTAATCATTAGGGGTAACACAACTTAGATTAAATGACGCATCGTATATGGTTGTTGCCATGATTAATCAGTTTTCCTAATTCTTAATGCTACTACTCAATTGAATTTAGAGTTCGTATCCTAGGTTATTCGGTAATTAGGTTTAATTAACGATCATATTTTAATTAAACAATATCTGAAGAAAAACTCGGTATAACTAGTAACCCGTGATTAATAATTGCTAGGAGAGGTTTGAGAATAACAAATCAATGAAATATGTTTAATTAGGGCGTAGGCCAAAATTAAAACAAAGATTTGGGTACCTAACGCATTTATCATTTTTGCATGTTTTCATTAATTTGTTTATATTAGTTTAGTTTTATTTTATTTTTTTGCTTAATAAACCGAAACCCCCTCTAAACCTAAATACCAATTAATTTCATTTCAATAACTTTACACACTCTCTATGGGATTGACCTAGACTCACCATTGTTATAGTAGTAGTCTAGTTTATTTTCACTAACATTACAACGTGCTATCAATTTTGACGCCATTGCCAAGGAGTACGGTGATTATTTTTTATTCTTAATTTTAATTGGTGTTTTATACATGTTTGTTTGCAATTTGTTTCTTTTCAGTTAATTCTTGATCTTTTTACTTTCTATTTAGTGATTTAAAATTTGAAAAAAATGTATTTATGGATGGAAGTAATTTCTTTCATAATTCATATTCCCAACCTTATAATTATGTTTGGAGTGATCATACAAATTTTAATTATGGGTGGGATAATCAATATAATTACTTCCTTGATAGTTTGTAGGATGCACAATAATTTCCATATAGACTAGAAGCTTCTTATTACAACATAAGTACATCTCTGGACGACTATATCAAAGCCTGTAATGCTAACAATCTTCAATTTCAACAGAGTATGTAGTAGCTTCAAAAGAGTATCTAACAATTTTGACAGAATACTCTGCAATTCCAGCAAGATGAAAGGCAATGTTAGCAAGATACAAGGTTTAGTGTCCAAGATATATAGAGTCAAGATTCAGGTATATCTCTAGATGGTTTTATAAAGATCTCTACTACTAAAGATCTTCAGCTTCAATAGAGTATACGGTAGCTTTAATAAAGTATGCAGCAGCTACAACAGGATATATAGCAACAACTTCAATAGGGCATACAATAACTTCAACAAGATACAACGTCTAGACTCTAGAATATGGCAAATCGAATAGGTGAGATGGCAGTGAGGACCGATAGCCTAGAGCTGTAAAGAGAAGAGAACTAATCATATCAACCCAAGGTGTACCCAATAGACATTAGCACAGAGACCTTATAGGGTCATAAGGAGCTTGAGAATTTTGAGAGCAATACTCAAGGAATTACATGTGAAGAAGAAGTTGAGGAGGAGCTCGAAGCAGAAAAAGCTATATCTTTTAGCTAGTAGGTAAATACTGAGTTCCAATTTGCTGTTAAGAATGACTCTTTCATTTTACCTAGTAGGTTAGAGGAATTAAATGAGGAAGAAAAAGGTGAAGAGACATTTGAGATCTTTCCAGAATATGGAAGATGCTGAATGGAAATGATTATCAACTGAGTCCTTATCTAAACAACCTCACATGGAAGTGACTCAAACTGTGACACTAGATAATCAAAAAATTTTCACCTGAGGAGAATAAGGAGTCAAGCTAGTGACACTAAATAAAAGCGCTTCTTGGGAGGCAATCCAAGTGAAGTTAATTTCTTTGCATTTATTTCCTTTATGTATGGGCATTTTTAGTTGTTTTAAGTTTTCAATAAAAATGAGAAATAGAATAAAACAAATAAAATAAACATTTTCTCGTTTTCTATTACTTCTAGGATTATATAATCATGATTAAAGAATGAATTGACAAGAGAATTTCATGGCAACGTGATCATGTACTTTTGCTTGTTTTTTTGAAGAGTAGTAACTAGTAGTAGACAAAGCCAGTGAGATTTTGAGCCTTATTAGACTAACACATCCATATTAGTTTCATTGTCTTTTGATAATGTGTGACCTTTATAATATGTACATTCTAATTTTGCTATGATTTTCTATTCAAGACCAAATTTTTATAACATGCATTAATATGAAAACGAATAGGCAGTCTTTGTTTTTCTGAACTACATTTGCCAAATAGTTTACTTATGATTTTTCCCTTGTTAAGCCCCCTTGAGCTTTATTTGCCTTCTCTTTTTGTATTAACTACATTACATGCTTTAAACCTAACAAAATGTTCTACCCAAGCCATAAAGCTAGTGGAGCATTTGTGATTATTGAGTTTATGGAAGTATAAAATTTTAAGTGTTGGGGTGCTTATATGTGTGGGTTGGTTATAATGTTAGGATGCTATTTTATTTCTTATCATTAAAATTTTCATGGTAATGTAGTTTCTTTCAATGTTTAAAAAGAGAGAGAAAAATAAAAGGTGAGAAAAGGAAAAGAAAGAAACAAAAAATGTTTAAATAAATGAATTAAAGAGGAACTGTATATATGTTGAAAAGTTGTTTATGATTAATACATCCTCCTAAAGTTGTATTAAATAGGTTATCTAAGTATGTTGATATGAGGTAGATGTTATCTTGGAAGGTTCACTCATTGTAGTTCAATGTATTATTGTCATCAATCTTTATGAGTGATCCCTTTGGATTTGTATATGCTTAATGTGGTTTGTGGTATGAGAACTTGAATTTGAGCTAGGAAACATGGTTTTTGCATTCATCATAGTTGATGTATACAATTGTAAGTGAATGTTAGTTTTTGCACTTAATAGTATGTTGAGTGTTACTAATGTTGGAAATCAGTTAATGTTTTGGGTTTATGAGCTTAATTTTGATGTTTTACTTGAAGACAGACAAAAACTAAGTGTGGGGGAAACTGATATGTGCTTATTAATTGTATAATTATTCCATAACACTTAGCGATTATTGGCATGAAATTGCTTAAGAAACTCACTTTGACTCATATGTGGTTTTCGGCACAATTTAGAACTAAACGAGCTAAACTGAGTTGAAAGCACGATATTTGGGCCATTTTTTGAACACTAATACTCACTTGTCTTCATAGAGTAAGAAGAAGAAAATTGGAGCAAGAGAAGACAAGATAAAGAATAAAAGAATGGGATAAAGCATAAAACTCATAGAAGAGGGCTGCTGGAAATCAATAACCAGTGCATGTTTTCGCATGGTTGAACATGAATTTAACAGAGTGATGGCTGGATGATGGAAGGTGGATAAGCAAGGAGTAAAATTGAAGCATAGTAAGGAACTAAACAGCAACGTCCAAGGAGTATAAAATGTAAAATGACATAAACATAAGCAAAATCTTGTAGTAACTGAAGGAGAACACAACAACAGATGGGAAGGAAGAAAATGCCAACATAGTGCAAGTGGACAAGTTGGATTGCAAAAAAAAATAAATGCCCAAGAGGCATCATAGAAAAGGAGTTAAAAAGCAATAGCAGATGAAGCAAAGCACAAAAGATGGAAGCAAGTAAGAAACAACGCCATAGCTAAGATAAAAACGACAATGCATAAGGAGGGGTAGCAGTTGATAAACAAAACGCAGCGTAGATGGGAAGAATGGACAAAGAGAAAAATAACATATCAGCAAGAAATTAAAGGACCAAAACATAGACATTACGTTAAGGACGAAAATGGAGATATAGTAAATATGCAAAAGTGGAACAGTTTTGTTTGAAGAACAAAAGGTTTGGTCTTCAGTGGAGGTTCTTTGTGGGTTGAAACAATTACTAGTTAGGAGCTCTTAGTTTTAATGAAGAAAAGGGGAAAAGGTCTCAACCTAGAGAGACCCATAGAGGAGTAACTTCCCGACATCGGTTTAGAGGAACATCAACACCAACGACCCAGTTAATCATTCCTACACTATCTTTTATTGTTTCTTTCTATCTTTAGAAATTGATTATGTTATCCTATGCGTATGGATTTACGTTTTGCATATGAATGATCGTGTTATCATTATAGTCTAATTATTTGTGTATGAACCCATTGGATATTGTGAAAAGTTGATTTCAATGCATTCATCGGATCATTTTATTACAAACTCGTTGCTATAATTTCAATATAATATGTAATTGTTATATTTGAAATTCATTTATAGTAACTAATGGTTTGTATTCATTAGGGATAACATAACCTAGGTTAAATGATGCATCATATGTGGTTGTTTCCCTGATTAGTCGATTTTCCTAATTCATAATGCTACTACCCAATTGAATCTAGAGATCATATCCTAGGTTATTCAGTAGTTAGGTTAAATTAATGATTGTATCTTAATTAAACAATACCTGAGGGAAAAATTAAATTAATTAGTAAGCCATGATTAATAGTTGCTAGGAGAGGTTTGAGAACATCAAATTAATGAAATATGTTTCATTATGGTATTGGTAGAGATTGAACCAAAGAACAGGGTCCCTAATGCATTTAAAATTTTTTATCATTTTTGTATGTTTTCTTTAATTTTTTTATTAGTTTAGTTTCATTTTATTTTCTTGTTTGATATACCAAAACCCCTAAACCTTATTACTGATTAATTTCATTTCAATAACTTTACACACACTCTCTATGGGATCGACCTAGACTCACCACTACTATAGTAGTAGTCTAGTTTATTTTGACTAGCGTTACGATGCATTGTCAATTCCTCTCGGTTTACCAACTTCTCTTTTATAGATTTAGTAAGAGCTAGGTGCATTTTTAGTTACACTATTACATCAAGAACCTCATTCATCTCCGTTTCTTTTGACTCCCTCTGTTCTAAGATGTGGTACAGAATTGCAGGTCAATATTTCTTGATTTTTGTCAGGTTATATTTACTTTACAGGGAACATTCATTGGCCCTTATTTACTCTGTACGGAACATTTATTGGCCCTTTTTTTCTTCTTCCCTTTCTTCTTTAACTTGGTTGAGCTTCTCTTCAGTGGTCTGGGTGATTACCATTATCCCTTCCTTCGGATTTGTCTTGGTGTTGTTTGGAAGGCTTCTCGCACTTCATATTGACAATGCATATAGCAGTTATCTCATTTGAACCTCTAAGTGTTAGATGGAAAAGGAGTGGTTCTTTTTTACTTGCTCAAATCATCTTTCCAACCTTTTGTGTGCATCCTCCATTCTCCTAATATTTTTCAAGATTTTGTCTAACTTAGATTCTATAGAATTGGAATTTTCCTATTGGAATCCAAGTAGCCTTTGAGGTCATAATTGACCTCCTACGTTGTTCAACCATAAGAAGTTTGGGTAGTTCTTCCAACTAGGATTATACATGCTTGAATATAAGTTGTTACCCCCCCTCCCTCCTTGACCAAATTGTTCTCCTATATAATTAAGTTGCTTTGGCTCGTTGTGTTGCATTGGAAAGTAGTCGATGGTATCATGGAGATGTCTACATAGCTCACATCTCTACTGAATTTACTTAATAAGAGAAAAAGATGAAGATTTTAGGTTATTGAACTGTTGAGTTGAGTTGTCAATTTTAGCTTGCATCTTTGTCATTAAGTCAAAAGATACGGTTCCCTTGTGCTCTCAGAGAGTTGTGTGTTATCTACTCTGTCCATCATCCAAACACAACTGTTACATGCCATCTCCTCCAACAATTCCTCTTCTTCCTCAACTGTCTTCCTCATTAAAGATCCACCATATTTTACATCTGTGGTGTCTCATGTAGATGAAATGACTCCATTGTAAAAGGTTTGCAGTAAGAATTCCTTAGGTAAATTTTGATGAGGACACCTCCTTTGCAAATCCTTATACCTTTCCTATGATTCGTAAAGTGACTACCCATCATTTTGTTAGAAATTTATGATTTCCTTTATCAGCTTCATCGTCTTCGTGAGAAGGAAGTACTTATCCAGAAATGCTCGCACCAATTACTCCCAAGTTTTGACATTTGTAGAACTTAGGGAATGATACCATGTCTTAGCTTAATCCCTTATCTTGAAAGGAAAGAGCCTCATCCTAACGACATCTTCTGACATCCCATGATATCAGAAAGAGTCACAAATTTTTTAAAAAATTAACTATATGAGTGTTAGGATCTTCATCAGTTAATCCATAAAATTGAACATTTGTTTGCAACATGTTTAGCAAGGCTGGCTCGATCTCAAATAAGCGTGCTTGAGCTGGTGGTAGAGTTTTACCTTGATTTGCAGCATTGAACCCCGGTCTTATGAAATCCGTAAGGGTTCATAGCTGGTTCTCTTATTTGTTTCCCTAATTAAATTCGTCCACCATTGGTTCTTCTCTTCCTTCTTCACGTTTTACTCTTTAGATTGCTCGCTCTAAATAGGTGATGTCTAGTTCTAATGTTTCGACGATCCTATTTGAACTTCACTCAACTCTTGTGTTCATGCAACTATAAGGATACAAGACAGGCAAAAATTCTTTAATCTAAAAGAATTCAACTAATCCTACAAATTCCCCGGCAATGATACCAAAAACTTGTTAAGCAAGATTTAATCTTATAACCCTCAATATTCCACAAGCATGTGGTTTGTAAGTATAGTGTATGAGGTGTCTATCCCACGAGGAAACTAATCGAATCCTAGCCTATCTAAGGGCTAAAAGTGTAATTAAAATAACAATAAATATAAGCAGGAAATTAAACAATTAAATATGGATAAATAGAAAATTGAAATTCTAAATTAATGGAAGGAAATCAAAATTTAGAGCAACCAATTGAGAAAAAGAAAATCATATAAGGAAGATTAACCAATTATAAGAAAAGGGAATTTATCCTATCATCAAATGCTAACTTGATTACTTATGAGTAAATTCAGCATTTGTACTAGAATTTTCGAAGGGTGGATTAGTCTCTCTTGAGTTCTAATCTTTAAACCCTAATTAAATTGAATTAAGGAATTTGCAATCTCTCAATTAGCAGATAGCCCACACATCCAATTAGATCTTAAGCACTATAATAAACAATCGGGTCCTCACACGAGATCTCTCTTTGTATAAATTATCGATTTAATTGTTTATGTGATATATTATATTATTTAACTCTCATTACTAACCTAATCATTTTGCTATCGATTCTCTCTCTCAATTTATTGCCGAAACATACAAGTACGGCAAACAATCACAATACCCAACACATTAAAATCAAAAGCAATCAAATTAATATTGATTCACGAACAAATCCCTAAAAGAGTTTACAACATCCTTAAGCACAAATTCATTGTAACATTTCGTTACCCATGTTGAGGCTAGATTAGCAAATATGAGAGATTAGTAAGAAATTAGAAAATGCATTTCATGCTCATGCATTATATGACATGCTCATACTC
>JANZXP010000009.1:8485814-8511871 GCA_027576715.1 Erythroxylum flavicans
CACCAATCACCTTAGACAAGAAGAAGCATCGAGAATGACCAAAAGATGGGTGGGTTTTTATTAAACAAACATACATGATGGCATGTTAGGCAAGTGACAAGTGTCACTTGCCACATGTCACATGCTTAGGCCCTCTTTTATTTCCTTTTCAAAAACAATTCAATTTCTACTCCAATTTTTCTCCAAAATTTCAATGGCTTAATTCAATAATTCCTAAATTCATTTATCTTAATTTCTAGTGCCATTGGATAGTCATTTCCACTACCGGTAAACAATCAGTCTACTATTTGGCAGTTTTCCTAGCCGAAAATTTTCTAGAAAAATTTTCCTGAAATTTCCAGAAAATTTTCTAAAATTCACTAAAAGTTCTCAAACCTCAATGACCCTCTCTAACTCAATTTTCAAGCACACAAAACACATTTTTCATACCAATCACATTTAACAACTATACCGGAAAATGTCATGAATGCATGTACAGTCATTTTCATGTGCAAAAATTCACTATTCACTTGTATGCGTATGTATGAACATGTAAAGGCATTTCTAAACGCCCATGGACCACTCAAAATTATTATTCTACACTTCCCATCGGTGATGAGATGTTATAGGTAATGTGTTTTCTAACATCTTTAGCTATATGTTCCAGTGAAATAAGCTCTGATTTTTTTTATCATCACGATTACTCTAGAATGCGCTCCCTATGAGCTATCAACCTTCCCTTCCATCTTAACAAATCATTTTTCCATTCATAATTACCCATTTTAACTTCCTACTTCTCCAATTTCCTAATCAAGTCTCTAATAGTCACATCATTCTTCCAACTCTCCTAAATTTCTTTTAGTAAATTGGTCTATACTTGAGAAATAAACATGGCTAATAATTCTCGACTAGTGATTCTGGAAAGAGTATCTGCGGCCACGTTCTCCTTCTCACTTTGATATATTACTTCAAAATCATAACCCATCAATTTAGGTAACCAATTTTGCTAAAACGATGTTGCAATCCTTTACTTTAGCAAAAAGTTCAGACTTTTATAATCCATGAGGACCTCGAAAAACTTTCCATTCAAACAATGGCGCCATTGCTTCACTGCTTTAATAATTGCCAAAAATTCTCTCATAAGTGGACGAAGGCTAGTGTTTAGGAGCCAGCGCCTTGTTAAGGAATGCAATAGGGCACCTTTCCTATTGAAGTACAACTCCAATTTCTCAATCACAAGCATCTGCTTATATTATGAAAAAATTTTAAAATTCTAGTAGCACAAGCACCAGAATAATTACTAATCCTTCAACTTTTCAAATGTGTGTTGTTGTTCCTCTACCCATTCCCATCTCTCTTCCATTTGTTTCTTTAACTGGGCATTTAACGGCTTAGCAATTATTGCATAATGCTTAATGAACTGTTATACCCTCTCGAGGAAGCCTCTTAGTTCCTTCAATGTTTGTAACAATGACCACTGTTGGATCGTATAGATCTTCTTGTCATCTATCGCTACCCTAGCTTCAGAAATAGAGTGGCTCAAGTACTAGATTTGTGTAGCCCCAAATTTACATTTATTTTCATTGAGAAAGAGAAATTGCACCCTTAAAATTTGTAAAATCTATTGCATATGTTCAACATGCTGTGTAAAATTGTCATTGTAAATAAGAACGTAGAAAAAGACTAGTATGAATTTACACATATATGGCCTGAAAATACAGTTCATGAGGCTTAGGAACATTGATGGAGTGTTCGTGAGCCCGAAGGGCATCACCAAGAATTTAAAATGGTCGTCATATGTCCTGAAAGTCATCTTACGGATATCCTCTTCCTTTATTTGTTAAATTCCCCTTGATCACGCAACCCCCACAGAGCCTCTAGTGATACCCTAGGTGTCCCCAATTGCTTCTCTTCTGGTTCGTCATGATTTTATTTGTTCTCCACAATTTCCTCACCCTCCATCATATATAGTTGGAACTGTTTTTCTTGCATTTATATCCAGGGCTATAATTCTCATCACACCAAAAATAGACTCGTCTAGCCCTTTTGTCATTGAACTCTTTGTTGTTCCATGTTTTCGTGCCTCGTAAGTTTTAGTTGTAGTTGGGCTTATTAAGGTTTCCTTGGTATGTAGAGTGCAAAGTAGACCACCTTTGGAGTTGTTTTTGATAGGGAAATTTTTAAACTTACCTCTTTGTGTGATGGGTTAGCTCGTCCTGTCGACTATCCAGAGACTTTGGCCCTTTTACTAAAATATACCAAACTAGCGGTGACAATAACTTCCTATTTTTAGGCTAGAGAGAATACCTATTGGAGAGTTTGAGAGTCTATCATTTTAACCATTAATTTTGGCTCCATTGTAAGTCCCTTTAAAAAGAAACCAACAAGATAACCTTTTAGAAGCATCAGCTTGTTATAGTATTTTTCAAATCGTGGAAAATACTCCATCATCGACCCTTCCTGTTTGAACTCCTTCAAATCCCTAATGGAATCTGTTGTGTCTAGTTTCTATTGTTTTTAATTTCCTTTATATCTTGATTTTGGTTACAAATCCTTGTGTTTTGATCCAAATGTGAGATAAATTGAGTGAAAATGGTGTGAATATTGCATGAATGTTAATTAGATTATTTTGTAAACTTTGCATATAAGTTGAAGGGAAAGTCATGTAAATTTTGCATGAAAAGAGAAATAAAAAATTAAAAAAGAAAAAGAAAAGAAAAGTGGTGACAAGTGTCTCCTTCTTAAAGGTGACTAACATTTCATTAAATTAAATGGTAGTCACGGTGGTGAGTAGGTGTATCACCAAGTGCGTGACTAGTCACGGGGGTTGACTTAACTAGTCACCCCCGTGCAAATTCTTTAACACTAACTTTGAGTCTAACACGTGCAACGTTGATGGCATAATAACGCTATAACCCTAAAGTTAAGGTCGGGCTATAAATAAAAGAGGAAGGATGTAGAAAAGAGGGGCGAGAGTTATACTCAAAATCCCTACAAACACATCTTTCGTTGACGACACTACAGACTCATTCAGGAGTAACAGAGAGATAGAAAGAAGAGAAAAACAGAGAAAGAAAACAAAGTGTGTCGGGAAGAAGAGCAAAACAGCAGAGAAGTAGAAGCTTGGGAGAGGTTGAAAGCGAGAGCTGGAGCTGAATTCCATTCAACCTGAGTGAACATTCGTCTGGATGAGAAGTTGAAGCAGAAGGCAAGAGCCAAAGTTGTAAGCTTTAGAGGAACTGGAGATCTCCATAACTCTTCATCCGATGATTTGTTTGCCTTTTCTGCTCCACATTTATTGCTTTGTGTCTTTCATTTTATTGTTTGTTATTAACTGACTTATACTCTTATTAGTTTAGCCGACTGTTATTTATTTTCTTTTGATAGTCATTCGGTATTAGTATTGCTTTAATACTTTTGTTGATAGTAAAATGCAATGAAATTGTTTAATGATGATGAATGTTGTGATATCTGTGATGGGCTGGTCTCTTTTCTTGAGAATTAATGTAGTTATTTAGTTGAATATGCACAATTGGTTTACAGATCTGTTTTCTTATTTATTAATATAGTTTCTGAATTGAATGGATGTAATAGAATGGCCAAATCTTACATCGTTTCAGTGTTAAATGAAGATTCGAGAGATAAGGTTTAATACAGATCGAAAAACTATGGATACTTAGGTTAAAAACTAGAAATATATTAACTTAAGTAGTAATTGGTAGTTGGTTTTCATAATTAATTCAGATAATAATTTGTGAACCCGAAAGTTAGACTAGTTCATTATTCGAATCGAATTAGAACATAACTATTAATTTTAGTAAGACAACAATCCAATCTTTTCCCTTAATCATGCATAGGAGATTAAATTAGTGAAATTAATTCTTAAGAATTTTTCCACTGATTAATCTTTTTGTCTTTGCTCTCAATTGGTTCTGACTACTTTTCTATTTAATTTCTAATTTTCCTTAAAAGCTTTCACTCAAAAATTAGGATAGAATATCTAAAAATGCATTGTTGTAATTTTTATTTTTAATTCAAACTTAATTTAAGTTGACCAATTTCACCTACGTGAGAAACAATCCTAAATTATCAACTACAACTATTTTGTATACTTGCGAATAAGAATAAGATAGTCTTAAGTCTTTTTAGAATTTTTTAGGCATATCAGAGTCCTCAAAATTTCTTCTGTCGAATCTGTCTTAAAAGTAGCTATAAACTCCTCCCATCTTATCGTCTCTCCATCTATCATATTTCTCGCCATCAACTGGACCCATTCCAAAGCCATTTCTTCCACGTTTAACGACTCCGCTCTAACCTTTAATTCATCTGGGGTACAATCAATGACAGAAAACTGCTCACAGCGATATGTCCGACCTCTCAACTCCATACTGTCGAATGTCAAAAATCTGGCTTACTGAATTGAGTAGGAATGGTGTAGTTGTTCGAGTCTCTAGAATGTCTTGATGTTGCTTGAACATTTTCCTTGTTAATTTTGCGCATGAGCTATTGGAACATAGATTTCATTTCGACGATTTCCTTCTCATTCCTCATCTGCGCTTCCACCAAATTTTCATTCCCTCCTCTAACCATCTCACTTCATCATCCCTCGTACTTTCTACTCTGATACGAGCTATTACATTATTTTAATGACGTATAGAATTCACATGAACACAAAAAGAAGATTCGCATTGCCTAATACTTTCGATATCACGTTCGGTCGTTACAACGACTATTAAATAGATCCTTCAGAGTTTAAGACACGTGTTTTACTCTAGATAATAAATTAATAACTCACACAACTATAATAAATTAGGGCTCAACATATTCTAAATAGCAACTCAGCCATCATCATCCAACACCAGAATGGAACTGGAAGCCTCTATATTTTGGGGTATAATATCCTACGCTCTAACTCTTCATTTCTGAGTATCAGCTTCAACCGGTTCAACAACCTCAGCTTCTAATGCTTCTGAGACCCTAGGTTGAGAAGATACAGAATGCTGAATACTGGCAGTAGGACCTGACCATTTCCCTGACAGAGCCATGCCCATCATCTCATATATCTTTCCACCAAGTTGTGCTGGATTCTCAGGCTGCAAAATTTAAAAAGCTCATAAATAATGGCAGCCCGCAAAATGTTATGCTTAACAAAATATTCCACGAGGCAATCAACCAGTTATTATCTCAATTTCTTGTTATAGTCAGGCAATTAGGACAAACTCACCGTGAATCCACTGGAGACAAGTGCTGCATCATAGAGAAGATCAACAGCTCTCAGAGCATCTTCATCGTCTGGATTACTCCTATATGCATCCTGCAGACAATATCAAAAGCAATTCACCTATTGGACTACTTGCATGTTAACCATACTTTAGATGGTTCACAATTGTGTGCAAATATAGGGGTGAGAAGAAACAGATGAGAGGAGGGAAGTGAGAGGGAGTTATGCAGTGATTACAGCAGCATACATTTAAGTTCTTAATGATTGCATGCTCAGGATTGATCTCGAAGACCCTTCTGCCTCTCATGAACTCCAAGCTAGACACGTCACCAACAGTTTGTGCCTTCATCAGCCTACAATAAGGTGAGGGTCATTTATGTGTACATCTCAGAGAGATGCTGATACCTTCATAGGCATCGAGGACACTTTACCTCTCCATATTGGCAGACCAACCAAATTTGCCAGATACAAGAACACATGGTGATGAGCTCAGGCGATTTGAGATTTGCACGCTTGCAACTTTATCACCAAGACGTTTCTTAATCCAGTCACAAGTTTGGCCAAATTCCTGTTTCATCAACTTATCCTTTTCCTCATTAGCATCACCTGAAAAGGTCAAATTATCAAAACCAACTGGCCAGAAATAGATGAGAAAGGCACCAGGCCTGGTAGGTGTACTGGATTCCTCATCTTAGTTATCCCGTGAACATATTTCTCCATTTACTCGTACGTTTTAAAATCAAAGAGCATAGAATTGATAGACTGTTAGAACAGAACACAGCAGACTGCGATCATGTGCCAGGCAGGCCCTAAACCATTTAACTTGGTTTCAAACTCCATAAAAGGGGTTCAAGTATAAAAATTCTACCGACTCAAACTCAATAGCAAACACAGTTTCATTACAATTTTGGAGCTAGATAGCTAACGTAAGTGAGGACGCCAAATATGATTATTCATGTCAAACTTTAGATGGTAACAGCGAATGTATCATACCAATATGAAGTAAGTGAGAAATAGAGGACGTACAGGGCAGAAATTTCCACTAACAAAGTCGTCAAAAACTAACCTAAATCCAAATCTTCCTTACTGATGTCAACAAACTTCTTCTCTTTGTATTCTTTGAGATTCTGGATGGCAACCTCATCAATGGGATCAACTAAGAACAGCACCTATATAAATACCAATAGAACAGCCATGGTAGATTAGCACACAATGCAATTTGATCAACTTAAATTGTACTTTTGAAAATACAAGCACACACTTCAAGATCCTTCTCAAGAAGTCTCTCCAAGAAAGGTGTGTTTTTGGCACTGGTCAGACTGTCAGATGCAATGTAATAGATATCCTTCTGCTCTGGTTTCATGTTCTCTACATACTCATCCAGGCTGATCATCTCTTCTTCGCTTTGGGAAGAGAAGAATCTAAGTAATGGTGCAAGTCTCTTGTGGTTTTCACGATCCTCAATGCAACCCAGTTTCAAGTGTTTGCCAAAATTTTCCCAGAACTTCTCATAATCCTGCAATAAGAAAAGAGGAAGACAAAGGGTGCATTTAAATAAAAAGGACAAAGCCTACACTTGATTTCATGTGTTTAACGAGTAGGGAGTAATGATTCTAGATCACAATGGAATCAAAATTTCGTCGCGAACATTGCAGGAGGCTAATAAGAATCCTGACAAATTTAAGTTGTCACAATGCTAAGAACAAGTCCACACTTTTTTCAATTTTCCTTTTTTCTTGGACAGTGGGGCACTTGAAGAGAGAGGGATAAGAAAGAAAACTTGGAGAGAGAGAATAAGAAACCACAGAATCAAAGGTCCACGATAAAGGATGAAAAAGAACATATACTTCTCTATTCTCGCTCATCGATATTCCCAAAATCATATCAAAAGCCTTCCGAACAAGACGCTTTCTCATGATTCGAACCTTCAAGGACAATACAGCAGAAGATAGACATGATCAGTCATCACAAAATTAGTAACAGAATTCTTGTAAAGCTTTAGGAAACTAACACATGGGAGATACATACAATTCGACTTTCTTGAAGAATTTCTCTCGAGACATTGAGAGGAAGATCATTTGAGTCCACAACACCTTTCACAAAACTTAGATATCGTGGGAACTAACACAAGAAGTGAAAAGAATCAGTATGAACAACCCCACACAAAGTGCTATAAGATATTAGGCAACGAATTTCTCCTCACCAGTTCTCCATCAAAATCATCTGAAATGAAGACTCTTTTGACATAAAGCCTAATATTTTTAGTTTTTGGGTTCACAATATCATCCTTGCCTGTGGAAGGAATAGCTGGGATATAAAGTATAGACCTGAATTCGACTTCACCCTGCAACACCAGCCTTCATCAGCTCAGATATTAGAATCTTACAGATTGAGGAGATTTACATCAATCAAACAAGACTGACAAATCAAATACTAATGTATATAAAGAGATCCTCTATAGCCAATAGAATCTGCATAGGTTCTACCTCAGTAGTGAAATGAGAAGATGCTAAAGGATCAAGGTATTCATTGAAGGTTAATTTGTAAAATTCATTGTACTCCTCTGTGGAGACATCCTTAGGGTTACGAAGCTGCAAATACGAAAAAGATAACTCAGAACCTTCCTGAAGGCATTGAAACAAATAACATAACAAACCAAACGTTGAGCTATTTTGACTCACCCATATTGGTTGAGTCTCATTAGCAAGCTCCCAGTCCCAGTATCTCTCCACAACAGTTTTTGTTTTCTTCTTTTTCTGTTAAAATGCATTAGAGTAAGATAGTCATAGACAAGCGCCATTGCAATAATTTATGAAGAACCATGGAAATGATGTCTGTGATACCTGCGCTGTGCCATCTTGTTCATCCTTTTTAGCCTCAGTTGGATCCTCGTCAACCTCAACCTGATATTAAACAGAGAATAAAGAATGAACAAACACTGCATAGGTAAAAAAATTGTGATCCCAGGAATACAATAATTGCATCAAGCATAAAGATTGAACAACATATTTGAAACGAGAGATACCAAGGAAGTTCTACCTCTTTTGTGTATCCTTTTTCCTGCCAAATGTAAATTGGGAATGAAACAAACTGCGAATAGTTCTTCACTAGCTTTTGAATCCGCTCAGGGTCTGCAAAACCTTTACTATCATGCTGAAAATAGACAAGAAGTCAAGAAACTAACATTTAAGTTGGAAAGTAGAATAGGCTACTTCATAAAATTATAAGTTGGAAAGGAAACAAAAGTCTAAACCTTAAGATACAATGTAAGGCGGGTTCCTCTAGAGATAAGCTTCTCAGGATCTGTCTCTTCTCGTATCATATAGGAACTTGCATTAGCTTCTCCTTCCCATACATACTGCTTATCAGATTTAGGACTTTTTGTAGAGACAACAACCTAGTGCATAACAAGATCAATTACCAAACCAAATTGGTGACTTTAATATTCAAGGCCGATTATAACATGAAGATGAAAAGGTAAATAAGTTTAAGTATAGTGTTATACCCTATCTGCAACAAGGAAAGCTGAATAAAATCCCACACCAAATTGACCAATTAAATTGCTATCCCCACTAGCATCTTTGCTATCCTGTCAGCATTTTCTTTAAAACTATCAGACAATTTTAATCACAAGAAAACATTGGGTAGAAGAATAATAAAAAGCAGAGCATGACATTGGTGTTTATCGAAGAGTATGACCTTTATCGCCTTTAAAAACTTAGCAGTTCCACTTTGGGCAATAGTTCCAAGACAATCAATAAGCTCTTGTCGTGTCATACCAATGCCAGAGTCACTGTAAAAGAACAAGTATGTGAGAATGATTAATAAAAACAAAGATTGAGAACCAGCTGTTTAAGGAGTTCAACAAGCTTACATGATATTTATAATTCCATTATCCTTGTCAGCTTGAATACGAATGTCAAAATCAATTGCCTCCTTCAGGAGCTCAGAATTGGTGACACCAAGAAATCTTAGTTTGTCCAAGGCATCACTTGCATTGCTACAGAAACAAAATTAACACACCATGGAAGGTTAGCTTGTCCTTTTTTCATCTATTTATGTGGAGAGAGCAAGAACGAGAGAGAAGGATGCGAAAATTCATTGCTACATATTTGATGTAGTTTAAGTTTGACTTGGACGAACAATTATTGGAAGATTATTATCTAATGAACTGTGTTTTCTATTTTTATCAATTAAGACATTTTAGCAAAAACATGCTCAGTCTTTACACAAGGTTATAATTCCAAAAATTCATAAGAAATTGAAAGGACCATCCATTAGATGCTACATTTTATTTATAACTACAAGAAAAGAATATAAGCAGATAGCTTTGCATGTAAAAGGTCACCAAAAATATTCTAAGAGTAGATGAAATTAAAAGAGAAAATTAATATTTTTATTCATCATTTTGAAAAAAATACAACTAACTCGAACATCCTTTTTTAACACTTTTGATACCTGAAATTTCACTTTATATTAAATATAACCCATTGTTTGTCCCCATTAAAAATCACCGTGAGTGAGTTGATGGAATATATCACATGGAATTAACAAAAAGAAAAATGAAAAGGGGCTAACGATGCATTCCTAATATGCCAAAAAAGGAAGGTTTCCCTTTTCTTAATAGCCAAAATCAGGCGTTCCACAGGATTGGGAATGGAGAAAGCACATTGTTTTGGTATAATAATTGGCATTGTAAAAGTCCCCTATATAAGGTGGAGGGGGTATAACCCTTAAAGTTGGTGGTGAATCCAAAAACTAAAGTAAGCATGTTAATTAATAATAATTAGTGGATATGGCCCTTCCATAATAATAGAAGTGTTAGCCTCATAATGGAAGAGTTGCCAAGATGCCAAGAAGAAGAGCAAGATGAAATTCAGTGGCTAGCAGATACCTTAAGGAAGTTTAGCACAAAAGAACACTATTACAAACAACACTGTGTATAAGGCAAGAGAGGGCAGCCTTAATATGGGATAGTGGCATCAATCCAACTCACTCATTCAGCTTATGGATGGGAGAAATGGAAGGTTGCTTATTAGAGATAAGATCAAGTTCTCCATTAACACTTTGAAATGTGAGTTATGTAATACTGAACTGGAAAATCTGGAACACCTGATGATTAGATGCAGTTTTACCAAACAAGTTTGGGGTAAAGTGCAGCTTATTCTCAACATGGATAGACCAATGGATTCTTGGAGTGAAACTATTACCTGCCTGGGGAAACTTAGAGTACATAATGCAGCTGATTTCAAAGCAATCAAGTTACGTTGGGTAGCCTTGGTGTACCACATATGGGAAAAGTGTAACTGCAGAGTTTTCAAACAAGAAAGTAGAAGCAGTGAGTTGGTTTTTCAGGACATTTTCCTCCATTGCAGATTGGCAATGTTAGTAAGTGGAATAGCTACAAATCTGACAAGCAGCATGAAGAGCAGATGGGGATTGGAGTAATACTAGATTAAGTGATCTCAAAAGTGTCCCTTTGGTTTCAAGATGTAGATGGTTTCTAGGAACTATAACTCTCTATAAACTAGATCTTTTGGATAATCCTAGACTTTTTGTACTCTAGACTGTATATATATTTATATAATGAAATCTGTTAATTTAAAAAAAAACATCTTCGTTTCAATACTCAGTAGAAATGAGATCTTTTGGTGCCTGTGCTGGCTACAGTTAAGGTCTTAAGTAGGTCTTCGGTATCTCTTTGGGTCAAGACTTACATTATAGCAATGCTTCAACATCCTACATAGCAATTGTGGACTTTTTCCCCCTGCTTGGCTCATCTACTCTTTGGTATTAATTCTTCAGAATAGAGAAAACACTTCCCCAAATCTACTCTTTGCCCTCAAATCTTCGTCGTTCAAGTAAGGAGACAAATCACCAACATTGATGTAGCAGAAACTGCATAATCTTGTGGACGATCAATCTTGTATGTACTCTCCCCAATTCGTTCAAGCACTTTGAATGTCCATCAGCACGAGGCATAAGCTTATTCTTCCTTTTGCTTGGAAATCTTTCCTTGCAAAGAAGAATCCAAACCAGATTACTAGGCTAAAAGCTTGGTTGCTTGCGAAAACGATTAGCATGGACCTTGTAACTCTCATTAATCTTCTCTACTTTGAGCGAATCTGCTCATGAAGCTTCTTCATTGTCTCTGCCTTGGCCTTTGCATCTATACTCACCAAGTCTTTCTTTGAAATCGGAAGTAAATCCACAGGGATGCAAAGATTAACGCCATAAACAACTTTAAAAGGAGATATTCCAGTAGCACGAGTTGGAGATCTATTATAGGTAAATTCAGCATGGGTAAGTTTTAAATCCCAATCTTTGGTGGTTTTACTCAACAATCCACAAAGCAAGGCACCAAGAGTGCAATTTGTATCTTCGGTTCGGCCATCGGTTGGCGGATGGTGCGTAGAGCCAAATAATAGCTTTGTTCTAAGTAATTTCCATAATGTCCGCCAAAAATGACTCAAAAACTTCTAATCTTGATAAGAAATAATGCTTCTTTGTACCCCATGAAGACGAATAATCTCTTTAAATTACAAATCAGCAATATGAGAAGCATCATTAGTCTTATGACATGCAACAAAGTGCGCCATTTTTGAGAAACGATCTACAATGACCATAATTGAATCCTTACCCTACTATGTGTGAGGTAATCCAACAATGAAATCCATACTAATATCCTCCATGGTCGTTTTGGAACAAGAAGAGGTATGTAAAGTCCTTGGGGAATGTACTCTTTGCTCTTTGGCAAGGACCACACTAATTAACAATAGATTTCACATTGCCAAGCATATGAGGCCAATAGAAGTGTTCTTGAAGAATTTCATAAGTCTTCTAAATACCAAAATGACCAGCAAAACCACCATCATGTGCTTCGTGAATCAATAAATCACAAGAAGAGCCCTTGGAAACACAATTTATTTCCTTTGAAGAGAAAACCATCCTGAATTACAAACTGGTCATGCAGACCTTTTTTGCAAAATTCAAATAATTCAACAAAGTATTCATCCCCTACATAAGAATTCTTGATGATTTCAAAGCCAATGAGCCTTGAATTAAGTATTGCAAGCATAGAATACCTCCTTGACAACACATCAACTACGACATTAGAGCATCCATCCATGTACTTCAATGAGAAAGTAAAGGATTGTAGAAACTCGACCCACTTAGTATGACGTGGATTAAGTTTTTGTTGCCCATTAATATGCCTTAATGCTTCATGGTCACTATGCAACACGAAAGGCTTAGGTCACAAATAATGACTCCAATGACTAAGATCCCCAATGATCGCATATAACTCTTTATCATAAGTAGAGTAATTTAGTTTAGATCCATTAAGTTTCTCACTAAAATAAGCAATAAGACGTTTTTGTTGAACAACTACAGCCCCAATTCTGACTCCACTAGCATCACATTCTACTTCAAATAGCTCGTTAAAATTAGGAAGAGCTAATATAGGAGTAGAACACAACTTCCCTTTAATCAATTCAAACGCCTTTTGTGCATAATCACTCCATTCGAATTTCCCTTTCTTCATACTTTCGATAATTCGTGCCACAATAGAACTAAAGTTCTTCACAAATTTCCAATAAAAAGAAGCCATTCCATGAAACTGCGCACTTCACTAACAAATTTAGGAGTTGGCCATGATTTAATAACATCAATTTTTGAGTTATCAATAGAAATACCATCCTTAGACACAACTTAAGGAATATGGCACTATCTACCATGAAAGTGCAGTTCTCAATCTTCCCATATAACTTCTCCTTTCTCAAAACGTCACAACATATGCTCCTCATTACTCTTACTGTAAACCAGCATATCATCCAAGTACACAACAATAAATTTGCGAAGGAAGGGGCACAATACCTCATTCATAAGTCGCATGAATGTGCTCGGAGCATTAGTACAAGCCATACTTAGTCTTGAATGCGGTCTTCCACTCATCACCTTCTCTCATTCAAATCTGGTGGTAACCACTCCTTAAGTTTATCTTCGAAAACACTTGAGCACTATGGAGTTCATCCAACATGTCATCTAGACGAGGCATGAGAAAGCCATATTTGATGATAATATTGTTCACTGCACAGCTATCAATACACATCCGCCACGAACCATCTTTTTCTGACACAAGAAGAGCTGGTACAACACATGGTAACCTGCTTTCACGCACATATCCACACTCTATAAGCTCATTAATTTGTCATTGAAGCTCCTTCGATTCTTCTAGATTACACCTACATGTGAGCTTGTTAGGCAAAGGTGTACCCAGAGTCAAGTCTAATTGATGCTTGATCCCTCTAATGGGAGGCCAACCCCAAGGCAAATCGTTGGGGAACACATCAGCATACTCATCCAGAAGGGGCTTGAGTTTCAGTGGGTAAGAATCAACCAGATTGTCATGGACCTCCTTCGAAACTAATGCATATACTACTTGCAATTCAGCAAATTCTCAAATAATCCCACTATTCCCAACAATCAGATTCTCCCTTTTAGATTGCTCCATGTTCAGTTCACGTACTCTAGAAGGAGATAAAGGCGCAACCGTAAGTCTTCTCCCATCCTTCTCAACAATGTAGCAATTAGAGACTCCATCATGTTAAGCTTTTTGATCATATTGCCATTGACATCCTAATAAGATATGACATGCATCCATCAAAATCACATCACAAAGTACCTAATCATGATACTTATTCCCAATTGAAAAGGAAACAAGCACTTGTTTGTCACCTTCAAATCAATCCCTTTATTAAGCCATCAAATTGTATAAGGTCTTGAATGTTTGGAAGTAGACAAGTTTGGCTTATCCACGAGCACCGTAGAAGCTACATTGGTACAAGAACCATTGTCAATGATCACATTACATAGCTGTCCTTGCACCTTACATCTTGTATGGAAAAATTGCTCACGTTGGGACTCACTTGGAGGAGGAGTAGTCTTCATAACACTAGATCCTTTCTAATCGCCTTCAACCATATCCTCCACTCTTCCCTCGTAATCTCCTCTAGTATCTAACTCCTTTTTGCCCTCCTCTATGGGCAAAGCATTAAGCAAAGCATCAATCTCTTGACACTCTTGAATTGTCATGATTTTGTTTGTAGGACATTCATATTGAATATGCTCGTACCCATGACATTTAAAACATTGCCTCTTGTTCTTATCAAGTTATCTCATGTTCAAAGTGCCTTTTCCTTTCCCATCTTGCTTCTTCTCGTTTGAATCAGCTTTAGAACTCGAAGAGACAAAAATAGAACCTATCATAGGATTCTTGCGTTGTGGAAATGACCTCCAATCAGGTTTTCCATTAACTTCTTGTTCAGCACGCAAAACAAGTTTACACAACTCATTATAGTTATAATAAGGTTGTAATTCCACCTTATCCTTGACTTTCAAACTCAATCCCTCCAAAATCGAGCCATCTTCTAATCTGGATCCTCCTTGATACGATTCAACATCGTTAACTTCTCAAATTCATTAATATACTCGTTAATAGAGCGATTTTGTTTCAAAGTTGTTGCCTTTACATAATTCTCTTGCCTAAAATTATCGGGAACATATTTATCTTTGATCTCATGTTTTAAACATGTCCAGGTCTTAATTCTTCTTCCTTGCCTTCTTAACGCATCACGTTGCATGTCATCATACCAAATTCCTACGAAGGTGGTTAGCTTAAGGATAGCATAATTAAAACTTTCCTAGTCCATAAAGGCTTTATACTCAAACATACGATCAGCTCTACAAATCCAATCTAAGGCAACTTCAGGATCACGCTTACCTTCAAAGTTGAGGATTTCAAACTTCAAGTTGCAATCTTTGTACGTGTAACCTCCACATCTAAGATGCCTTGGTTGTTCCTCTTCTGGTTCGTACTTCTCTTTTTCTTCTTCTTGCTCCTCATCGGACTCGTCATAAGTCCGTCTGGATATTTCACCTGATCGTTCTTAGGTTCTACCTTGCATAAAACATCTCCACTTAGCATCTTGCATTTGCAAATAGCCTGGTTGATTGTTGATGTCTTCAATTTGATCACGAATCTAACCAATCTTACAATCTAAAAGTCGATCTGTTACCCCTAAAAGAGCATAATTGTTTTCGTTGGTGTCATTGTTATTGTTACCATTGTTTGCAGCCATATTCGTTCCAAACCTCGTAAGATCAAACTTGAAACTTTCAAATTTAGAGGAGAGAGGTTCAATTATGGAACGTTAAGGATTAAAAAAACCCTAATAATTGAGATCTAATACCAATCTAATGCATAAACTAGGCACACCAATTGAACTTGGGAGAATAAAAGCAAAGGGCGTTAGTGGGTTAATTTGAATGAATGGAAAATATTGAAAATCGAAGGGAAAACCAAGAGAACAACACAATATTTGATAAAGCCAAGCAATACAATTGTTGATAAAGCTCTCAAGGCTGCCACCAGCCACACAGCGTAAAGTCCAACATAGAACAAATGAATCAACTTCGAATTTGTGAAGAAAAGTCTGAACTTTTATTTCTAAATCACACACACAAAAATACACCTTATAATCCCTATTTATAGTAGAAAACTCCTAATCCTATTAGGAAACAACCTAGACAAAATGGAATCATACTAAAGATATGAAAGAATAAGGAAACTAATTTTGGAAAGGCAAAACTGTGTCATATTCATTGTTTCCAACTGGTTGGTGTCCAAGTAAACGACTAAAACTAATTGCAGAAAATTCCAAAAATTATGAAAATTAGTAGAGGATTAATTTTACGTGTCCTTTGAATGCTCCTAAAATTTCAGGCCTAGCGAACAAGGCTTCACTTGGTTTCGAATCCAAAACTTGCAATCACATATGTATAGCCGAATATTGCATTGTTTGTAAAACTTTGAAGTCCATTACCTCCATGCATGAAATTATCATGTAAACCCAAATATAATGGCTTGGAGGTAAAGTTTACTTGTGCTCCGGCATCAAGTTACGAATTAAAATATTAATTTTTCAAAATTAAAACAAAAGCATAAAGTTGAACATGCCTGATAAGCTCTCGGAGGAACACCTCTTTGTTGCTGTACAAGCTATTAACAATGAGGTCCATAAGGCGACTAACCTGTTACAACGTAAATGGGTATTGGAAAGGCTTATTTACATAAAAAGTTATTTGATTTCTTAAAATCAGAATAAATTAACAAACGGTCTGCAACAGACCTCTGCTTGATACTCAAATTTCTCAGCCACTGAAGGACAAGGAGGAGACGATGTATTAGATTCTGCTGCTGTTGATTCGTATCGGCTACCCAAAGACAAACTATGATTCAAATGCAATGAAGACAAAGAGCCACATTTGTTGCGCATGGTTCTCCCAGTAGTTAACACCGAGTAGCATCTGAGTTTGGCATCACCATCTACTGCCTGCTTAGAATTCAATCACCACCAGAGCAGTTATCACACATTGGTTCTACAAACTCACCACCAGAGCAGAAAAGCCATCAACCATTAAGAAACAGCAGAAAGATTTAACAGTTCAAAATCAAAAGAACACTGCATGCATTTAAGACATACTACAAAGATTAAATCAGAATCGCAAATCCACAACAAAGTAATAAAGGACAGAACTTGCTAGTTATTCCAAACATAAAGTTGAGGTCACATCACAGCCATTAATACGGTTAGCATCAGTAGAGAGCTCACATGAGTGGTGCCTGAGGTAGCGGCAGCAGCCAGGCTCCGGTGGCGTGAACCGCCGGTTCGGAGGAAAGCAGAAAAGGAACGCCTTGACAGCCTGTGCATGACTGAGTAGTAGTTGAAACCCCCTAACAGAGCGACGCCAGAAACAGGGTAGCTGTTTAGGGGTTTAGTAGGGTTTTTCTTATGTGTTTTACGAAGCTTCTGGATACTCTCTGAATGAACCGGAAATTAAGCCGGCAAATAAAAGAAAAAAGATAAGGATGCTTTAAAATATCACTTGAAAATAATTTTAAGTTAAGCCTCCATAGGGAATTCTAAGGCTTTTTTCTTTTATATTCTTAAAAAAAAACTGCTTTTGTTTGTTTCTTTACGAGAGATCCACCAATACTAGAACCCACGTAAAAAATTAAGAGAGTTGAACTTCAACATTTTGACATGTTCAAGTTGAACTCTAGCATTTACAAAACATCTCTCTCACTCTTGAGGCTTTTTTATTTTAAAATAAAAGTAGGTCCATAATTATAAAAAACGGTGCATTTCTTCTTCTCCTTGAAGAATTTGTTGTTCATCTTCTTCTCCAGTTCATCAAAGTCCAAAGAATTTCAACTCGTTCGAGTCCTATCACAAGTCGCCTCTCCGTCTAAGTGATTGAGGCACCTTACCTTAAGTCGCTTCCATTTTTATCATCTTCGCTGTCGATTTCTCCTCCAACTACTTCGTCTGGTGATAAGCCACGTATGTTGCCCATGACACAGACTTTGAGTCGGTCACTTAGGTGTAAGTTTCGTAATATTATTCTAAAAGAATTTCAATTTCGTTGCTCTTCCATTTAATGTCTTTCTTCTGTCATAGTAAATCTCGTTGCTTGTCTCTAAAACCATCAATTGTTCTATTTCTCTTCAATTATTGAATAGTTATCTTCTTTGGTGATGAGACCTCGTGTTGTGAGCACGACCGTGATACTTTGTAAGATAAGTGGAACCAAAGATGAGCTAATACTATCAAAGAGAGCAATAATAAGATCAAGAGTTAAGAAGTTCAAAGAAATGCTTCAATCTTACATAGGCTAAATTATAGATGGCATGAAATCTTTAAAGATAATAAGGGCTAATGACATAGTTTTGGACAACCCAATACTTGTGTTTTAGGCTTTAGTCATTTTGGTAGGAGACCCATGTTTAAAGGTCTTTTTTATAGTTAGGGTTTCTTTCTTTTCAAAGGATATAAATGCATCATAACAAATATTGCCTAGGGGTAAATTGGATGAATAACAAATATTTTAAGAGGATTGTCTTGTATTTTTCTATTGCATCAATAATATAATTCTTATCAAAGTAAACACTTGTGATGAATTTCTATTTTTGCTTTTAAATCAACTTTATTATATGTGTTTTCTTTCATATAATTGATTAAGGGTTCATTAGAGTTAGGGATTTCTTCGTTCATGTTTTATCCAAAGTGTGTACTTAAGAGGTTTCTTATTCTTTAGCATTGGGATTCTACATCATTCCGTATAAGAACCTGGATTGAGATAAATTCTTATTTATCTTGTGTTTGTGTTATTATTATTGTTATTTTCATTAGAATTCGAAATTAGGGTTCATCTTGTTATTGTGTAGAAAAAAGTCAAAAAATTTATAAAAATAGAAAAATAAAAATTCTAGTATTAAAGAGACAAAATAGTTGCTACTGATTTTAAAAAATCAGTTAAAAAATGAATTCTATCTTTGGGATTGGTGTGATTATATGATTTTCTTTTGTTGGCTTCCTATTTTGTTTATTGTTTTTCCTTCATTTTAAGTTTCTATTTTTATCTCTTTTTTTTTTCCATTTACAACATAATTAACGAATTGATGCTTGTTAATTTATATTATGTATTTTTTTGGGCATCGTATATCCATCCTCTTGTGTGCCCATTTTTCCTTCGTTGATTTCAGTATATTTGCCTCTAGTTTTGTGTCTATCATCTTTCTTAGGTATTTTCATTGCATTCATAAATCTTAATTTATTGTTTGTGCATTACTTTGACTAGAAATTAAATTCTGAAGTGCAATTGAAGACAACAAATTTGAGTAGAAAAAAGCTTGAGTGTGTAAGCTTAAAAGAGGGAAGAAGCCAATTTTGAGTGAAATACGAGCAGAGTGTTATCTTTTGAGTGAAACATATAAGGGAGTGACTTGTAAGGTTATCTTTTATTGCTAACCATTTTTCTTGCAACTTTTGTCATAAGAAGGACTAGTAGAAGAGATGGAAAGGAAACATTACATGAGGAGGATGACAATGTGCCTGATTTGAAAGTGATGTATAGGGCATTCATAAATGAGTTCAAGAAGTTATCTACTAGGATGGATGGGATGGATGAGAGAATTAATGAAACCAGTAGAATCCAAAACTGTAGTAGATCAATTGGCAGTCATAGGAATTAGGAGGAAGAATTGGAAAGAATATATGTCGAGTATGAAGATGAAGTGCAATTCGTGAGGGGAGGGAAGAACGAGTAGAGAAAAAAGATAGCAACATTAATGCCATCAAGATGAAAATTCCGTCCATTAAAGGAAGGAATGATGTTGAAGTGTACTTAGAATAGGAAAGAAAGGTGAACATGATTTTTACTTGTCATAACTATTCTGAAGGTAAGAAAGTGAGATTGGCAGCAGTGGAATTCTCTGATTATGCATTAGTTTGGCGGGATGAATTAGTAAAGAATAGGAGGAGGAATAAGGCACCTATATCTACTTGGGAAGAGATGAAAAGAGTGATGAAGAAGAGATTTGTGTCACCTTATTACTATAGAGAATTATACCAGTAATTACATAAACTCACATAAGGAACTAAATCAGTAGAAGATTATAACAAAGAGATGGAGATACTATTGATTAATTTTGTTTTAGATAATTGTCTAAATCATAACCATATTGTTGGGGAACTTCAGAATATTTAGAAGAATTAACAAAACTACAATAGGCAATGCTTATAAACTTATGGAGTTTTCCATATTAACACACTATTATCAAATAAAAAACAAAAACAAATAGCTAAAACATAATTAAATCTAAAAGATAGACAAGATATTACACATCATCCATTTAAAAATTTAATTAATAAAAAATATAATTTATTACGGAAAAGGTATACATGAAACACCAATTAGAATAGATCAATGCAATGGACATATTCAATTAAATTTAATAGATCAAGAACAAATTTATAAACAATTACAAAAAATTCCTAGAGAAAGAAGACATAAAATAGGATAATACACCTTTCTATTATTATAAAAAATCACATTTTAAACCTTTTAACAAACTATTTAGAAAGAAAGTGTATATATTAATGGGACTTTTAATCCCACTGAAAGAAAATATCCAATTCATGAAAAAGAAACACTTGCATGTATAAAAACACTACGAAAATCTTTACGTGGTAATTTAAAGCATTGCCTATTGTAACTTTGTTTAATTCTTTGTAGTTAATAACCATTTGTCTTTTTCCACATTTTTGTCTTTTGCCACTTTTGATTTTTCTAATTTTCTAGTTTTTCGTCTATTTGATCTAGTTTTTTAAATAGTTTTTCATAGCATTTATAGCCAGTATTTATTATTCCACTATTAATTTAGTAATTAAAGATTATAATATTTTGTGAATTTTATTAAATTCATTAAATTTTGTGCTTGATAATTTTGATTTTTATTTAGCAATGGTTGTATTACAGTAATTAATTCATTTAATTTAATTTCAATATTAATTTATTTATTTAATAATTCAGATAAGTACTTAGTAACACTTATAATGTATTCTTAAGATGACTTGATAATTCTTGAAGTTGTCTTTTAATATTAACTAATTCATTAACTAATTGTTTTGTTTTCTTTTTTACTTTTTCATTTGATGTTCCAGGTTTAGTAAACCTAATAGGTTTTCCTAATATTACAAATTATGATCGTAGAAGACTAGGTTTGTAGCATCCTGTCTCTCAAATTGGTAAGAAATTTAAAGTCTTAGACTAATGAGTCCTATAAGTGGTATCATATAGAGCGAAATTGGTACATCCATGACATGATTTCATAATTGTGTTAATGCATAAAATGAGCATACACACATAAATTGTGAGTTAGACAAATGACACTCGATTGGCATATTTCAGGGTATGAAACTAAAATGAATGTGATATAAGATATGAATGTGCTTTTCTAATGTCTTGTACTTTGGTTTACCAATGATAAGAATTAATGAATTATAAATAGCAATTTGGAATTAATTTTCATAATTGGGAGATTAATAAATTAATATGTACATTTAGTCTTGGAGAAATGCCAAGTGGCAAGACTATTTGATACATGAAAAATTAGGATGATTAATTGAGTGATAAATTGACTAGTAATTAAATGACAAATGGACCAATTATTGTTTGATAAGTGGACCAATTAATGTGTGATATGTGGACTAATAACTAGGAGACAAATGGCAGCATATTTGATTGACAAATGGAAGATATACCTAATGACATATGTCATTAAAAGATGAAGACATCTTGCACTTAATTATATGAAGCTAATGTGGCAAAGTTTCTGCTAGAACTTTCTTCACCTTCTTCCTTGCTCTCCACTGAAAATTACTCTTAGCTTCCTTCTCTGTACTTTGGTCTAATCCTTGCTTAATTGCTTCATCAAAGCTAGACTTTTATCCTTTACAAGATAGCTTAAGAACTAGCTGATTGTTATCTTCCATCCTTGCCAAAAACTAACTCATTTTTACCTTGAATTTGTGATGATCTTACAAGCATGGAGGGCTTGATTAACTTAATGTTTTGAGGTGGAATTAGAGCTTAAAAAGTAAGTAGACATCTTATCTCTATGGCATAGTTTAATATTATGATGATGATGAATGAATTGGAATGAAATATATATGATGTTTATGATGAAATGAGTTCTGGAAAATGATGTTTCAATGATACTTTCTAGTTTTGTTTTTGATGCATAAAAGGCAATGATTTGTGAGCTGTTAATTGAATAAGTTTGAGCTGGAGTTAAAGTTGATATTGATGAGGAATTAAAGTACAATTAGGGTACAATTGAGGTATAACTAATGGACTATTATGATGGTGTTTTGAATTTGGTATCAAGGTGTGAGAATCTAGAAAAGTGGGGCAAAAAGGGTAGCCCACGATCGTGGCACTCATCCTACGACTGTGGATAGATGCATTAGCTTCTGTCACGATCATGGGTGAGGTTTTGACATGGTAATTTCTGTTTTGTACAATTGTTGAACCACATGAGGACAAGTCACTCTCATTTGATGTATTTAGACTTGATTAAGGTTTGAAACAAACCTAGATTGATGCTTGATAAGTAGATTAAAGTGTTTGATAAGTGGAAGTTGTTAATTGATGTTATACCTTAAGGAAAAGATTGTTTGATATCAATGTATCTAAGTTTAGATTGTAGGAGTGTTAAAAGACTAAAGATGTTCAAATGAATGTAAATGTATTCCAAAGGATATAAATAATGCATTAGGAATGAATGAATGAAAGTTGGGAATTATATGAATACTTGTAATGTTAAAAAAGAGTTAGTAAATGTATGGTTAATGAATTGAGCATGATCAAGTGTAATTAAGGTATTAACCTAATTACAAACTATCTATGTACAGGCTATGATGTTTGATTAATCAAGAATTGTGAATAAAGATACATACCTGGAAAGTCAATTGAGCATGCATTAAAATATGATTAACAAATTAATGATGCGTGAAATATGTGTGTATTGCATGAAGGTGGATACACAAGAGTGAACGTCAGCATCCAAACATTGCCGGATCATCAAGGTAATAGCTAATCTGGAGCGTACTGTGAGTTAAACTAGATGTTCACTTACTATGACTGAATTATTTTATGTTTAGCTTTTGATAATGAACTGTTATTGATATAATTGTGATAATTCCAGACATTGATGGTCCGAGGAGTTTATTAATCAGGATTGTATTGGAAGTGCTATCAATTTGCATATGAATATGGAATGTGAGAAATTGGATGTGTAATGTCGGACTGGATACGATGAATTGCTGTACTAGATCCGATGAATTGATACATGTGACAAATGCTCACAAGAATGAAAGGTAAATGAAATATGACATATAGCATGATACATTACATTGAAATGCATGATCAAATAAAGGAATTGTGATCGAAGTGACCAGTCTAAAAAAGAGCTTAAAACTTATAAATGTGAACGTAGAGCCACTGGCTCTGTTATTATTGAGCCCAGTATCCATAAGAGATACGGGACAACATTTGAAATGAGCATGATATCTACAAGGGATATTGGACAGTAAATAGGTGCTTGGTCACAACAAAATAAAAATGAACGGAGTCACATGTGCATTTGCATATACTTCCTTACGTATCATATGATTGATTGATTTGAATAATTGAAATGTTTGAAATACAGTTGAAAGGTAAATGGGGATGTTTTGTGGTATGATATGTTAATTTACCTGATATACTTATGCAAGTATGATTCTTGATAAGGCATAAATGAAATATGAAGTGATATGTATAACTTGTTGAATTGGAATATGTCTTGTCTCTGTAAATCTGACTTGAGTGAATACATCGATGACGGTTCACCCATTGAGTTTGCAAACTCATCAAAATTGCATTGTTGATTTTCAGGATTCAGAGAATATCCAATTAGACTAATTGGAGTAGCTACTACTTCGGACATGAGTTAATGGTCATGATCAGTTGTACCTGTACGTCTTCAGTTATTTTTGTATTAAAAATTGTATGTCTCAACTATTGTACAATGTATGTGTAAATTCTGAAATGCAAAGACATTTATGACTGGACATCTTTGTAAATGAAATGGGCCAAAATGAATATTGATTTGCTTAAGTTGTGTTTAATGCTTGAGAATTTTGTAATGAATTGTTTCGATCATCCTAATGTGCCATCCTCGTAGAGTATGTTTTAAAATAATCATTGATACATTCGGGCATATGCGCTATGAGAGTGATATGTTACAATATAAGTTGATTTTTGAGTTCAAGTTTATAAGGATACTAACTTTAGAAATAAATGCTTTCAAAAAAAACTTTAGAAATAAATACTTATTAAGGTACCTTCTACCTGGATCAATATTATTTTAAGATTGGAAAGGTTCCAATGTATCATTAATTACTAATCAAGACATACATTTTTCATTTAGTGGAAATGATTAAATGAATCAATAAGTTCTTTAATGAACTTGGTATAGTTCCTTACATTATTTAGACAATGATGTACTATAAAACATTAAAGTCATTAGACATGCAAAAGGAGCAGAGGCCTCATTAAAGATTCAAGTATATATTTAGGCATTTTCTCTTAATTATGATAATAATTAAGATGAAAATTGTAAGATTTAAATAAATGTTCACTGTAGAGATCTTGTAAAATTCTCTCACTAAACTAGTATCTCAATAGTGGCATGATCAACATATAATCATATGTTATAAGATACTTAAATGATTGGTTTAGTGAAAATGGGAGATTGTTGATTTATACCCTACAAACAATAAGTTGGTTTTAGTTTAGTGACATAATTATTTAAAGACATTCTTTATCTTATACATATTAGATGTATATGATAAATTTCATGAGGTAAATATACATTGCAAATGAATTTGTGATATGATAATAATTATAAGATTCATATTATATTTATATAGTATCCCTAAATTATTCCTATTCATTATTCTGACATTAATAAAGCTTAAAAAGACTAACGCATATTATATTTCTTTCTTATTAAAGAAATAGTTAATCTCATAAACTAAAGTATAGAAATACTTAAACGAATATGCTGGTGTTTATTATAAAACAAGTTCACTAAATTGACCTCATATGAGAATTTCATTTAGAACCTTACTTGTATGTCTATGAAAATTCTCATTATGATAATTGTATAAATGATCCTTTGAATTATCTCCAAAATTATTTTTATAGGGATTGTTATGTTTTGGTATTACTTATGACCTATTCTAGTCGAGTGTGGCTTAATCGATGGTCATTAGATATAGCATGAACTATATAGAGGTAGTTGAGTGAATAATATATAAGTCATCACCCTAAAGTAATTAGGGAGAATGTTCTGTTGTTTCTCATTAGTATTAATTCGAAAAATCCTTGATCAAGGTAGAATGACGCTTTGTGAATAGTTTACAAATGTTATTAATAGAATTAATTACAAATGATGAAGAATTGACATGATTAAACTCAAAGAGTATAGACATTATTTTCATACTCTATATCTAATCGGAACATTATGCTGTGAAAGGACTGAATTAGATGAAAAAATTATGCATAGAAAGTTTATCAAAATCACTTTGATATTCCTAAATATTTGGGTAATCATGATGCAGTTCTAGACACTAATTTTGATTCATAAATATACATTGCTTAATTAAAAATCAAAGATAAATTAAATGAGTTTAATCTATCTAATCCTAAATATGATTTACGATTATAATTTATATCTATTGCCAATATATTTGATAACCTAAGAAGTCACACACAAAAAAAGGTTGAAGAAAGAAAAGGTATTCTAACTAGGTTATAATTAATTATAAAGTTTGAGAAACTTTATTAATAAATATGAGATATTTAATAAAAGATTAACTTTAAAAAATTCCTGAACTTTGTTTAATTTTATAATATTAACCTGAACTTTAAAACATAATATTAAAATGCTCAAATTTTTAATTTTTTTACAAAAATAGCCTGACATTAAATTCTTCGTTAATATTGTTGACATGACATCCTATGTTAGATTTTTTTGTTTGCCACGTGGTCTCCATGTAGAAATAATGTGCCACGTAGCATATTTTTATTTAATAAAAATAAAATATTAAAAACCAATTAACCCTAAAACTCTACAAATTTCCTTCTCCTCTGGTTTTTGTGATTTTACTTCTCCTCTTCACTAAAATTCAGCAAAACATGCATTTCTGAATGAAGATTCTAATAATTATCCACAACTGAAAAAAAATTGGTAAAGAGATTGTAAGGAAGTGTGGAGGGCTTCCTCTTTCTGTTAAAACTCCTAGGTGTAACATCCCGTTTCCATATAACGAGTTGAATTATAGAAACGGGTACACGAGAGATCAATCGGAGAAATTAGGATAACACATCTCATGCTCATGCATTTGTG
>JANZXP010000009.1:8511971-8542784 GCA_027576715.1 Erythroxylum flavicans
GTCCACCATGATCCTGGGCAGGCACAAAGAGAGAAATGTTGTCTTTTAAGTGATGTTTGAAACAATTAATGCTAAGGTACTTTCCTATAATGCATTTAGGCTTGAATGAGGCCTTGAATTGAACTTAGTTTGATGATGCATCAAGTGATTAAATGTTGATATGTTTTAGGTGATAATCAGTTATAATTTAATCATGGATTGTTGATATTAATAAAACCAAATCTGGAAATGTAGAGATGATTATAAGAATGAAAGTGTTCTTAGCAATGCAAATGTTATTCAAAAGAGATGAGCAATGTGTACCAAGTAAGAATGAATGAGAGCTTGGATATTATGTGATCATATAATGCTAGAATAACATTGGTGAATGATTGATTGAAGATATTATAATAATCAAGTATATTTGAGCTATGAACCTAAGTGTAAGCTAGACATACACAAATGATGATGTTTAAATGATCAAGAGATGTGAATAAAGGAAACATACCTGGAGTAGTCAAATTGAGCATTACACATAATACATATGTATATGAATGAATGCTTATGAGATTGTGCAATTTGGTAATGTGTACAATATGTATATTGTATGATTATAGAATCACAAATAGAACAACAGCGTCCAGATGTTTCTGGATCATGAAGACAATAGCTAATCTAGAGCGTACTATGAGTCAACCCAGATGGTCTCACATTGATTGATTGTTTGTATTTAAATTTCTATATTGAACTGTTAATAATGCGATTGAGACAATTCTAGACAGTAATAGTCTGAGGAATTTGATAATGTGAATGTATTGGAAGTGCTTCATTGAATGTGAATTAGAAAGAAATAAGTGTACTCAACATGATTGTTGAATGTCGGACTATTTTCAGAAGAAAATATGAAAAGTGAATGTGTACTGAATAAAAGTGATTGACTGCACATATGTGAATTCATACATCTCATTGCATTGAAATGTGTGATTAGATAAAGGCAGTTGTAACTGGAGTAGCCAATGAAAAGGAGTTAAAAGCTCAGAATGTGTATAAAAGTCATAGGCTCACTATGTAAGATGAGCCCGGTATCCCTAACGAATACAGGACAGTTATCAACAAGCCCGATATCCACAATAGGTACGGGACAATTAAAAAGACACTCAATTACAACAAAGTAACAATTGAAAGTGAGTCACATGTGTATTGCATATACATTTTGATATGTATGTTGTGAATGATTGAAATGGTTTAGTTGAACTGTTCTGAATAAAAAAGGAGAAATAAGTGAAAACAAATATATTTGATGAAATATGAGGATTAGTGAAGTGATGTTCATTATGTGATGTTATGAATTGTTTGTGAAATTGGAATGTAAATTGTTTGTGTGATTTAATATGAGTGAGTCATTCGAGGATGATTCGCTCACTGAGTTCATAAAACTCAACAAAATTGTAATGTTGTCTTTCAGGTTTAGGAGATATCCAATTAGACAAATTAGAGTATAACTACTGAATCGGATAAAAGTTGGAGGTCAGGATCAGTTTGTACTTGCATATGTCTTCAGTCATTTTTGTATTACGATTTGTAATCCGCAACTGTTTTATATGTATATTTTGTAATGTAATGACATTTACAACTAATTATTTTTTGTAAATGAAATGGCCTAAATTGATTATTGATTTATTAGTTTGTTTAAAATGCATTTGATGTATGTAAAATTTTTGTAATAAGTAGTTCTGATTGTTTTAACATGCTATCCTCGTAGAGTATATTCTTGAATATCGACATTATGTTCGGGAATATGCCCTATGAGAGTGATGCGTTACATTAACTCTTGCCACTATATTTTTTTATAAGATATAGAGAAATTGTCGATAACTCCAGTGTACGTGATTGTCATAGCGAAATTTAGGTAAGGCTAGCAGATTAAATTGAGTAAAGGTATTTTATTGTATATATTTTTTAATGTGACAATTCGAATAGTTGTGCTAGTACATATAGTTTTTGTAATGGTCGAACATCACTTTTAGAAATAATAAGAATTTTGGTAATTAATGATATAATTGGGAAACAATTTGGATAAATTATGGATTAATAATTATTGGAAAGTCGAATTTATATTGTTAATTTGATGTCAATTTAAACAACTAAAAATAAACTATATAAAATTAAAAAGAACATAAAAGTTGAATAAGGTTTTGGTTGGTAAGACCATAAAATTGTAAATTGTGTAACAAAGATGGGTATGAGAGTTATAAAATATCAAATTTTCAACTATCAAATATAAAATGATAAGGAAGTTAAATTATCATATACAGAAAATAAAATAATTTTATATATGACAGTGAACATACATTATTGCATATGTTTAACTAAAAATAAACGCAAAAGTTTGAATTAATAAGTTGAAAATATATTTCTGAATATTACGACATTTTTTGTTTAGTTACGTGAAATCATGTGTGTACATGTAGTAGTATGCTTACAAGTTGGATGTTAGAGAGAGCATCATTACGGTTTCCGATTCCAAATTTTATATTACCCAGCAGTGACAAAGAAATGAAAATTAATCAATGATGCTTATCATTTTAAAATTTGAGGAAAAGGACATGGAACATTCGGCTATCTATGCTAAAAGCCAAATACACGATTGTTAATTAGATAACATTGCATAGGTACGTCGTAATTGAGGAATGTACAAACAAAACGACCAATACAAGCTGATGGGAGAAAGAAAGAGACAACAGAATGGAACCACAGGCAAAGCAGCATCTCAGCACCCACCCGCACTTGTATGCAAGAACACCACAGAAACCTCCAATTTAAGTCCAACCCACCAAGCTAACCACGCGCCTGTACTTCCAACAGTAACTCTTCGCTCCCATTTTGGCTTGTTTTGGCAACGGCGGTCAGAGGAAACCATAAACTAGACTCAATCGCTACACCCATTGTTGTCAAGACATTAATGCTCAATGTTTCTCCACTGCTCTTAAACATCAATAACCATATCAATTTTCAATCTTAGAATATGTAACAAGTTCATGGACTTATGCCTAGTTGTTTCGAAGGCTTTAATCTTCCTAGATCAACCGGGACAACAAAAGATGACGGCAACATAGATCATGGTTTCAACCGCATTTTGAAGAAAAGTTTGAAATGAAACTTGATCAGCACCCTCATGGATGATACCTAGGTGGCGTCTTTAGCATAAACCCATTAACCTGACATGATTTAATGCTTGTATGTATAACAATCCACTTTCTATATGTCTCTGAGTCTCCATGAATCGAATGCTGCTAAATCTGATGATAAGGACCAGATAAGACAGTACTGGAAATGTTAATATCTTTCATAAGTACTCTTCTATCTTACAGGCAAAAAAACTGAGATAGACAAAGTAACCTTCCATGCACATACAACTCCGATACCAAAAAAAAAAAAAGACAAAAGAAAAGGTAAATTTAGAGATGAAGAGAGGTATCAACATCAGAATTCTCAAAGCTCCTTGATGACGATGATGTGCTTGCAGATGATGAGTTTTTCCAAGAATTTGCTGGGGATTTCGTCGCTCGAGCATCTACATGCCTGCTATGCGAGTTTAACCCAAGGGACAGCAGTGATTCATCAGCTGTCTGGGCTGGTCTATTCGGATCGACCATCCCTGGTTGGAAAGTCAACTGTCTAGGCTCTAAATTCAAGCTTGTAGCGATATTGCTACTACTATGATCAGACTCTGCGAATAGCTTGAGCAGCTCTTTCTCCTTTCTCTTTTCTCTCACTTTCTGCAATTCTCTAAACCTTTCTTGCAGAAGAGCTATGGAAGAGTTGATCATAGTGGAGTCACCATTTTGCTTACCCATTGAAAAGTTTGATAGGAGGAGTTGTGAAAGGAAAAAAAAAGAAAGAAAGAAAGACTGAAGAGTTCGATGTGTGCGTTTGAGTATAGTCTTGTTGGGTGTATATATAGTAAGGAGTATAATTTTGGTCATGTAGTATTGATTTTATGCCAGTTTTAGTGGTATAATTGTTTGGAATCTTGAGGATGTAAACATACATCAGAGTTGGCTTAGGCCAAGCAAAGTGCAACAGGACAAGTACAGGGATGAGTTGGGTTGGTGGATGTTAAGGTAAAAGGACATTTTTAATACAGGAAAAGTGTGGAGGAGTGAAGCCAAAATGAGATTGGAGAGAAGTATTTGGAAGGGAATAAATGGTTAGGTAATGCTGTGTCTGTTTGTCGTTTATAACTCCCGAGAAGATTTTCTTTGGAGGGACACTAGCAATTCTTATACGTGTTTTTTCAACTCCAACTCTATTGCCTGTCAATATGGACAGTTTAGCCTCTTGCCCCTAGTGAGGGAGCGTGCACTAAATGACAGTAATCAAAAGGAATAATTTTCAAAGTCTTACTTACGAGTAAGTAGAAGGAAGGAAAGGGGCTGAAGATCCTCTGTTCCATATGCCCAATGCTCATTCTGTGCCATTCATTATTAGCCATACATTTTACAATAAATAAATAAAATATGTGGCTGATAATAGATGGCACAGGGTAGGCATTGGGTAGATGAAACAGGTGATCAAGCTCAGGGAAACGAGAGAAGGTGGTGATTAGATTTTTACCAAGCCAAACAAGTCCTGACAGCTTCTGACCTTTCAGCTCATGTGGGAGACACTACGGCTTTGCGCTTCATGGCAAGAAAGGAATTTGATTAGACAAAAATCTTACCAAGACCAAGTCCATAAATTAGGTCCCGATGGAGCCTAGGCTCATTGTTTCTGACCTTATTATCGCAAAACAAGCCTCTGGTGGTGTCACTTTAAGATTCTCAACTTCTCAAACATTGTAATGGAAGAAATTAAAATATGTTCAGTCCAAAAACTCATTTTGTCGTTTAATCTCAAAAGTAAAACATCTCTTCATCATCAGACAGAAATGTTGAATTGCATTATTGAAAGGAATGGAGTATTTGTCCCCACAATAATAATATTGTTATGTCTTCTTCCATCCTCCCCCTACGTTAAAGAAAAAAAAGCTCATTAGTTGAATAGTAAGCTTCCCCTCCCTTGCTTAGTTTATAATTCCCATGTGTCTATTTATATTTTTCCTAAAAACAAAAGACTTATGAAAGATTCTCATTGACTTTTCTGTTTTTTCTTAGTTGAAAGTCAGTTTTTTTTAGAGATAATGGGAAAATTAGGCAACCAACTAAAAAGTTAGGCAGTTCTTACTTCTTAGTATACTTTTGAGGAGGTTGAGAATTTGATGGTGTTTTTACTTTTTATCTCTTCAGATATAATAGATATATCATTTACGCTTAATTTTGGGATCGCAGAGATTTGAGTCAAACGCTTAAGAAATTCCAGCCAAAATACGTAAATTAAAGCACAGAAGCGGTGGTCACTGGTCACATATGTTCTTTAGTCCACAATAAGTAACACATCAGCAAAAATAACTAGGACCGATGGGTGAAAGTCTCTTCACTTTCCAGGGACAAAGTTGGTGGCGTAAGCCCAAGCATTGTTGGCCACTGGGTCAGCCACATGATCAAAGAGGTTCTCAATAGGACCCTTTCCCGTGACAATTGCCTGAACGAAGAATCCGAACATTGAGAACATGGCCAATCGACCATTCTTAATTTCCTTCACCTTCAACTCGGCAAATGCCTCAGGATCATCAGCCAATCCTAGAGGGTCAAAAGCACCACCAGGGTAAATTGGGTCGAGTCCTTCACCGAGCGGTCCTCCGCCAACTCTGTAACCTTCGACGAAACCCATGAGCACAACCTGACATGCCCAAATAGCAAGAATGCTCTGAGCGTGGATCAGGTTGGGATTGCCAAGGTAGTCAAGACCACCTTCTGAGAAGATTTGTGCACCAGCCTTGAACCAAACTGCCTCACCAAACTTGACACCGTTCCTTGAGAGGATTTCAGGGAAGACACAACCAAGAGCCCCCAGCATTGCCCATCTGCAGTGAATGACCTCAAGCTCACGGTTCTTGGCGAATGTCTCAGGGTCTGCTGATAAACCAGCAGTGTCCCATCCATAGTCACCTGGGAATTCACCAGTCAGGTACGATGGGGTTTGTTCAGAGAAAGGTCCCAAGTACTTCGGACGGTCTGGGCCATACCTGTTTGACAAGTTATACTAATCATTGCAGAGTGAAAACATACGTCTTCTGGAATTTATTCAGACATGTATCAAATGCCTAAAGTTTCCACCAGAAATCCTACTTGTTCCTTTTTTTCCCTAGCTACCAATTTTAGAGGAGTAACTTCTCAGTCGGGTATCTACTATGGAGAGACGTAAACTTCTGCTTGTTGGTTACGATTGAAGATCTATCCAAAGCTGACTTTAATCCACTGTTTATGCCTATTAATAGCCAGAAACATAAATTTCTTAAGCCTCTCTTATCACTGACCTCTACGAAATCTGGATTAATGATCTGGTAATGGTAGAAATGTGTATGGCTAAATACACAAAAAGTCCAATGATTTAAAACTCTCAACACGGTCATTCGACCTCATCGAAAGCATGTCACTACGCATATGCAATTAAAGATGAACATAACTATTCAACATGAAGAGCAAAGTAGTATCCAGATCTCAGAAAGGTCTATCTTCACAAGATTCGAGTAAACTTACCAAATGCTTTCAGGAGCACTTTTCACGGTCCTTCGCATGGCGACACGGCCACCTCCGAAGGAGCCAACCTTGCGCAAAAGCTCATTTGCCGGCTTCAAAGCTGTCTGGCCAGAAAAAGCAGATTGTTGGATAGCAGAGGTTGCCATGTCGAGCTAACTGAGACGGGCGCAAGTGCAACGATGGTTTCAGTTCAAACTATGCTTCTGTGACTGTAATCAAAAGGCATGGGAAATCAGAGTTATATTGGACACAAGAAGATGTTGTGGATCAGGAAATCTACACATCAGCAGCATCCCATTGGTTAATGGGTTGAGCAGTGGATTTCGATGTAGATATTTTGGGCGGGGTAGAGGCTCTACGTACGCCATGTAAGCTTCCAGGATCTTGTTGGTGGGATTTTTCCCCTGGGGGAATACAAGCCACGTATTTTCTTTTGGATTGCTAACCAAACCACTACGACAGAAATCTGCCGGAATGCCAATTTGAATCTCAAATCTCGATTGTCAAAATCTTACTGCCTCTCGTAATTAGAAATTAGATTGTTTTTAGTAAATCAAATGGATCAAAAGGATATGATATGGATGTCTAGATCTTGGGTAGGAATGGCAACGGGACAGGGCGGGCCGGCACCCTCATTCTCTATTCTTGATCTCCAATCTCTAAAGTGAGGATATTTTTGTCTCATTCTTCATCCCCGAGACCTCTGTGAAATCCCTAGGGACCCGAATCTTCGAATCTTCACCCTGCATCCATATAAAGTTAGTTCATATGATTATACCCAACTTTTAAAAAAGAGTATAAAATTAAAAATATATAATATATTTCTAAGATTATCGTGAATGGAGATCCCCGCAGGGCGGAGATTATTCAACCCGTCTTCGTCCTCGACTCTATCTCGGGGGTTATATTTGCCCCATCCTCAATTCTACGGGTGATTTTTTTGCCAATCTCTGACTGAAACGGGGAATCCCCGCGGGGATCCATGAACGGGGATTCATGAACCCCGAACCCAAATTGTCATCCCTAATCTTGGGGGATACGAAGATAATCTTGTTCCTATGCTTTCAAATGACAATTTATAGCTATATGGAGTGAAAAGGTGAAACCTTTACAATGTTGGGAAATTATTCAATTTTCCCCAAAAAAAATCAGATTAGTAGGAAAGTGAAATAAAAGTGGAAGAATAACACACAAAATTTAATAACGGAGTTCAGCCAAATTCACCTACGTCTCCTACTTTGCTGCAGATCTTTTATTTAAGGGAGAAATTATACAACACTCATAACTCAAAAAAATTACTCTCAATTTTCTCTCACTAAAGTTTTTTTTTATGTTGTATCTTGTATATGCTACTGAATGGAAGAGGCCTTATATAGGCCTCCAATCTCCTCAAATATTAAGGTTAGATAGCTCAACTTTGACAAAGTTTGGCAGCAGTAAAAAATGGCTACTATCTTGACTAACAAAGTTAGGTAGCAGCCTAAAATAGTTGCTGCCTTGACTAACAATCTCCCACTTGAAGACAAATTTCAATTTTTCTTCAGATCTCGATCAATGCAATAGCTTTTTTTCTGTCTTGTTATTATAGCAGGCCAACTGAAACTGAACATAGCTTTAGTTTGTCAGTAGTCACAGTCTTTGTCAATATATCTGTCAGATTTTGAGCTCCATTAATCTTCTCAAGTTTCAAAATCCCATCTTCCAGAAGTGACCGAATAAAATGATACTGCATCAGTATGTGTTTCGCTCTGGAATGAAAAGAAGGATTTTTCGCTAGATGAATAGCACTCTGACTGTCGCAATATAAGACACTGTTTTCTTGTTTCTTTCCCAATTCCTCTAAGAAACCTTATAGCCAAACTATTTCCTTCCTGGCTTCCGTGACAGCCACATATTCTGCTTCAGTTGTGGAAAGAGCAACTATGTTTTGCAACTGAGAAACCCAACTCATTACCGTTCCTCCTAGAGTATAGACATACCCTGTAGAACTTCTTTTGATGTCAACAATTCTAGCTAAGTCAGCATCCACATAGCATGTTAATGTCGTATCTCCACTTTTGAAACAAAGTGCCTTGTTTGTGGTACCCCGCAAATATCTGAGGATCCATTTGACTGCTTCCTAATGTATCTTGCTTGGATTATTCATGTACCTGCTAATAGGTCTCACTACTTGAGCAATATCTGGTCTAGTACAAACTATGACATACATTAGACTTCCAATTGTTGAGGCGTACAGAACCTTCACCATGTGTGCATGTTCTTCCTCCATCTTCGGTGACTGTTCTTTGGAGAGTCTGAAATAAACTCCTAAATGTGTGTTCACTGGTTTAGCATCTTGTATGTTGAACTTGGGGAGTAACTTTTTGATGTAATCAGACTGTGATAACACCAAAGTCCCTGACTTCGTATCTCTCTTGATCCTCATTCCAAGAATCTGTTTTGCAGCACCCAGATATTTTATTGTGAACTATTTTGACAATTTTCGCTTCAAATTTTTAATCTCTTGCATATCTGAACCTGCAACGAGCATGTCATTAATGTACAATAATAAAATAATGAAGCTATTATCAAACTTCTTGATGTAGCAACAATGATCTGCTTGGCATCTTATGAAACCACTGCTACCTATAAAACTGTCAAACTTCTTGTACCACTGCATAGGAGCTTGTTTTAAACCATAAAGCTCTTCTTCAACTAGCATACCAAGTTTTTCTTGCCTACCTTTATGAAGCCTTCTGGTTGTTTCATATAAATCTCTTCCTCTAAATCACCATATAGGAAAGTTATTTTTACATTTAACTACTTAAGATGTAAATTTTCTGCAGCTACAATTGTCAACACTAGCCTGATTGTAGTAGCTTCACGACTTGAGAGAAAATTTCAATGTAGTCAACACCTTCTTTTTATTGAAAGCCTTTGACAACCAATCTCGCTTTGTAGCGTTTGCTTCCATCGTGCTCTTCTTTGATCCTGAAAATTCACTTGTTATAGAGCACTTTCTTACCCGGTGGTAGTTCAGCTAATTCCTATGTCTGATTTGACATGAGTGAGTCCATCTCTTCTTTCATGGCAGACTCCCACTTGACTGAATTCTCCACTTGCATAGCTTCATCATAATACTCCGGTTCTCTACTGTCAATCAGCAACAAGTAGTGCAAAGAAGATAAATAACGTTGGGTTGGTTTAGGAATTCTGGAGGAGCGTCTCAGTACTGACGTGCCTAGTTCTTCTTGAACTGCTTCAGGACTATTCTGAACATCATTTCCAGAAATCTCCTCAAACTTAGCAAATTCCTTCATTTCAGCATTTGTATTGGAGCTGCTTGGTTCTGTCGTTGACCTATCTTTGTACATCACATTTTTATTGAATATGACACCCCGGCTTTTGATGATCTTCCGATTTTTATAATCCCAAAACTGGTAACCAAACTCATCACCACCATATCCAACAAAGACACATTTGTTAGACTTAGCATCAAGTTTACTTCTTTCAGCAGAGTCTATGTGTATGTAAGAAATATAGCCAAACACTCTTAAGTGTGAAAGGTTTACCTCTTTTTCACTCCGAACTTCCTCTGGTATTCCACCATTCAAGTGAACTGAGGGTCCACGATTGATCAGGTAGGCTGCGGTGTTAACAGCTTAAGCCCATAGCATCTTGGGTAAGCCGGCATGTATCTTTATACTTCTGGCACGTTCATTCAGAGTTCTATTCATGCGCTTCATTACGTCATTTTGCTGCAGTGTCATGGGAACTGTTTTCTCCATCTTAATCCCATTGTTTGCACAAAATTATCTGAATTTACTATCTCTGTACTCTCCTCTATTATCAAAACTCAACCGCTTGACTTTCAAACCAGTTTTATTTTCTACCATGGCCTTCCATTTTCTGAAGGTATCAAAGACTTCTGATTTTTTCTTCAAAAAATAAACCTACACCTTCCTTGTAGAATCATTGATGAAGGTGACATAATACAATGAGCCTGCTAGAGATGGAACTAGAGATGATCCCCATACATCGGTATGAATCAGCTTTAACTTTTCCGCCTTGGGTGTCTTGCCAATCTTTGCAAAACTAGCTTTCTTCTGTTTTCCAAAGATGTAATCCTCATATAGGTCGACATCTACACTTTTCAGATCTGGCAGCTTTGCCTTTGACAGAAGTGTCTTCATCCCTTTCTCGCTCATATGGCCAAGCCTTTGGTGCCATAGGTTCGATTTTCCATCAGCATCTGCTGCTGCAATGATATTTTCTAAGTTTGAGGTTACATAGAGAGTACCAAACTTCTTACCATGAGCAATGACGAGTGCTCCTTTGGTCATCTTCCATTCATAACCTATGAAGGTTATACAATAACCATCTTCGTCAAGTTGTCCCACAGAGATCAAATTCCTTTTAAGATCAATAATATATCTCACTTCTTGTAGCTTCCAGGTAGTCTGGTTTTGCAACTTTAACCGGATGTCTCCTTTTCCCACGATCTTTAAAATTTCATCATCAGCTAGATGAACCCTCCCGAAATCAACACTGACATAATTTTCCATGATTTCTCGGCATGGGTGGCGTGGAAAGATGCCCCTGAATCCAAAACTCATGATTCAATCGGACTATTGACGCTTAGAATCATAGAATCACCTGCTTCCTTGGTCACATTTACAAATTCCTATGTGCCGGTATCTTTCTTTAGTGCTCAACAATCCTTCTTAAAATCACCCTTCTTGCTGTAATTATAACATTTGAAATCTTTATTTCCCGATCTAAATTTGGCCCTTTTAGATTTCGATCTGCCACGATTTGAGTTTCTATCTGAAGTTCTCCCTCTAGATTTTGTGTGTAAAGTTGAAGAGGTTGATGCTTCACCTTATTCTCTCTGCTAAATTTCTTCACTCAATACCAGATCCATAACATCGTCGAATTTCAATTTAGTATTTCCCGACGAGCTGCTGACTGTTGTAATGGTAGCATTCCAACTGTCTGGTAGAGATGATAAGAGAATCAAAGCTCGAACTTCATCATCAAGTTCAACTTCTACGGAACTTAACTGGGTTTTGATTATGTTGAGTTCATTTAGATGTTGGGCCACTAATGCCCCTTCTACCATCTGCAAATTGAATAACTGGCTCATCAAGTGAACTTTGTTTGAGGCCGATGGCTTCTCATACATACTGGAGAGAGCGGCCATAAGACCCGTTGTGGTCTTTTCCTTTGCTATGTTGAAAGCAACATTGTGGGATAATGTCAATCAAATAACTTCGAGGACTTATCTGTCGAGAAGATTCCAGTCTTCATCCTTCATGCCCTCTGGCTTTATTCTTGAGAGAGGCTGATATAATTTTTTCTGGTACAGATAATCTTCAATCTACATCTTCCAAAAGTCAAAGTTCGCACCATCGAATTTCTCAATTTTCACTTTCCCTTCATCTCCAGACATCGCTCCCACTTGAATTTGGACTACTTTGGATTGTTTCTGACTATTCCTATGAACCACCATGTACTAAGACACCTTTGTCGACAAACTGGAACTGTCGACAAAATTTTACTATTCACAAAATTTACTATTCACGTGAATAGTAACTTTGCAGAAACTAGCCAAATTGACAAGTTAAGGCTCTAATACCAGTTGTTGGGAAATTATTCATTTTTCCCTAAAAAAATTAGATTAGCAGGAAAGTGAAATAAAAGTGGAAGAATAACAAACAAAATTTGCCTATGTCTCTGGATCTGTTGCAAATCTTTTATTTAAGGAAGAAATTATATAACACTCACAACTCAAGAAAATTACTCTCAATTTTCTCTTACTAAAGCTTTTCTCTTTAAGCTTTAAGTTTTTTTTTATGTTGTATCTTGTCTATGCTACTGAATAGAGGAGGCCTTATATAGGCCTCCAATCTCCTCAAATGTCAAGGTTAGGTAGCCTAACCTTGACAAAGTTTGGCAGCAACCAAAAATGGCTACTGGCTTGACTAACAAAGTTAGGTAGCAGCCAAAAACGGTTGCTGCCTTGACTAACATACAATTGTAGCAGTCGATTATGTTATCTTAAAATAAAATAAGTGCGGAGTCGAACAAGCTCTTCTATCCTTAATCAAGTTATCGAGTTCGAGTTTTAAAAATAGAATCGCTTTAAAATTTGTAAGGAAAAACTTTACGTCCCAAAAGATCCTACCCAACTTAAATTTTGATTAATTGATTATTCATGTGGCACCGAATGTCGGATGATTTAATAAAAAATAATAATAGAGTCACATTTTTTTAAGTTAATTATTCTCTTCAATATATATTTTTTCAAAATCAATTTACCAGTTAAATCATTTAAACACTCCAGCTATTTGAACTAACCTGTAAAAGTTGGAATAATTACAAGTAAAGATTTCTTATTCCTATTGTCATAACCCAAGTCAATTTTACTAAATCTATAACAAAATCATCACCTAATAATAATATTTCACCATTAAGTTAATATTAATTTAATCCAGTAGATCACAAATCTAAAAATAAAATTATAAAAAATTAGTATATCAGACAAAATATCTAATATTTCAATTGGTACGTATCATCGTATAGAAAAAGGGGTCACATTTTATTTTATATCTCTGGAATTCAGTTTTAAGAGATTGCATTCAAACTCACTTAAGTTCTCAAACTACTCCTTTACATACTCCTCGCTTAAAAAAAGAAAAAATAAAGTGAAATAATGCATATGAATTAGGTAAAAATCACAATTAAATAAATAAAAAGTTATACTCTTATTATGTTCCCAACAAACATCCATAATTGTACCTTTTCAAAATAACATCCTGAGTTGTGATCTAGAATATATGTCAAAGAACACTCACATATTAATATTTTCTTACATTTATTTGGACTAGATAATGAATATGGATTTTGTCCCATAGGACACTATATATCAACATTTATCCTATTTTAGCATCGAGTGTTGGTCGTGACTAACTGAATGATATTAGTTTTATTATAGCATCAAATATGGATCCTAATTAACTACCATACAACACACAAAATAAATAACCATGCTTGGGCTATTTATAATTGTCAAAAGTCACACATAATATTCAAACCATTAAAAAATTATACCACAACATCCAAAAAGTTACTCTGTGCGAGCAATTCAAAATTTTAATTAAAAGTCATGCAAATTACATAAAAACATGCTTTAATGTCCTTATAACTCGACAAACCATCAAAACCTAAACTTTGTCATTAACCTTAAATTGGAAATTTTCACATTATCGAAAATTATAAAATGCAAACAATTTATCAACACTTAATAATGTATTTGAATACATAAATAAAAAATTATTAATCGACATATACTACCACATTTAGTATAAAACTAAACCTTCTTCGCAAAGTCACTATAATTTTCTATTTGACTATATTTCCTCTTATAATATTTTTCCTTTTTAGTTCTCATTGCTCTTTGATTGTTTTCTCTATGAAACTGGCATAGGTGAGCTTAGAGGTAATGTAACTGAGCTAATCTTATGAAAGGACTTACCTAGGATAGAAAGGAATAACCTTTTCTAAAGATCCCCACTTAAGACTAGTTACAAAGGTGATCATTCTAGAGATATACAAACATTTCTCCTTATATACAGGACCATTTATTTTTGGAGTCTAACTAATTTTAGAATACCACTAATCAATTCGTAATAACATACTTTTGGATGTAGAATAATGATGTAACTAGTTTAGCTGAGTAAGGAAATTGTGCTTTGAAAGTGACACAACAATTTTAGTGAAGTGAGACAACACATCTTATATAAAGAAGCACACTTGGGGAATGAAGTACACCTTATGAGGGTATAGATACCTCTTTCTTAAAGACACGTCTTCCCAAGGTGTGGGAAGAGTAAAACTGTGAGGGCTTGGTTGGGTCAAAGCCTAAAGCGAACAATATCTATGAGCGGGTGATCTAGGGCTGTTACATTAAAACTTCTCTCTTACACTTGCTTATTCAGAGATCATTTTAGGCTTTTTTTAACACTTATAACCCCATAAGAATTCACAAATTTTAAACTCAAACTAATTCTTGAATACCACCAATTGCTCCCCAATAAGACACTCATAGATGCTTAAAAGTTATGCAAATGGTTAAGTGAGTGAGAGAACTTCTCTATTATAATAAAGCAACTTTTTTAGTCTAGTGAGACAACTCACCTAGGATAAAGAAGTACATCCTCTTCCACAACTTCTTAACTTACTAGCCATTTGTTAGATAATCATTGTAGGCATCTTCTAATGTTTATCTTCCCATCAAGACCTACTAATTTGGAAGCCATAAATTATAAAATTCCATTGATAATTGCCTAATAACACATCATTGTATGCTTAATAGTGATGCAATTGGTTAGGTGGGTAAGGTAGTTGTACCTTAGAAGTGAGAACAATAAGCTAGTTAAGCAAGGTAGAGTGATATCCATAAAAATGCACATATTTTTCTCAGTGCTTTTTATATGTTTTCTGTCCAAAGTAATTTAATTTAATTGATTTGTGTTTTGTTTAAGTAATTATAGAAGAATTTTCTTGAGAAATGACTAAGTCAAGAATGAAAGAGACTATAAGGAAAAGCATAAAAATATCACTTTTTGAATCAATTCAACTTGTCATTCGACCATATATCATCTTATATCTCTCTTGGACAAGAAATAGATAGATAAACAGTCTAATACATGAGTTAACACAAGGTCGTATGGTGAAGAGAAGAGAATAAGAGTTACATAGCCATGTCTCAGTTTATATCTAATTTTAGCATTTGGATAAAAAATTACAAGGCCTATGATATAAACAGGTATGACTCCATATCCCTTTTTAAAATTTAGAAAGAATATTACATGAATTAGGATACGATCATTTTCTAAATTATATATATGGTGGATAGACTTTATATGTTGGATCGGAAAAATAAAGCATGCATGATCTGGATAAAACAGTAGCTTTCAAAACTTTTTAGAAATCAAAATTGCAGCAGAAGCAATATAACCAAATCAACATGCATAGCCATATATGATACGGTATAAGGATAATAAACATAAGAACAAGGTGGTAGAAAATATATTACTGACTCCTTCACTACAGCTTTAACTCCTCGCTGTGCTATCCTATCCTCGGCAATGTATCCTCTCCTAAGAGATGTATCCTTTTCTCATTATTGTATCCTCTTCTCGATATTGTATCCTCGACCAATCCAATCTCCCACTTGTTCTTCTTGAAATACTTGGTTAACAAGGTCCATTAGTGGGAAAGGAGAGGAAAACTTGAAGAGATTTTTTCCTTGGAAGAAAAAAGCCAATTTTTAAGAAACTTATCATGCAATTTTCGTTTATACCATGCAAGATAGGAGAGAGAGAGTCAAAAATACAAGAAAACCTTCTTACACCTTCTCAATTTCTGTTTGTATCAAAAGAAAGAAGATATTTGCATCAAATGCATCACTTCATTCTTTAATCATTCATAAAGAAGCCAATAAATGAGACTCTTCTCATTTTTCTTTAAGATGGCTATATGAAAAGACAATTAACCTAAAAGAGACATATCGATTTTGGTTTTGTGATGAAAAAAGAAAGATGGTCCATCGTAATGCACCTCTTTCTTCTTTAATCCAATGAATGCTAAGAGGTTACATGCTATCATTAAAAATACCGTTTTGCCATTCGCACAACAAAGGATAAAATTACCGTTTTGCCCTTATATTGGTTTTTCCTTCTAGATATCCCGTTTTACTTTATATGGTGATTAACACATAAGATCTCATTTTGGTGTTAAGACTTGATGGGTAGCTAGTCCATCAAACTACTGGCCCCAGTTTAATTACCAATTTTCATAAAACATCTAAAAGTGATGATATCACTATAAACTCTTTATTTGAGTGAATGTTCCCTGATACATATTTAAATTAATAATTCCAATATGCAGACACTGGATTAATACTCTGTAAAAATTCATTCCGATCATATTAAGAATTATAATGAAACACATATGAGTTCACCACTCATCAAGATTGTAGTCCATAATAAACGAATGCTCAAGTTATATGTTTTAAGATTAAAGTAACGACCCACTTTATTCTTGAAAACATACTTAATTCCAGATTCATTTAATAGTGCCATTATCAATAGTCAACTACTATCATGATATAAAACTCATCATTCCCTCGAAGAAACCTCTTTTACTTACATGGAGATAAAGCATAACACTACAGTCTAAACTATAATCAAGAGACCAACTTGATTACTCAACTGTGAATCCATTATTTTATATTCTTATAATATACATGTTTTTCATACATCTCTATGTATATGTATATTACTTACAAAAGAGTCTCGGTACCTTATGATTAGATATATAATGCTCATAAAAATCAAACTCTTTTATTTTGATTAATAATAAATATTTTCATTACAAAACTGTAACTGGAAGAAAATTAAGTTATAAGTAAATACACTTGCTTTCTAGGACACTATATTTACATAACTCCAACATTATACATAGTGTTAAAAAATAGGATCCGATGATCTTTTTCACTTTTCTTTCATTATGAAATTATTTTTAATTAGGGTTAACAATTGTCTATATAAGGAGAGTCCAAAAAAAAAACTCTCAGGCCGTTTTCAATAGAAAGATAAATTTGAATTTATTTTAGAAAAGCAATATCAGCATAAGATTATTTAGTATTAATTTTTCCTCCTTGTAACTATTATTTTTGTATTTGTAAGGATAATTTATGGCTAATACTTTCATACCTATATTAGATGAAACCTTCATAGCTTTTTATTGTTTTTGATTCAATTTCAATAAAAGGTTTTATACTTAAGAATTATATCTCGGTTTTAATGGTGATAGGTCTGATTTGATTTACATATAGATATAGTCGACAAAACTCATTTGTAAACTATCTTTGACACATATATTAAGAATTGAAGGGAGAAAGTAGACTCACATGGTCCTTTTGGTAATAAAATAACATTTTATGAAATTTCAGAGAACCTAATATACTATGAGAGAAGTTAATCATAGAGAGATATTATTTAACCTATTTATAAACATGTAATTGACATCGACAAGTAGATAATCATTACCCTAGGACAGCTCACCAATCCAAACAATAACATTCTTATAATTGAATAAGTATATAAGATAAAGTTAGAGGGAAATCTAGTTTATGTATTTCCTTATATTAATATTTTATTTAATTATTGTATAGTGTTCTTGTGGTAACCTAATGAGTATTAATTTAGTTTGAAATTAATCAATCAATCACCTTCATTATTGGTTAGGTAATAGTATGGGGATTAAATCATTAATTGCAAAATCAAACTCTACTACCTCTTTACTAATATAAAATAACAAGTACACTTATCTAAGTTACGTATTAATAATAAGTACACTTATCTAAGTTAAGTATTAATAATAAGTACACTTATCTAAGTTAAGTATTAGAATAGTAGGGAATAATTTTAACTTATCATAGATCACCTGGAATACAGAGGCACAACCTCTTCCTAACTTAACAACTTAGATGCTATGTGATGATTATAGGCCCCTTCCAACACTTCTCTCCCTACTGGGACTCATTAATTTTGGATTCTAACTGATTTCTACATCCTATTAATTATTCCTTAAGTATACATCCTTATATACCTAAGAGTGATGCACATAGTCTATGTAAATGAGGTAATTATGTCTTAGATGTGAGGTAATTGCCTTAATACTATAAGGTAACTCACCTTGTATATAGAAACATAATTTCTTCCAAGTACACTTATCTAAGTTACCCAAACTATTTTTCTAATACCACCTATCATTTTTAAAAGTACATTTTAGATGTTTACAAGTAATGAAACTAGTTTAAGTGAAGGGGACAATCGTGTCTTAGAGGCGAGGCAATTTATCCAATCTAGTGAGGCAACTCACCTAGAAGATAGAATAAAAATCTCTTCCAAAATTTTTCAAACTTACTAACCTCTTATTAAATGATCATTTTAGGCCTCTTTTAACACTTCTCTCTCTATTAGAACTACTAATTTTAGATTCCAACTAATTTCCAAATATCACAAATCATTGTCTATCAATATAGGTTTAAAGATGAGACAAATATGTTTTGAAGATGAAACAATTACCCCTATCTCACAAAATAACTTTTTTGAGACACAAACATAACCTCTTCCAAAACTTTTCCACTTAATACACTCAATATTATATACATACTTGTTAAAATGCTTTGATTTTTGTTTTTTCAATCATCAAAATTTGACATTTTTTATTTCTTGACATTTGATTCACTTCGTGTAAGGACCGAATTCAGAAAATGGGAATTGCTAGATATGTGTCCAACATTATTAGGTCAGTGGTGAATGTGATTCATATCCCTCTGGAGTAATGTGGTTTCTATGAAAGAAATTTGACCTTGGCTTACTCAACTTGATTAATATTTGTTTCCAGTTTCTGTCATCTTTACTTCACAAGGTTTGTTAGCTTGTTAGTCACTATTGTAGGTCTCCATTTTCTTGTCTTTGCTGTAACTATTTTGGTGCATGTGCTGTTATGCTTTCTATTGTTTTGCCTTTGAATTTGCACTTTAAACCTCATTATAGGTAGACAACAATATTAGTACTTTGATGTGTTAAATAACGGTAATTACTTAGTTATATATGACTGTCTTCTTTATCAAGGTCACAACTTGGTCTTTAATTGCCATTCTCATTCGAATTGTTAGATCTTTGTGCTTGTTAGATCAATGGTAAAGGTCTTAGCAATCACTGGATGCTTTCCTCTGACCTCTCATTAGAAACTTTACCTTTCTACCCTTTAAACCTTTCTTTTTTTGAAATAATTTGCTTCTCGCACTTCTCCTCCTCCGGCAGCTGACTAAGTAAGACAACTTCTATCTAGAGTGGGGTTTCTCCCTAATGGCCGGCCTTCCTTAGGCATCTGTGGAAACGGGTGAGTCCTTACGAGTATAGGAAGAATTCCCAGCCTTATCTAGCGAGATTTTGTTACAAGGCACCTCATCAAACAACAAGACAACCGCAGAGAGGGTCCCTGCCCATGCATGGAAGTATAACTGTATATGCCACCAAAAAAAAGGTTGTTAAAGTATTATCCAAAGGTGCTAAACGATGAGGTCATCAGCCTCTTAAAGAACTCCTACAGGCCAGTATTAAAGCTTGGTCAGCAGCTCTTATTAGGTTCTTTTGGAATAAGTGTCTAGCCTTTCCTGTTATCAACGTATGGGCTACATCTCGGTGGAAGGCTAAACATCTAGAGAAGGTTCTGTTGAGAGACGATGGTACTATCATCTTCAATTTCACAGAGGAAACCAACTAATTGATATCTTGGAGTAAGGTCTTGGAACATTAGGGACCAACCATTATTTGTTCAGAAATGGAAGCCAAGTATGGAGCTGGAAAAAAGTAAGGAGGAAACATTTCCATTGTGGGTAAATTTCGATAACTTTCTTATGGAATTTTGGACACTAGAAGGGTTTAGTATCATTGCCAGTTCATTAGGGACTCCTTTGTATATAAAAAACTCCATAACTACATTGGACATATTAGGCTATGCTAAAATCTGCTTTGAAATTTCTAAAAGTTTAGATGATCCTAATAGAGTGGAGGTGATGAGTTATGGGCCAGATGGTGAGCTTGCCAAAAAAGACATCACTCTGTCATAACCTTGAAAGCCTAGTAGAGCTGCTAAAACTTGGCAGCCTATAGGTAAAAAAATTTTCACTGGTACACAACATGAACTGTTGGGGTTGGATAATAGGGAGGAAGGAACTAGTAACCAAGAGTGCACATTGACAATAAGGAATGTCACTCCTGATGGTCCTGATAATGGCTTGCCTACTCAGGAGTGTCATAGGGTTGATGTGAAACCTAAATAGGGGGAAAATATTGGTAAGTGTTGTGTCTAGTTTCTATTGCTTTAATTGCCTTTATATCTTGATTTTGGTTGCAAATTCTTATAAGTTGATCCAAATAAGAGATCAATTGAATGAAAATGGTGTGAATATTGCATGCATGTTAATTGGATTATTTTGTGAATTTTACATGAAAAATTAAAGTTCATGTCACTTTGCATGAGAGAAAAAATTAACAATAAAAATGTCACCACTTGCACGGTGGTGACTAAAATGTCACCACCATGTATAAGGTGGTGGGTGGTGATAAAGGAGTCACCACCGTGCATAAGGTGGTGACTAATTAGTCACCACTTGCACGATGGTGGCACTTTTGTCACCACCGTGCATTAGGTGGTATGTTTTTAGTCACAATCATGCTAGCTTATGTATGGGGTGACCAGCCCTCACGAGGGTGACAAACATAGTCACCCTCTTACAAATTCTCATCCACTCCTTAACCCGTCTGTTTTATTACGTGGTAGTTGTAAGTTGAAAGGGCACAAAAACAAAAACCTAAGTCTCACCACCACACATTAGGTGGTGTGTTTTTAGCCACCATCATGCAAGCTTATGTACGGGGTGACCAGCCCTCACGAGGGTGACAAACATAGTCACCCTCTTGCAAATTCTTATCCACTCCTTAACTCGTCTGTTTTATTACATGGCAGTTGTAAGTTAAAGGGGAACGAAAACGAAAACCTAAACTTAAACGAGGCTACAAATAGAAAGGAGAGAAGGGTGGCAGCGACATCTTTCATCTTTCATTCACTCTTTATTCCACACATCACATACACACTCATTCAACTGGGACAAAAAGGAGATAGAGAGAAGTGAGGAGGCCGAGAATGAGAGAGCTTCATCTGAGAAGAAGGAAAGAGAAAAACAACAAAAAGGGGTAGGCAGAATGAGCTGTCGGTCATTTTGGGTGAACATTAAATAGAAGCAAAAGGTCAGAGCTAATGTGGAAAGCTTGAGCGTGGTAGGAGTAACTCCCTCTCCTGCTATTGTTTGCTCTTTCTGTTTACTATTTCTTGTTGTTTTGCTACATTTACTTCTCTGTTATAGACTCATGCCCTGTTATGCTTAACTAACCTATACTCTGTTAGCTTTTTGATAGTTTATTTAGGTTATTTACTTTGTTTTTTATTTTAATACTTCTTTTATACTGATCAAGAAGTGTTTAAATACGATGAATCTTGTAATTTTTGTGATGAGATGATCTCTTTTCTTGATGATTAATGTAGCTATTTTAGTTAAATATACATGATTGAGGGATTTTATTGTTGTCTTATATTTGCTATAGTTTCTGAACTGAATGGATGTATCAACATGATCAAACTTTGCATTATTTTGGTATTAAACGAAGGACCAAGAGGAGAAGTTTAATATGGAATGTGAAACTAGGTGTTTAGGTTAAAAATTAGAAATATATTAATCTAAATGGCAATTAGTAGTCGAGTTTCCATAATTAACTCGGGTGATAACTTGTCAAATACGAAAGTTAGATTAGTTAATTATTAGAGTTGATCTTAAGGCCAAACTGTTAATTTCAGTAAGACTTCTGTCCAATCATTTTCCCTTAATCATACATAGGAGATTAAATTAGCAAAATTAATTCTCAAAAGGTTTCTACTTCAATTTCTACTCATTTTTTCTTTCGGTCGATTAAGTTTACTTTTCAGACTAATTTTTGATTTTCTTCAAAGCTTTCACTCAACAATCGAGATATAATGTTTATGATTGCATCTATTTTTTTTTAATTAATTTAAGTGAACCAATTTTATCTTTATGAGAGATGACCCTAGGTAATCACTACAACACCTTGTATATTTGCGAGTAGGATAGCCTAGGTAATTTTTAGAACTTGTTGGGCATAACAAGTTTTTGGCGTCGTTGTTGGGTAGGTATTTAGTGTTTTGAACTTGAATTAATTTTGATTTTTTTGTTCGTTAAAGTGATTTTGATTATTTGTGTTTAGTTATGCATGCATTTTTATTGTGTTATTTTGTTAACGTGTTTTGTAATTTTTGTTATTAATTTAGTTCTTTTCATAGTTAGTTTGTGCTAGGTAGGAGAACTTTAGGTAGTGAATCCGCTTGGTTTATGCTAGGAAGGAGATAGATAGTGAACCCATCACTTTTATTGATAATATACATCGAAGATGAAGACCTTAAGGGGACTCTAAAGATGATCGCGAGGAACAGATGGGTGAAAGGTAGTTAGTGATAAAGGAGTATGCCAGACTGGTGATTGGTATTGCCACTTCATGTATACGTTTGGGAGAGACAGCTAGGAACTATGAATTGAACAACATCCATTATAACATGATGCCATCTTTCTATGGGGTTCACAAACCTTTGCTGTACCACTCTCCAAACCTTTTTATTGGATGGCTTAAATGAAGATTAACTCAGAATGAGATGTTTCGTATACGCATTGAAGGATTGGGCCAAGGCATGGCTAATAACCCTTCCAACCAATTAATTAACTACATACAAAAAGGTGTACAAAAAATTCATGGGAAAATTTCGTTGCACACTAAGATAGTTACCTTCACTTAGATGGAGGGAGAGCCATTCCATGAGGCATAGGAACACTTTAAGCTCTTTCTGATACAATGTTCATACCATCATTGTCCACTTCACATGCTAAACCAATTCTTTTATGATGGGTTGACGCAACAGTGCCAATTTATAGTAGACAATACAGTAGGAGGAGCTATAGGAGAGAGGACGACCGAAGAAACGTATGAAATCTTCAAAATGTTAGGGGACAATATCAACGAAAAAATTTTAGGGGAAAAAGAGCTAGAGTTCATAAAGTGAGCACGAATTAATAATTGGCTATGCAGTTAGTTGAGTTGATGAGCCATGTAAAGATGTTAACTACACAGCTACCCCAAATGTTACAAGTCAAAAGATGTGTGGTATCTGTGGAACTTTTGTTCTTGGAGCTAATGTTTGTTAGTTGATAATTGTGTATTAATATGTGCTTTTCTAAGTATTTGACATGTGTTTCTTACATAATAGTTTATTATTGTTATATTTTAGGATTCATTTTGTATTTTTTCGTTTAGTTTGATTCTCATTAATGTTCTTTTATGTTTGATGCTAATTTAGGGTAATAATTGATTATTTTGATGTATGAATGGAGATTGAGCAACTTTGAGATTGATCTAGAGAATAAATAGGAGAATAGAAGAAGAAGGATTCTACTGTAAAAACCCACGATCATGGGAATCATGCTAATTCCCACAATCGTGGGATGTTTTATTCGAGAAAATATGCGAGGTTCAATTAATTTTTAGGTTTTCTGGACTATATAAGGTATTAAACTCCCATGGATGAAGGAAGACATGAACCCTCTGTGTAGAAAAGCCTCCTTAAGTGGAAAATATAGATTTAGAGTTTTGAGGAAGGTGGAGATTTAAGGATCATCAATCACAATTGTGGAAATAGCACATCAACACCAGAATTTCCAGATTTGGGCAAAGAAGAGAAGGATTTTTCTTTATTTTATTTTCTGTCATTTGTATCTCTTCTATTCTTTGTAAGATGGAATATCTGAATGTTAGTGATGTTATAGACACTATGAGTGGTTGATTTAGTTTTAGGGATTACTTTTGAACTATATTGCTAAACTCCTATTTTATTGATTTGAATGAACGAATGTCTTTGATGAATGTTGAATATCTTTATATCTTATAATAGAAGGAGAGATTGAATAGGGCAATCTGTGTAGGATCGTACAATGAGAGTTGAGGTTCTATAAACCTAAATTCATCACATTAATTGATTAATTGAAAGAGAGATCTTGTCTAATTTGATTGATCACCTATATGATAACTTAATAACTAGTTAAATTAATGGAGTGATTTGGTAGATTGAGAGATTGCTTAATCAACTTCATTTAATTTGATTAAGGACAATTAATTGTACCGTGAGAGAGATTATTTAATATTATTGGACATCTTAGGTGAGACACAATTCGATTAATAAAATAGGAGGGAGACAAAGTAGGGAGAAAGTGATCTCTAGTCATTAAAACTTTGAATTCCAATTTTCTGCATTTTGGTTTTATCAATTGTTCCTTGTCAGTTATTTGATTTTGATTTAATTTTCTAAATATTTCCATTAAACAATTTCATTTCTTAAACAAAGATTGATTTGAATTAACTGGTTCCTAAGCATAATCCCTGTGGGATCGATATCTACTTTCTAACTACAAGTCATAACCTATATACTTGTAGTTTTTGAGCATAAAACTAATAGATTGTTTTGCAGCACAACAAGTTTTTAGCACCGTTGTTGGGGATTGTTTGTTTAGCATTTTGTTTAGTTTAGATTACTTTAATTTAAGAGTTTTTGATACTTTTCTTTGTGTGTTTGTAAGTGTATGAACACAAGGATCACGCAAAGATTGATAGAATTTAGTGAAGACGAGTTTTCAAATATTAAAAGACACGAAAGAAAGTTAAGGAGATCAAAGTGTCAAAATCTTACACAAAGAGATATGGATGAAGAAGGAGACCAAGGAGGAGCTGAGAGGACACTGATGGACTTCATGAGGCCAGGATTCATTCCTCAAGGAGTTGCAAGGCCAGTGGTTCAAGCTAATAATTTAGAGATTAAGCCAGCACTCCTCAACATATTGCAAAATAGTGTGCAATTCTATAGGCTATCCAACAAGGATCCAAATGCCCACATTGCCAATTTTCTGGAGATTTGTGACACTTTTGGGTTCAACGGAATGTCCGATGATGTAGTAAAGTTGAGATTGTTTTCTTTCATTTTGAAAGATAGGGAGAAGGCATGGTATAATTCACTTAATTCGGTGAAGATTACTACTTAGGAGTAGCTAGCCCAAGGATTCCTCGAAAAGTACTTTCCGTTGACTAAGACAACGAGGATCATAAAGGAGATCATGAATTTTCAGCAAAATGATGGGGAATCTCTCTATGAAGCCTTGAAGAGATTTAAAGAATTAGAAAGAAGCTATCCCCACCACAACCTTCCAAGAGACTTCCTGTTGCAGACGTTTTATAATGACGTGAATACAAACACAAGAGGAACCATAGATGCAACCGCTGCAGGTTCACTGATGAGGAAGACTATTGAAGCAGCTCATGACCTTTTGGAAGAGTTAGCAAGCATCAGTTGCATGCGGTCAAGTGAGAGGAGTAGACCGAGGTTAAAGGAGCAAAAAGATATTATCCCTATTAACTCTGTTACTGCTTTGCAGGCATAGATTATAGCAAGGAGCATCTTCGTCACAACCAAGGTGATGCAAGTACAAGGTGAGTTATACGGGCAGAATAACCATGGTTTACTTGAGTATTTTTTGTTAGGAGCCATTGGTATAGAATAAGTAAATTACTTGAGCCAGCCACAGAGAGTTAACAACCCGTACTCAAATGCTTATAATCCGGGGTGAAAAAACCACCTGAATTTTTCTTGGAGTACTAATAATGTAGGTGGCCAAGCAAGATTGCAAGGACCTCTGAGATTTCAACAAGATAGACTTAGATCGATGGAAAGAAAAATGGACAAGATGATGGAGGTTTTGGGGTCTAAATTGCAAGCTTAAGAAGAGAACTAAAAGAGGATGTTGCCAATCAGGAGGAATCATGTCTCATCCATCCACAATTTGGAGTTTCAGGTAGGTTAACTTGCTAATGCTTTATCTTTTAGAAATACAAGTAGTCTATTGAGTAATATTGAGGCTAAACTGAAGGAATGGATCATGGCCATCACTCAAACATAGGAAAAGGACATTGAACATAAGAAGGAAGACGGAGGCAAAAGAGAAGGACAAATAGTTTTGGAAGTGCTTCCAAGTGAGCTAGTAATTAAGCCGATCAAGGAGCCTCAACTTGGGATTCCATATCCTATCTTTACTCAGTGAAAGTCAAGTTCAAGTAAAGCAATGAAGAATTTTAAGGAGGTTGAGTCAAACAAGATTAAAGATATAATGAATTAATTATAAACAAAGCTCACGTTAAAGAAACAAGTCAAGAAGAGGCGAAGGAGCACATAGTAGAAGGAAATCCTAGTATAGCATAGAAGAAAGAAGACCCAGGGAACTTTTTCATTATGTGCAGTATCAATGGAGTCAAAATAGCCAGTGTTTACAGATTTGGGAGCAAATATCAACATGATGTCCTACACTTTTATTCAGAAGTTGGGGTTAGGAGAGCTAGAGCTCACGAAGATATTCATGAAAACAGCCGAAAGAACAGTGCACCAACCGAAGGGGATTATTAAAAATGTCCGAGTGCAAATTGATAGATTCATCTTTCCCACAGATTTCTACATAATGGAAATTGGAGAAGATGGGAAACCCCAATGGTTCTTGGACGACCATTCCTGGCTACTTCTCGATTGATCGTTGACATTGATGTGGGTGAACTAACTCTGAAAGTGGGAAAGGAGCAATTAACCTTCCAGGTGTCAAAGAAAGACTCCTATTCTTCTTTACCCCCAACGGATATTAAGGAAACTGAACCTCGAGGAGAATAGGGAGATATTAAGGATCTTGGGAATGTGTTCAGAAAGAAACGATCGCGTACGAGAAGGTGAAGGAAGGAAAACTACAAGGAAGGTGGAATCCATAATAGGGTAGCTCAATTGCAGATTTTGAGATTAATGATTACACTACCACTGCACCGTTCATTTGAGCCACCATAAGCAAAAGGGAGAGTTGAGCTACTGGCGTTAAAAGAAGCCTGTATAGGAGGCAATAGAATTCTATTTTCTTTTGATTGTTTATGTTAATTTATTTGTTTAATTCATTTAGTTATGATTAGGTTTGATTTGAGTTTTATTGGTATTTAGTTGGATTTTGATTGAATTTCAACTTATTTTTTTCTTCAAATTTCTTATTGATAAAATTATTTTGATGTGTTTGTAGGTTGTGGGATCATTGAGAATGCATGTTAGGCTTGGAAGAAGGCTTAAAAGTGAGGAAATTGCACCAACCCACCGTGAGAAAATCTCCAAAAAGTTTCTGGAGAGTGAATCCACGATTGTGGGAATGGGTGTAATTCCTACGACTGTAGGAAATCTATCCAGAAAGTTTATGGAGAAAAAACCTAAGATTATGGGAATGGAGGTGATTCCCACGATCATGGGAATCCCATCCAACGGAAATTTTAAAATTCCCTCCCCTCTTCTTCTTCCATTCATTCTTCAAATTTTCACCTCCTCTCTCTCTAAACCTACGAAAATCACTCTCCCATCCTCTAAACTCCTTCATCTTCCACTAGATTCTTGGGATTTTCTTCATCTTGTTCATCAATCTTTCAATCCTTTACTCTTATCATGCATTAAACATTCAAAATAACAAGGATTTGGGTAAGATTTTCTCTCTCTCTCTCTCTCTCTTTAAAAAAAATAAAATCATCCCTCTCTCCCTTATTTTTGTAGGTTTTCATCTTCCAATGGCTCCAAAGAAGATGGAAGCTCAAAAATTGACTGAAGAATTGCACCTTCAAATCTCTGGTGAAGGTAAACCCGATTTAGCAGCAACTTTTCATGGCCCATTCCCTATTTATTCGGAGGATGAAGTTATGCATTTCGAGACTTTAGAGATAGGGAATTAATCACTCCTCAATACTTTGATTTCGAATTATTAGAAACTATAGGAGTGAGGTGAAATGTTGAGCGATTAGTTGCAAACATAGGTTGGAATAGATTCATTCGTTGTAATTTGCTTATTTACCCTATGATAACTATTGAGTTTTTCACCACAATACGTTATAGCCCTAAAATGAATGTATTCTAGTTTAGGTTAGCTGGTAATGTTCATAAACTTGATTATCATGTCATTCGTATAATTTTTTATTTATTAAACTAAAAAATTTTAGATTATCATGATGACTTTGATATGGATAATTAATAGAAAACTTTAACGGGTGAAGCAAATTTTGACTCTCGAAATGCACCAAACACTTTAATTCGAAGCGTCGAGCATTTACTTTTGCATAAACTTATGTGTTTAATAGTTTTCAATAAAACTAAAAATAATAAATGACCGGCCAAAGAACTTTTCTTCCTTTGATGCATGGGTCAAAAAATAAAAATCAATACTCTTTATCAGATTTTTTGATCGATAGTGAGCTGTGTGACTAAGAAGAGCTCTTATTTTGCTATTTCTCATATTGTTACTACTTTGGCTTTGTTTTACAACTATAATGTGGATAGTGTACGTACAACTCAATACGATATGTTTGACATATCTTATTTGAGGCGCTTTGAAATTTTAGTGCTCCATTCTATAGAACCCTAAAATTCTCATATGCGCACTGTAGTGAAGAATAAGAAGGGCAAGGATACAGCCATTTCCTGACCTTTCACATCCCAAGCGATCCCAGAGCCACATGAAGCATTGGAAGAGGAACCAACTGCACTAGCAGAGGTTGATAGATTTCAGCAAATCCTTGATCAGATGGCCTCCAATCATTAACACATGAAATCATAAATTAACGAGCTCGGCACCTAGATGAGGTAAGTCCACAAGGAGCAGTGGTACTTGAAGAAGAAATTCCTCAAGTTCTTTCAGAGGAATAATTTTGATGCCTCTTCGCCAACACTGTTGCCACCACAATCTCCATAAGCTATTCTTACCCTAAACTTTTAAATTGTGTCAATTCTTTTGTTTGGTTTGATATCTTTTGTTTGGTTTCATATCTTTTGTTTGGTTTCTTGTCTTTTTCTGGTTTCATTTCTTTTGTTTAGTTTGCTGCCATTTTTTTTTGGTTTGATGTCATTTTCTTTATTTTATGGTTGCCTTGTCACATTAAGGACAATGTGTTTTTTAAGTGTGGGGAGGTGACACTTGCATTGTCAATTGCATTGTTTTAATCACTGTTTGCATTTTGTTAAATAGGATGCATATTTAGGCATATCATATTGTTTTGTATTAAGCAATGAAACTGCACTTGAATCATTTTGATTGACATTGCCATGAGATTCTGTCATGCTAGTTAGAATTAGATTGAATGCATGCTTGAACTTGGATTAGGCTACTTGAGTAGAAAGTGAACTATGCTGAGTGATGAAAAGTAGTTGGTTACATAAGCTTACTCACAATTTGACATTTAAGCAATAAGGTAGTGTAAAGATGCATAATTAATGTTCATTTGAGCCAATGTAAGGATTGAGCCAATACGACTCCATATATAGTCATTCCATTTCTTTGTTATGTGATGCTTCTTTCGGTTATTACCTTCAGAACTTTCTTTGAATTAGTTTGAGTCTATTGGATGCATGCTTAATAGAGATGATTAAAGCCCTTTTTGTGTTAACCCTTGGCTTAAAGAACTTACCCTTTGATTATCCCTCGCTATCCCCATGTACCTTTGTTTCTTGAAAATACCTAAAAATTTTAACATACGAAACCCCGTTAACTTACTTATTCATAACCATTTTGGCTTAAAGTAGTAGGGATTGTTGTGAAAATTTTTACTGAGATGAGTTGAGGATACTTCTACTTTTGAATCACATTTTATATAGTTGCTATTTTATTCATAGTTCTTCCATGTATTAAGAAAAAGAAAGAAAAATGAAAAAAATGTTGAAAAGAAAAAGAGAAGAAAAGAAAAAGATAGAACACTTGAGTAGCATCAATAAGTGTAGAGTAGTAGCATATTTACATTTATGTATCTCGGAATTATGTCTTGTTATCCTGTTTACCTACTTTTTACTTTACGAATGCTTATGTTAAACATTTTACCCTCTTCACCCACCTTAACCCTTACCATATTATAACCCAAAGCAAGTCCTTTTGATCTATTTATGCATGCAATCATTGTAGAAGAGAATTGGTGTATTAGCAAACCTATGATAGTGTAGTTGCTTATGGAAAGTTTGAACTGTAACAGCCCAGACCACCCGCTTGCAGATATTGTCCGCTTTGAGCCTCGACACTCTACACTCATTAGTACACTTGATTTTAAATCTCCACGTTTAACTTTGGAATACTTTGTTGAATCTTTTCCAATTCAAGGCCTCATTTCGCAATGCTAACTTAATTGGGAATTATTCACTTACACAATCCCGTTCAGTTTTTGCAACTTAGTAGGTACCTCAATCTCTGCTGATCTATAAAACATCTCTGTACAATGAATATCCTCAAGCTCTCACAGCAATTTCTACTATAGTACATTTTATAACAAATCCAAAATCGAGGTCATGAAGCGATAATTCTCCTTAGGTACACAAAGTCATTTTATACTGTTGCCACAGATTACATCTTAGTCTCTAAGGCAATATA
>JANZXP010000009.1:8542884-8561069 GCA_027576715.1 Erythroxylum flavicans
ATAATAATAATAATAATAATAATAATAATAATAATAATAATAATAATAATAATAATAATAATAATAATAATAACCATAAATCAACCAGAAAATTTGTAGATAATGATACATCTAAATATAAAATATAACAATTCAAATGAAGTTTAACAATACAATTCAAATAGAGTAAAAGAAATCAGTACCATCATTTAAAGTAAAAGTTTATAATAATCTAATAATGACGTCTAATTGTCATTAAACCTTTTCTTGTGTAGAGTTAACTTTAACATCTTGAAATATATCTGGAGGTATAAATTTGGGATTTTGATTGATGATGTTAAAAGTCAGGTTGCTAATTGTGCTTCTTCTAATATAGTTATGCAACGTAAAAGCTGCATAAATTATTCTATTTTGATCCATTGATGAATACTTAGACATTTTCCCCAATATCTTCCATCAAGTCTTAAGAACACTAAAATCCCTCTCAATACAACTTCTCAATGATGAATGAGCTAGATTAAAAACTTCTCAAGATCCTCTTGGATTTGCACTATGAAACTCTGATTGATGATACCTTGTCTTTAGGTAGAGTGTCAAATATCCTTCTCTTTCTGAATAGTCTTTATCAACTAAGTAATATTTACTTAAGTCACCATAGAGGCAATATAATTAGTAAGAATGATATCATAAAAGTCTAAATCATGAATAACAAATCCTACAAATCTTAAAATTACCTATCGGTGGTTTTGGAAATTTAAATGTAAGACTATCGATTGTATCAAGGAAAATATGAGAATCACATGTTGATCCCTCTTAACCCGCTAAAATATACGTGAATAGTAATTCAAAGACACATGCTGTCAATACATTTGTAGTCATTATTCCTTCCCTTGCTCTATATTGCATTTGATCCTCCTCTATAATGACTATCGCTATATATGTACCATCAATAGCTCCAATGCAATCCTAATATAAAACAATAATCATAAGATGATAAAAGAACCATTTTTAATGGAAAATATAATGAAGAGGGAGGGGGAACATATTCAATTACATTAAAATGTGGCTTATATCTAGCATCATTGGCAATTTGTAGTGGAATCTTCTTGAATTCTAGATCTTTTGATATGAGTATATCCCTTGAAAATCCATCCATAACACTCAAAGTTTCTTTAAAAACTTTACTCAGTTTTACTAGAATGTTGAAAGTGCTCTTGGTTATCTTTACTAAGGGCACCTTTATCTAGGACATACATGAATAAACTAACTTTCTCCGAAATTGACATACTATCTGAAGGTTTCAAACCATAATTGTTTTCCAAAACTCTGCATAATTGATTAAATGTATTTTTGATTCATATTGTGATAAAATTTGGTTTGAGGAAATAAATAAATTTGTTACAATAAAGTAGATAAATGAAATAGAATTTCTATGTGATCTGGCTTGGCTTATGTGAAAAAAGAGGTCAAGAATTTTTATTGTAATAATTTTGGTGTAATATGAAATATGTGATTTAACATTTAAATTACACTTAAAATCTCACACAAAGTAGATTAGAATTATATGTTTCTCACAACTTTCTTTCTAAATACCTTCATATCCTTTAAATTGTAAGTTGATGCATCCGATAGTTAAAATAAGGACTATTTATAGGCAACTATAAGTTGAAAATCTTGAATCATAACAAGAAAATAAGGTCATATACTTGTCAATTTCTAAGGGAACATCAGACCAAAGTCACTCCCATACGTAGAACACTCCCATCATTTAACATTAACATAACAGGCAATTCATCAAACACCTTACATGCATTAGAAATTCATCCCAACATCACAACCAAAATTATGTCTTCCCTTCCATCACTAACATTTATACATTAAAATTATTTTCCAATCACAAAATACCCAAATAAACGATTGTTATTAAATACCCAAATACATGTAACATCACACGAAATAACAGAGATGAAAGGTTGCAAGAATACCTCCATTGAAGGACACAGTGATAGTGGTAGGAGAAGACAAATGCAGACGAGCAGAAGAGGAGTTTATGATAGAGAAACCGAAGAGAGGAAAACTACTTGAGAAAACACAGGGGAGAGAGGAAAAATGAAGAAGAAGACACAGGGGGAGGCATCTTTTGAGTGGTTTAAATGTAAACGAAAATGACGTTGTTTGGTGTTAAACAAAACGATGTCATTTTTGTTTTATTAAAAATGCTGTAATTGAAGCAAAAGAAGACATCTACCTTGAAAATTTACTTCCGAAATTTATCGACAAAATTCTTCTATTGATAAACTCAAAACTTTTTTATTCTGCTGACAATTCCTGCCTTCTTTACCGATAGTAATTTTATACCATCGCTAAAGTCCGTCGAAAATTTTACCAAGATGATTTCCCTCTATATTTATCGACAGATATTGTTACCATCACTAAATGAAATTGTTCCCAACAATGTTATCATCAGAAGTTAATTTTCTGTTGGTAATTTTCAACGGTTTCATTTCTATCGTTAATTTTTCATCGCTAATTCCTAATTTTCTTGTAGTGAACTTAAATGAGTTAAAACACCATTTTTCATGACCATTCAATAATTCATTCATTCGTTGTTTTTCTATTAGATAGGAAGTCATGCATGGTTCTTGTATATATAGTTCAAAAAATAAGCACTTATATTACCCGTTACATAAGACACCAAATCCCAAAACTCATTCTCATTGTCCAAATCATTCGTACCTACAAATTAACAAGTAAAATTATATTCTAAATAAACAAGACACTTATATGTCTAAATATAAAGAAATAAATAAAATAACACGTAATAGATTATAAATTACCAATAAGATAACATAATATAATAAAATAAGTTAACCAAGTTTATAATGTCAAACATACCATGCCGATATGAGTGCACAAATCATAAGAACAATAAACTATGTTTACTTCTTTTTGCTGCTCATGCTCATACATAAACTTTATGTATTCAAATCTCTTTGTATCATCTAGTAAATAGAAAAAAAGGATCTTCTTTACGGATCTTCAATCAACATACAAGCAAATAAAATTCAGAAGAACTAGTCTCTAAACTAGGCAAAGCATAGTTTTCCTAAACCATATGTAACATCATGATGTGACGCACCAGCATTAATACTCTGTGATGCACCAATAATCATTATGTTCAACATTTTCATAATGGAAGTACTCATCTCCATTGTTGCACTCTGTCTCTCTTGAATGAATTGTATCATATTGTCAAGCCTCTTATACATTTTTGCAGATCTTCCTACTCTTTCAGTGGAATCAGTTTTTGCACTCTAGTTACTTTGTGAACTATCACTTTTCCAAATTTTACGTCTTCTTCCATCACTCCCTTTATCATATGTAGCTTGATAGTAGCAAGAGTAGATGTAGGGGTCGGGTAGGTTCTATCCACACCTCTTCGTAATCACTAGTCTCATTGTAATTTTTTAGACCACTAGTCTTATCTATAGTGTTATGATCATGATAGCCTAATAGTTGACGATGAACATTATGACTATGAGGTGAAGAAGGAACATATAGTTCCTTAACTTCTTGTTGTCCTTCTGGAGGGTCAGCCACAAGATAGAATGTAATCTGCCCTTGGGCCAAACATCTAAAAAGTTGATCCAAGTTACATTTAAGGTCTTGTTTAAGCCCTTCCTCTTAAATGTTTTAAAATGTATTTACTCCTATAAAAATGTAAATAATGTAAATATAAATTATTTAACTAACTATTTAGCATTAAAGTAAAGGAAACTAACTTAAAATTGGGGAGGGGGGGGTGAGGATAAACTTAATCTACAAAGTCCACTACTCCTCACTAGCACCGATTGTTCCTTTGTCATATCCTAATACACTATTTCTGAAGACCCTACTGAGTTATCTTCTCAATGTTCATACTCTATTGTCTTCACAAAGCATGAAGAAGAAAAAGATTAAAGAAAAAAAGACAAGATAGAGCATAAAAATGGATAAAACATAATTAAATGGATAACACACAATTAAATGGACAACTATCCATTAAACCTAATTTCCACATTCTTTTTAACTTAGCTTTTAAGGTATAAAGGATATGTGTGTGATGATAATGGGGAGGCTAAAAAGGAAATGGCTAAAAAGGAAATGGGATAACTTGATAGCATTGGAGAGAGCCACCTATCCCATTCCATTTAAAACCTAGCTTTTGGAAAGATAAAAAGGCGTGTGTGTGTGATAGCAATGTGGAGGTGGGGTTAAATAATGAAAATAACAGCTCCACTTTTTAGTTTTAGGCCACATTTCCCACTCGTTTTTTAACCTAGCTTTGATGTAGAAAAATGTTTGTGAGGGTTGGAGAATAAAAAGGATGTGACAACTGAACCAAAAAAAAAGTGTGAGATGATGATTGGGAAATAAAACCAAAAGAGGGAGCTGATTTATTTTATCCTCTTCGGTGTTCAAAATGTTGTGAGAGTTGGAGCAAAATGGGTGGAACTGAGACATCAGTTAGGAATTCATCATCAAATCACCTTGGTTGATGCAGTTGGAGGATAATAACTGAGAAAGGAGAGTGGACAACAACCTAGATGCCATTCATCATCATCTTCTCATCGATTTTAACGTGGAACAAGGAGTAGTGGACAACAACCATTCTTCATCAATTTCTCTTTGTTTTTGAACAAGAATGGAGGATACTGAGGCTGATTCTTGGAGAATAATGGAGAAGATGGAAGGTTAACATACCTACCCTAGTTCAAAGATGGAATTGATGCTCGACTCACGATTAAGCTTATCTCATGTTGTTAATGTTGAATTTCCTTTTATATTGTTATTGTTGTTTGTGTTGATTGAATCTAGTTTTGTAAAGATAATCTTCATACGTTATTTGGATTATTTTATTACAAACCTATTGCTAGAATGTTGAATATAATATGTAATTGTTATATTTGATGTTTGTTAGTAGCTAATAATGATATTGAATCATTAGGAACAATGTAACTTAGGATAGATAACCTGAACGTGTGAGATTACTAGTTATATTGATCCATTTTTCACTTCATAATGCAGCTGCCTAATTGAATTTAGAGATCATATCCTAGGTTATTTAGTGGCCAGGTTTAGTTAATAAGTGTCTCTTAATTAAACACAACCTAAGGAAAAACCGAGAGTAGCAGAGCATATTGTTAGTCCACGATCAATAATTTGAGGAGAGGTGTGAAAACATTAGAATGATGTGATAAGTTTAATTGTATCTAGGTGACTATTGATCCTAGAATCGGACTTTAAACACATCCAACACTTTTATCATTTTTTATTGGCTTTTTATAATTTGTTTTCAATAGTTTAATTTTACTTTATTTTTTAATTACATAAAAATTAAACCCCCACCCCCCTAAATTTTTATTTCCTTTGTATCAATTATTTTCATTACAAAAATTAACCGAACATTCCTTGTGGTTACATTCTCGACTCACCACATTTACAAGTTTTTAATGTGTAGAGTTAGGTAAATTTTGCAGTGTACTCGACACACGCTTTCAAATTTTGGTGTTGTTGTTAGAGAGTATGGTGATTTAATTTTTATTTTTGACTTTAAATGGTGTTTTATGTATATATTTGTTTATAATCACTTCTTTTTGTTATTTGCAAATTTTTAAATTTTTATTAGTGTTGGTGTATGGTAGTTACCAGATCTTTTGGTAGAGAACTTGAGCAACTTAATCCAAAGATTGAGAGAACCCTGCAGAGGTTATGAAGAGAAGCAAGAACAACTTAAGAAGTAGAACCAGAATCTGAATCCAAAGAAACGATGGCAAATTCGAGAATGCTAAGGGAGTTGGTTGCACCAGACTTAACTTAAAGACCTTTATGAATTACATTTCTAAATTTTACTGAGCATGTTACTTTTGAGATAAAGTCTGGACTAGTACATTTGTTACCTATTTTTCACAGTTTTACAGGTGAGGATGCATATATGCATCTCAAGGAGCTCCATATGGTTTGTTTAAGCATGAAACCTCCAAGAGTGATAGACGAACAAATCTTGTTGAGGTCCTATTCTCACTAAAAGATGCAGCGAAGGATTGATTTACCTGTTGGGAGTGTGAATACTTAGCTAGAGATGAAGAGATTATTTTTTGAAAAATATTTTCCAGCATAAAAAACAACGAGTATTCGAAAGGAAATCTTTAGTATCAAAAAGTATATTGGAGAGTCTTTTTACAAGTATGGAAAGTGTTTTAAGAAGCTGTGTGCCAGTTGTCCACACCATAATATTTCAGAGAAAATTCTCATCTAGTATTTCAATGAAGGATTACTACCGATGGAGAGGAGTGATTGTGGTTTTTTAATGTGTGTAGATTCTAATTAATAACCTCAATAATCTACAAGTGCACGAGTAGTTCATGTAGTACCTAAGGTGTTGATCCCATGAGGAGGGATAATCTAATCCTAAAATCTAAGGCCAAATAATTTGTAGAAATTTAAATGTAATAAAACAAAAGCAAGAATGCAATTCAATCAATCAAATCAATTCAAGAATCAATCACTAAAATATTAAGAAATTAGCAATTGCAATGGAAACTCAAGAATCAACTTAAGAGAACTATCAATTGAGAGAAAGGAGAATTTTTACCTATTTTTAACGTGAACCTAATTGATTATGAATTATCAGATTATTGGTCCTAGATGATCCTAAGGTTGATTACTCTCTGTCGAGTTATAACCATTAACCCTAAATTATAAACCCTAATCAGATTATGGAAAATTGCAATTTCTCAATTAACAATTTATTCAAAACCATAATTAGATCTGAAGCTATCCAATAAACTATAGGGAGCCTATACGAGATCTCTCCTTACACAATTACCGATTTGATTAATTTCTCCTTCTTATTAAATCACCTAACTCTCGTTAGCCCAATTTAATTATTTTCATTCGATTCACCCTCTTAGTCTATTAACTAATTATGCAATCACAGAAATCAATCACAATAATTCTAGTAAACATAAAACAATCAGATGTTATTAAATCAAAGATAAAAAACTAGAAGGTGAGTATAAAACATCTCAACACTCATAATCCTATCATCAAACTGCTATTTCCAATTCCATACAATAATAAAAATGAAAAATAATAGGAAATACCATTCTAAATGGGGGCAGGAGGCAGCAACGTCAAAAACTTCTGATTTGGGAGGTACATCGATGTCGACTTCTTCTCTACTTCTCTCTTCCTTCTTCTCTTTCTTAATCTCTGAGTAATTCTCTCTAGGGTTTCTCTCTAAAAGTAGTTGATGCAAAAGCTCCCTCATCTTCTTTATCTTATTCTTTTTGTACCTTTTGTGTTTTGGGTAGCCTTAGGTTTTTCTAGGTCAAGAAGGTCCAAAACATTCCTTGAAACTTGATGTTTTGAGTGTCTGCACATCTACCTAACGTAGACCATAATCGCGGTCTTGTAGGCTGTAGAAAAATATCAGTGTGTGCATCATATACACGTGGTGTGGAAAACAAAAAAATTTGTTCTAGGACTTTCCTGAATTCTAGGACTTATATGCCTATACAAGGAAATACCATTAAACCTAGTTGAAAATTCCCAATTCACATATATGTATATATATATATATATATATATATATAAGAATTCATGGCATTTACATAAATCAATCATTCATATAATAATCATGTATATTATGAATAGTCTCCTTCATTCTTTGATCTTCTACTCGTTGGGTTGTCGCAAACCACAACTACCAAAACAGACCGTCTCCAACGATATCCACGCAGAGATCAGAGAAACTAACCTAATCAAACTCTTTGATCCGAAAATGGCTAGAACAAAGACAAGAGTGCTAGCTCTTTTCTTTTTTCTATAGAGAACAAATCGTGTAGAGAGAATGAAGAGGAAGAAGATGAGAAAGATGAAGAGAGATAGATGATAATCGTGAAAGATAACTTACTAATCCATTTTCACGATTCATATCTTCTTACATATTTTTCATTTTTGTCTTTTATCAATTAAAGACAATAAATGAATCACTTTAAAGAAAGCTCTCTTCTTCTTCCATGTTGCCATATCTTATTACATATATAAATATATATATATATAAACGTTGAGGTGGTCCAGTCACACTAGAATTGATCCTACTAGGTCCTGGGTATGGAAAAAATACCTGAGATCTGTTTCAGCAATATCATCATCGTGATCTCATCGGGATCCATTTGGTTCTCTTGCTCTCTATATAACGGATCTCTATCCAAAATTATTTTATGAATCCTTCGAGTCACTCTTATGCATGTGACCTATTAGGTTCTTGGTTATATTGGCCACTTGGATTAACACTTAATCCAAGCAAGTCATGAGCGGTGTCTAGTAACACATCATAACCCCCAATTGACTGGAAAGTAAGTGGTTTGATAAATGACCATGCTCGTTATGAACTATCTCACAAACCCTCCCATAGACAATTGCTGTGTAATTCGTCCTTTCACCATACTATACCCCACTTGGATATTTTTACATTCGATTCACTCTCTCGATTTATTACTGAAGCATGAAGTTAAAATAAATAAACAAAACATCTAAATGAATTAACACAAAAACAACTAGATTAACATTGAATCAAGTTTAAATCCCTAAAGAAAAATTAGAAGATTATCATAAATCCCTAATCCATCAACATCATCATATCCATCTTACAGATTCAAAAAAGAAAAATGACAAAAATGAAAAGAAAATGTCACTTGGATGGGATCGAGATGGCTCAGGAATGTAGTAATAGCAGAAGCCTGCACCTCTCTCCTCTTCTTCCTCTTCTTTCTCTTCTTCTTCTTGTTGGAGTTTTCCCAAAATGAAAACAAGAAAAATAAAAACACACCAAAACACAACACACACATATGCAACAATGGTATAATGGCATTGAACTTCACGAAACAAATTTTACTAAAAACACAATCCTTCAAGTTATTCTAACTTACTAACATGTGAAATCTATGTATAAGTACTTCAGATACATACTAAGTAAGACTTAATGTCACATTCATTCACTCCTATCACTTACACAAACATACTGATAATTATTTGGTCAATCAAAATTGTAACTATCCTTAAGTGGTTTTTTATAAAAAACCAAGCTATTCACAAGATTAGTAGGATTTATTAAATAACACTCTATTTTTGTTAATTTTATTAACATGAACTTAGCTTTTTGATGCAAAGGTAAATATTTGTGATGAATATGCCCTGGTTACTCAACTAGGCCAAGTTTTTATTAAGCGGCTTAGTTAGAATGTCATTATAGCCATTTGATGTCAAGGCAAACATTTGTGACGAATGTCCCTAGGTTACTATGCTACATTACATTCTCAACTAGCTACCAGCTCTATTCATATGAGTTGATCTACATGAGAGATAAATTGAATGAAAATGGTGTGAATATTATGCATGTTGATTAGATTAATTTATGAATTTAGCATGAAAATTAAAGTTCACGTAACTTTGCATGATAAGAAATATATATAACAATAAGGATGTCACCACCTGCACAGTGGTGGCTCCTTTGTCACCACCATGCATAAGGTGGTGACTAATTAGTCACCATTTGTTGTCACCACTGTGCATAAGATGGTGACTAATTAGTCACCACTTGCATGGCGATGACACTTTTGTTACCACCGTGCATTAGGTGGTGTATTTTTAGTCACCACCATGTAAGCTTAAACACAAGGGTTACCAGGCCTCATGGGGGTGACATACATAGTCACCCTATGCAAATTTTCATGCACTCCTTTAATATGTCTATTTTATTATGTTGCAGTAGTATGTTGAAAACCTAAACCTAGATGAGGCTATAAATAGAAAGGATAAGAGAGTGGCGACGACATCTTTCATTCATTCTTTACTCTTCACTCTTTACACACAAGCAGACACATTCGGTAGGCACAAAGAGATAGAGAGGGAGGCAGAGAAAGAACAGAGCTTCGATTGCAAGAAGAAACGACGGAAGGCAGAGAGTTAGCTGTGAGAACTAACATCATATCTTAATTAACGTGCATATTTTATTGTGCCTAGTTTCTTTTGCTTTTAATTGCCTTCATATATTGATTTTGGTTACAAATTCTTATGATTTGATCAAAATGAGATATAAATTGAATGAAAATGGTGTGAATATTTCATGTATGTTGATTGGATTAATTTGTGAATTTTCCATGAAAATTAAAGTTCATGTCACTTTGTATGAGAAAAAATTAACAACAAGGATGTCACCACCTACACAGTTGTGACTCCTTTATCACCACCATGTATAAGGTGGTGACTAATTAGTCACCATTTGCACGTTGGTAACAATTTTGTCAAGCGACACTTTTGTCACCACTATGCATTAGGTGGTGTGTTTTTAGTCACCACCATGCAAGCTTATGCACGGGGGTGACAAGCATAGTCGCCCCTACAAATTCTCATGCACTCCTTTAATCCGTCTATTTTATTACGTGGTAGCTATATGTTAAAGGGGAATGAAAACCTAAACCTTGACGAGGCTATAAATAGAAAGGATAAGAGGTGGCAGCAACATCTTTCATTCATTCTTCTCTCTTTACTCTTCACCTTTTACAGACATACAGACACATTCTGGGGGCACAGAGAGATAGAGACAGAGCTAGAGAAAAGAACAGAGCTTTGGCTATGAGAAGAAAGGAGAGAAAGTAGAGAGTCAGGTGAGAAGAGAGAAACACAGTAGAGAGGTGGAAGTTTAGTTTAGGACAAAAGTAAAAAAGCGAGAGCTGAAGCTAAATGTCAATGAACTTAAGCAACCATTCATCTAGGGGAGAAGAGAGCAGAGGCAGAGGGTGAGAACCAACACTAGAGATCTTGAGTTTGACAGGATACCTATCACCAAATTCTGCATTTGAGAGTCTTCATTTTGTTTATTTCATCTTTTGCTGATAATGTTGAACTCGTTTATCTTCTATCTGTTAACTTACTTTCTATGTTATTGTTTTGTTGCTTGTTAGTCCATCTTTAGTTTATTCATTCTATTCATTAGTTTTACAGTTTTCTATTTACATTTAACAAGGGATTGAATTGTATGGAGATGATGAACTGTGTTTATACTATGATAGGCTGATTCCTTTTTCTTGAGAATTAATGTAGCTATTTTGGTCAACTATGTATGACTGAGTTATGGTTTTGTTGTTTTATTTATTGCTGTGGTTTCTAAGCTGAATTGGAGTAATAGTATGATTAAACTTTTCATCATTTTAGTATTAAATGAAGGAATGAGAGGAGAAATTTAATATGGAACCAGAAACTATAGACGCTTAGGTTATGAATTAGAAATTTATTGACTTAAGTGGTAATTAGTAGTTGGGTTTTCATAATTAATTCAGATAATGTGAAAGCTAGATATAGTCTATTATTTGAGTTTATCTTAGAATCCGACTATTAATTTTAGTAAGACAATTAACCAATCATTTCCCTTAATCTTACATAGGATTAAATTAGTGAAATTAATTCTCAAGATCCTTTCTTCTCGATTAATCTATTTTTCTTGGCTTCTAGTTGAACCATTTACTTTTCAGACTAATTTGTAATTTTGTTTTAAGGCCTTCACTCAATAATCGAGATGAAATGTTTAGGATTACATCTATTTTTATTTTTCGTTCAAGATTAATTTAGGTTAACTAATTTCACCTCCTTGGGAGATGATCCTGGGTAATCACTACAACTACTTAGTATAATTCTGAGTATGATGGCCTAGGTAATTTTTATAAAGTTTTGGACACAACAAGTTTTTGGTGCCATTTTCTGGGTGGTGTTTAGTGTTTTGAACTTGAATTAATTTTGATTTTTTATTTGTTTAAATTATTTTGATTCTTTGTGTTTGTTCATGTATGCATGTTTTATTGTGTTATTTTGTTAACATGTTTTGTAATTTTCTTTATTAATTTAGTGCTTTCCGTAGTTAGTTGGTGCTAGGTAGGAGAACTTTAGGTAGTGAATTCATTTGGTTTATGCTAGGAAGGAGATTTTTGGATAGTGAACTCGTCCCTTTTATTGATAACATCCTCGAAGACGAAGACCTCAAGGGGGCTCTGAAGACTATCGCGAGGAACCTAAGTGTGAAGATCAAGTGAATAACGACAAGAAGAGTGAAAGGTAGTTAGTGATGAAGGAGTATGCTAGTCTGGTGATTGGTACTGCCATTTCACGCATACTTTTGGGAGGGGCAGCTAGGAATTTTCAATTGAAGAACATCCATTATAACATGCTTCCATCATTTTATGGGGTTCCTAATGAAAACCCTTTAAACTTCATTCAAGAATTCTATGCCACTCTCCAAACCTTCGGCTGGATGGATTAAAAGAAGATTAACTCAAAATGAGATGCTTCTCATACACATTGAAGGATCGGGCTAAGGCATGATTGATGATTTTTCCTTCTGAGTATTTGACTACATAAGAGGAGGTGCATAATAAATTCAAGGGAAAGTTTTATTCCCATCAAAAGACATTTGAGTTGCGTACCAAGATGACCACCTCTACTTAGAAAGAGGGAAAGTGTAACACACCATTACCATAGAGCATATGCCTAAACATCCTGAGGACATTCAAAAACATACCCTGTGAAAATGGCATGTTAGAGCAATTACTTTAACTTATTATGGCATCATACAAAACATAAGTATTTTTAAAGAACAAAACTTCTCATTTCATTCACAAAATGAAACTTACTTACATTGTCCTTACATTTCATAATCCATATTTATGCATAACATAACATTTGGGAGTTTAAAGTTCTATACAAAAAGTTTAACATAAAAGGAGAAACTAAACAAAAGTATTCTATCTAGACTCCGCAAGTATCAACTGACCAAACCTTTGAGCCATTCTTGTTTCCAAAATTGATAGTACTCGATTTCTATTATATCACCTTAGAAGCAATGCCTTCCTTACACTTAAAAATCAACGTTGCAATTTTGATGAGTTTGCGAACTGAGTGAGTGAACCATCATCGATGTGCTCACTCAAGTCAAAACACAAATATCATAAGTATAAACTATATTCATAAGTATATTTTCCAATGCAGCAGATGTATCACATCATTTAATATTAAATACCAGATCACAATATACATCATATCTCAACAATACATCCACGAACTTCAAACATCTCATATAATCATTTCAGAATAATCCAATCATTTAACACAATCATTCATATCATCAACATATACACAAACATTGCATATCATCAAATCAATACAATTCAATAATTCTTCGCAATCATTCATATGATACATGTAAAGATGTGTATATATAAATGCAAATGTACATGTGACCAATTTCATTTTTACTTTGTTGTGACCGATCGCCTATTTATTTTCCCGTATCCATTATGGATATCGTGCTCATTTTATTTACTGTCTCGTACCTTTTTTGGATACCGAGCTGATTAATAACTAAGCTTATGGCTCTTTAAGCACCATTATGAGCTTTAAGCTCTTTTTCACATTAGTCACTCTAGTCACAACTCCTTTATCTGTTCATGTATAACAATATGATGAATGCATCAATTCATATAATATGCTATCAATAACTTTCATTCAATGTGCACAGTCATTTATCATATTCATCGGATCTAAGTCCGATATTCAACATTCAGTTGAGTACACATTTTCCATATTTACATACATTTAGAAAGCACTTCCAATACAATCCCGAATATCAAACTCCTTAGACCATCAATGTTCAGAATCATCTCAATGATATCAATAAAAATTCAATATCTAAAAGTTAATAAAAAACAATTAAGTCATAGTGAGAAAACATCTAGGTCAACTCATAGTTCACTCTAGATAAGCTATGGCCACAATGACCAGGCAATGTCTGGATGCTGATAATCAATTTATGCTTCTTTAGTCATTCAATACACACATATAATTCACACATTCAATCATATGAATACTCACACACACACACACATTAATGCATGCTTATTTGACCTTTCCGAGTATGTAACTATTCATAAATTTTGAGCATTCAAACATCATATTTTGTATACTATTATTTTGCAATCAGGTTTGTACCTTTAAATAAGCTTGATTACTCTAAATTCATCAAATATAATTTACAATTATCCTTGAAAATTTCCATGATCAAAGGCCTCTTATAATACACATACAATTGTTTCTTTAAATCTGAAATTTTAGCAAGCTAAATCTATACACTCACCAAACTTTTTCCAGCAACATATACTCATACATTTACCCAATTCTCATTCATAATTGCGCTATGTTCTTCAATTCTCATTCATTCTTACCTTACAAACCTTACTCATGTCCTTAAGATCATGTTTGCATTAAAAGAAACTCATTTATTCCTTTAACAAATTAGAATTTCTAGATTTGAACTCAAACACATCAAAACAGTATCTTCTTTAGATTATGACATCAATTAACTACTTAAACTTATCAAGCTCTTAACTAATTAATAAAGCAACAATCTAGGCTCATTCGTAACCTTAATTAAGTCCAAATATACTAATTTAGAATGAAATTTCTCAGCTGGTTCATGTATACAAGCCTGAAATTAAAATTCTAGAATTTGTCATTAACATCACTAATATGTGTAACTTTACTACCTTCAATATCTCATGAATTTAACAAGCTTAAAGACATCACTAACACCTGAAACAGATTTTATGTCCTTTAAGGTTACTTCGTTTCAGGTTAATTTAACTTCCATATTGGTTACACTAAGGCTTACAAAATTCTGCTCACTAATGTCATTAGCATTCAATTTTTTTACAAACACATCTATAGGTCTAATTTTCCAGATTTGTTAACATCTTAATAACACCTATCTTTAGAATGAATTCCTCATCAATTATACTTTAAATTCCAACTTAAATCATCTATACAACAGTCCATAAACTACTATTTTCGTATATGCAAAAATAGAACAGAAAAGTATCCATTCATTCTCCATTTTCCAGCACATCTTCAACATCAACATCATCTACAATCTATCCCAATTCAATCATCATACTCTTTCTATTATAACATGTCATAAAGAACAGCACTTTACTTACTTATTTAGCTTCCAATTATAGTTCAATTCATCAAGTTTATCTAGCCCTCCATGCATGCAAAATCATCCCAAATTAAGGTGGAAATTGGATGGTTTTTAAATGTGATAAAAGACAACAATAATTTGGTTCTTTAGCTATCTTCTGAAGGGAAAAAGCATGTATTTGGTGTGGTAATTTAGCATAGCTCAAGAAAAACACATGAATGGGAGATAGAAGTAAGTTTCAGTGGTGAGAGATGAGAAAAGAAAAAGAATGAGCAAGGCTAAGCCAACACTTGTAGAAACGTACACCTAAGATGCTAGATGTCACCATATTACATTAACATATGTCCTAAGCATGTAAGCCATTTATCCCCTCCTTAAGCTACCAAATTTCACCTAGTTACTAGTCCATTTATCACTCAATCATTGTTTCCATTTGTCAATTAATTAACCATGACAAATGTCACTCATTTATATATGCCATTTGTCATTTATTTCATAGGCATAGTCATCCTAATGTTTCGTGTGTCAATTTGTCTAACCGCTTCACATTTTTTCTAGTCTAATTATACATTTTAATTCATCATTTTTCTAATGGTAACAATTAATTCAAAATTACTACTTGTAACCAATAAAACTAAAATTTAAGATATGAATGTTACATAATTCACATCTTAATCATTTTAAACCTTTCATACCTTGGAATATGTCAATTGAGTGCATATACTACCCTTGCAATACGTACGAAATCATAATTCATATGTGTATGCTAATGATATGCATGTGAGTGCAATGAATTTCATGAATGCTAAAATGATTAGGCTCATATGTAATAATCTAAGGCTCTAATTGTTAGTATGGAAAATGGGGTATTATAGAGAGCCATTCCACGAGGCGTGGGGATTCCACGAGGCATGGGAACGCGTTAAACTCTTGCTGGTACAATGTCGACACCATCACTTTTCACTTCACGTGCTAAAGCAATTCTTTTATGATGGCTTAATGTAATAACACTAGTATACGGTCAACAATGCAGCAAGAGGAGGTGTAAGAGACAAGATGACTGAAGAAACATATGAAATCTTTGAAATGTTAGGGTCTAATTCTTAACAAAAAAGCAAGAGGGGGACAAGAGCTTGAGTTCATGAAGTGAGCTTGAATCAAGAATTAGCTATGAAGTTAACTGAGTTGATGAGGCATGTGAAGATGTTAACTACAAGGCTACCCTAAAATGTTCCAAATCAAAAAGTGTATGGTATATGTGGAACTTATGTTCATGAAGTGAATGTTTGTACATATTCTTACGAACCTTTTGATAGGGAGAAACAAGTGAACACACTTAACAGTTTTCAAACAAAGAAGCGAAATGATCCATATTCAAACACCTATAATTCTGTTTGGAGAAATCAACTCAATATTTTATAGAAGACCAAAAATCCACCAATGCAACCCCAATAACAATACCATAATTTTCAGAGGCCAAATTATTACTAAGGGCAATCCTCAAATGAAAACCTGCCGAGTAAGCCTTCCTTAAAGGAAATCTTGAAGGCGTTTATTTAGGTCATAACTCAAAATTAGGTAATGAAAAATATAAGGTCTAACTCTTTGGAGGCGTCTATGAAGAGGATTGAGATTAAAATGGGGCAACTTGTAGCTCAAATGCATAACAATCAAAAGGGAAGATTGCCCAATCAACCCTAGCAAGCCTAAGCCATCACCGTTATGAGAAATGGTAAAGTGATTGACAATCATGTTAAGTTTCCTTCTGAGTTGCTTAAAACTGATGATCAAGAGAAGGAAAACCTCACCAAAGAAGGAGATGAGCAAAATGAGAAAAGCAATGGGAGAAACTCTTCAAGTCACATTCAAAAGGGTGAATGACTTAAGCATAACACCAAGGACAATGAAGGACAATGAAGGACAATAATTGCTCAAGGAAACGAATCCTTATCGACCACCAGTTCCATATCCAAGTCACCTTATGCTTTCTAAGGTTAATGTTAATCTGCCCTTGTTAGATGTGATTAGGAACATTCTGACTTATGTCAAGTTCCTCAAGGAACCAAGTACTAAGAAACGAAAGTTTGAGCCTAACAAAAAGATGCTAGTTTCGGAAGTAGCAAGTGTAATTCTGAAACTACATTTACCCTCAAAATTGAAAGATACACGACGTTTTTTCGTGCAAGTATCAATGGGTAGTAGGAATAAGGTTAAGGGTATACTTGATCTTAGAGTGAGCATAAACCTTATGCCTCACTTTATATATGGAAACTGGATCTAGGACAGTTAAGACCAACCAATATGTGCCTACAATTAGCTGATAGGTCAATCAGTTACATGAAAGGAATAATGGAAGATGTGTAGGTGAAGGTATGTGGTTTGATTGTTGTTGTAGACTTTGTAGTCTTAGACATAGGGGATGTTAAACAATAAGGGAAGGACCACACCATACTCCTAGGGAGGCCTTTTATGGCCACTACTAATACTTTGACTGATGTGAAGAATGAAAAGTTGAGCATAACTGTTTTAAAAGAAACAGTAAAATTTTCAATCTTTAATGTTGAACCTATTCCTACTAGTACTGTTTCTAATGACTATTCATTTGTTGATCAAGTTAATGCTACATATTATGATTTTGCCTTGCAGAAAGAAGAAGGAAAGAAGTTGGACTAAGGTAAGGAGAATGATGAATGCTACCAATTTTTAATGGATGCAGCTTAGGAAGTATTTGGAAAAATTTTAGAGACGGATCCCATGAAGAGGAGGAAATGGTGGAATTAATCACTTTGAGTGACCCACCTTGAGCATGACTATTGAAGCGTCCAGCTACAAGACATTAACGAAGCAACTCATTTAATTTCTGCTTGTTTTATTAATTATCTGTTTGTTGTTAATTTTCTTCGTGAACCTTAACTTAGTTTGTTTTCTTTATGTGCATAGGCCTACTTTCTCGTCACTTTTATCTATTTTCCTTGCATTTATTCTTCATTCCTCGATGTAGTACACCACATTCCACACCAGATCAATGCAGTGATCACCCCCACATTCGTATCATGTTTCTATCCCTTTCTTTATTGCTTGTTAATTTAATGTCTTTTAATTTTAATACTTGTCTTGTTTTCGCTATTTTGTGTCT
>JANZXP010000009.1:8570332-8584539 GCA_027576715.1 Erythroxylum flavicans
TAACATTAACATAATAATTAACTCCACAACATAAATCCATAAAGACCTCATAATTAATTTAAATCATGCTTATTCATCAAAAAAAATTCGGGGGCCAACAAAAAATGGTATAAAATTAATTGTTTTAATATTAGGTTGATTCCATTTGGACCATATTCAAGAAACATGACATACAAATTCAATGAGAAGATTTATCTTGAGGGTTATATATAGAAAAATATCTCTCAAGCGACAACAGAATTTTATTTTCATGAGTTTAAGGTACAGAAAATATATTTTTTTATTTTTTAAATGATTTTTATACATTAATTAGATAAATATTACATATAAGTACTTATCGTATGTTTTTCCTTTTGTTTTAAAAGATTTCTTTTTGGATGAATTTGACGTCGTCATTTATAAAGTATGGGAGAGACGAGTATGTACATGTTATCTGAGACTTTGTTGGTGCAATACATAAGACTAGTGTATGACCACCTTCTATTTCTGAACAAATATGCAGTCGTTAGCAGCAGTTTTGAACATCACCCGAGGCAATGTCCATTTTAGAACGTAATTCTACCAACAAACGTATGATAATGTTATAAATGTTTGGTGTCATATATGGCCATATTGTTGAGTTACTTTCTTTGTTCAACAGGGGGTAAATATCATAAAAATAGATGAAATTCTACCAAAATTTTTATAAATTTTAGATGAAAGTGGGACCCATTTCCATTAAAATTCAAGGTGCCAAGCACACAGTTTAAATTAAAGTGGGACTTACGTCCATTTTAAATAAACATGATACACATCATCAATGTGGGTTCCACTTTAGTTAAAATTTTAAAAAATTACAAATCAGGAAAAATTTTCCATGTGGCATGTAACTGATGGAGGACTAATTCTGTCAGTTTTTCCGTCCAATAGGGTTTGATTTAAATGTTTTAAAACGTTAGGATTCAACTTGAACATTTCGAAACATTAGGGTCCAACTTAAATTTCAGTGTAAATGTTAGGAGCTAAATTACTCTTTCGACTGCGTTTATGTTAATTACAAAAAGTTCAAATTAGATCCTAACTAAACGAAGACTTTAACGAAGGTTAGACTATGCCAGTTAAATGCCACGGGAATTTTTTTAATTTACATTATAAGTGTGACCCATATTTGTTAATGTGACATTCTGAATTAAAAATAGACATGGGTTCCAGCGTACCTTTGGCAGGAAAAACACTCTGTTAGAACACCTTCGGTGGGCAAAATAGCCCATTGGTGGGCAAAATAGCCCATTGGTAAAGTCGCTAGCTGCCTTCGATAGGAAATACAGTCTATGGGGCACCTTCAGTGGGAAAAATAGCCCGTTGGAAAATATTTTTGACCAAAATAGCCCGTTGGCATGGTTGCTGGGCATCTTAGGTGGGAAAAACAACTGGTTGGCACACCTTTGGTAGGCAAAACAACCTGTTGGCAGATCTTCGGCTGGAAACATAGCCCATTGACACTCCTTCTGATAGAGGGCCATTCAAGCTTGCAATTGAAGATATGGAAGCTATGGGGTTTGGAGAAAAACCATCAAATGGAGTTGAGGTCCAAAAAGAGTCGGTTGAAGTCTTGGAGGAAGAAGAAGTTGGGTTGCACTTGTTCTTAAAGTTCCAGGTGATGTTGAGACCTTTTGGTGACTTTAAAGTTTGTGTTTTTGCACCTAATCATATTGAGTTCTTCGAAGCCTTGGAGCAACAGTTTTTCAAAAATTTCAATTGGGCTTATTTAAGTCTAATTTAACTAGTATTTGGTTTGATATAAAGACTTGTTTTATTTCCTGTTTTATCTTGGCTCGGATTTGTTATTTTGGCCTGATTTAATGACTTGTTTGGTTTGTTTTATTTCAGCAATTCTGTAAGACTTTTATTGTAGGTTTTATTTTTTTTAATGAGCTAAAAAAACTGTATAATAGGAAAGATGAGGAGCTGACCTTATGGCTGCCCATTTGCTTCCTATTTCAGCTCATTTGTTTCCTATTCAATATTTTTCAGAAAAAATATAAGGAAAAGTCGAGATTTTCTCTCAATATTTTAGCAAGGAATTATCTGGGTTTTGATTGTTTTTTCCAAGTAACAATCATTGGGTTTGATTATTTTTCCAAAAATAATCAAAAGGACTTGTTTGTTTGCCGAAAACATTCAATCATTTATGTGTTGTGCGATTTCCAGAATTCTATCCGAGTTCCAATTTCGTTTTCCAGTTCCTATAAAATTTTCCTTCTTCAAGTTTATTCCTCACATCTTAGATTACAAATCTCCAGAAGACACCTTCATCAAATTTAAACCCCAGCCACCTTAAAATTCCCATTTTCATCATCTGCTTTCATTTTATCGCCCAGATTAACATGTCACTGAAAAATCCACCATAACTCAATGATTCGTTATCTGATTAATCCCATTCTTGTGTCTAAATTGTATTTTGTTAATAGTTCTACAACTTTGCTTCTTTCCTCAAAACCAATTTCCCATCTTATTAACCCAAAAATGTCTTCATACTTCCTGTTCTAGTTTTATCTGATAAAAACCAAATTGCCCAAAACTTTTCCAACAACCACCAGATCCTATTCCGATCACTTTCAGGCCATTCCACTAGGTGTTTTCAGTGGGGAAAACAACCCATGGGGTAGCTTCAGTGGGAAAAGTAGGCCTTTGATATGGTCACTATGCACCTTAGGTGGCAAAACAGTCCGTTGGGCACTTTTAGTGGAAAAATAGCCCGTTGGCACGCCTTCAGTAGGCAAAATAGCCCGTTGGCACAGCTTTGGTTTGCAAAATAGCCCCAATCGCTAAGCAACTTCGATGAGAAAAACAACTCATTGGGCACCTTTCGTGGGAATCACAGCTCGTTGGCATATGTTCGATCGACAAAACAACTTACACGGTCATTAGGCACCTTCATTGGGTTGGCACACCTTAGGTAGGAAAAACAACACTTTGGCACAGTCGGTAGGCACCTTCGACGGGCAAAATAGCACATTGACATGGTTGCTAGGCACCTTTGGTGGGAAAAATAGCCCATTGGCACAACTTCGATGGGAAAAACAACACGTTGGCACAACTTCAGTGAGAAAAACGACCCATTGATACAACTTTGATTGGATAAACAACATATAGGCACATTGGTGCCATTACTGGGCATCTTCAGTGGGAAAAACAGTAAGTTGCCATGGTCGATAGGCACCTTCGGTGTGGAAAACAAACTGTTGGGCACCCTCGGTGGGAAACTTGGCTCGTTGGCACACCTTTGATGGGTAAGAAGCCAATTGGCAAGGACATTTGGCTCCTTCGGTGGGAAAAATAGTCCGTTGGGCATCTTCGGTGAGAAAAACAACATGTTGGCTCACCTTGGGTGGGAAAAATAGCCCATTGGCACACCTTTGATGGGATAAATAACACGTAGGCACGTTGGCATAATTGCTGGGCATCTTCAGTGGGAAAAACAACCTATTAGCACACCTTCAGTTGGAAAAATAGCACGTTTGTACGATCGATAGGCACCTTCGGTGTGAAAAATAGACTGTTGGGTACCCTCAGTAGGAAACATAGCCCGTTGGCACACCTTTTATGGGCAAAACAGCCAATTGGCATGGTCACTAGGCACCTTCGATGGGAAAAACAATTCATTGGCCACCTTCGTTGGGAAAAACAACATATTGTCACAACTTCTATAGGAAAAACAACCAGTTGGCACACCTTCGATAGGAAACACAGCCCATTGGTGCACCTTCGATGGGAAAACTGTTGGATCACTTATGGCCCGTGTATTTATAATAGGCAGCAGAATAGGTCATATTACACAACAAAAGTATAACCGAAAACACGCAATAAGTACGGATTTACCTCTTGACGTGGATTGGTATTTGTTTTTCATATTTGTAGACGTTGCGATGCTCGAACGCCCTCTACCGGTATCCACATGAGGATGAAAGATCCAGGCAGCGGCTAATGTGTGCTAGCACATTCCAAGACACTTTTTGAATGCCACATAATTTTTCTCTCAAAAAACAAACAACTGGTGGCTAGGGTTTTTCGTATATCTTCTAATATGACATAGGTTCTCTATTTATAGAGAAACCCTAATCCTTATTCCTATTAGGAATAAGTATATCATAATCCTAAACCCATTAGGATTATGAAAGCCCAATAAGTTTCGGCCCATATTATATCTTATATAATAAAAGCCCGACAACTTAATTCAATCTAACCCAATAAATATACCTATATATATTTATTCAGTACTTAATAAATTAGGCCCAAGAGAATAAGCCAAAATCACATCACTCTTTATGTGCGACCTTGTAGGCTCATTTGATGATGGCAATGGGCTTGATCACACTTCAAGGCTCATAAGTCATAAGCGGCCTCTAGTAAGACATTATGACTACCCAAATCAAATAAGGATCCGTAATCCAATTCAATCTATAACTATGGTTACAAACTCAGTACCTTTGTAACATGATATCAAGATTAATCATAAGCAATGGTATATGTCAACCTTTGATTAATCATAGTTTCCTGATTCCCAAGTTGACTAACTATAACAAATGACATTGATGTCTCCTCATCAATTCATTTGAGCACGATCATACATTTCTTCAGTCATACTTGTCAAGAGACCCAAATAATATCTCTCTCATTTAAGAGAGGTACAAATCTCATCTACGTCATTCACATCCCTTTGTATGATTCATTTAATGTCCAACATAAGACTACTTGTTATCCAGTTAAAGATAACTTAGTCTAATGTCAAAAACTTAATTCCTCATTTAGGGAACATGATGACTTTAGGTCAAAGGACTAAAGTCAAACCATATTGAGAATCACTAATGACATGAGACCATGTAATGTTCTCTCTGTGGGTCAATCCAATATATGTTCTCTAACATATGTCTATGTATCTGATTTGATAACTCATATCTATGATCAGTAAAATGTGATCATCAATCAAAACACATATTAGCTTTAATTCATTATTGTTCCACCAATAATGATCGACCAGGGACAGTTTAGAATAGTATTATAATGCTTATGGTTTTACTATCAACTCATATGCTTGATGACATAAGCCTAATACTATTCATGGAATGTAAATCACATTATATAAATAATATACATGCATATATAAAAGAATACCTCATAATATATAAATGATAAGTCAGAATGTCAATATAAAAGTCACATATGACCATTAGCCTAGGGCACACTACTAGCAAGATTAAAGTCGGTCCTCAAAGAGATTATTCATATCTTACAAGGAGCATTCATACTGGGGAGAAACATTAGTGACAATATCATGCTTATGCAAGATCTGGTAAAATATTATAATACCAACAAGCAAATCAAGAGTTGCATGATGAAAATTGATTTTTTAAAAGCATTTGACACAATCAATTGGATCTTCTAACAAATTTGTTTAAGCTATGGATTTCCCAGCTCTATATGTGTAGTGGATTATGTCGTGTATCACATCAGCTTTTTTTAGTGTTTTAATCAATGGTCAACTGTCTAGAATTTTTCATACAGCAAGAGGTATTCGACAGGGGATCCCCTATCCCCATACCTCTTTACCATTTCCATGGAAGGACTATCTCGATTGCTCACTAAGCTGCTAGTTACTAATGAAGCATACAAATTCCATTCTAACTGTGGAGGCAACAAACTTACTCATTTACGATTTGCTGATGATCTTGTTCTGCTCTCTGGGGCTGAGATAACTTCCGCACAGATGGTGATGAATACATTGACGTTATTTTCCAAATAGACAGGCCTACAAATTAACCAACGTAAGAGCAGTTTATTTTTGTCTTCATATGTGCTTAACCTAGACATGTTTAGTAGAGTTACCGGTATATGATGTCACGTCCCATCATTTAAATATTTAGGGGTCCCCATTACTATCTCCAAACTGAAATTCTCAAATTGCATCCTTCTCTTAGAAAAGCCCAAAGCTAAGGTAAATGCATGGCAAAATAGACACCTATCTTATACTGCTAGGCTGGTTTTAACAATTTCGGTTCTAAATAGCATGCACATGCATTGGGTTGCTTACTTAGTTTTACCTAAGAGAGTGCTTAAGGAAATAGACAAAATACTTAAAGCTTTCCTATAGATGGGATCATTTGACAATGCTAAGAAAATAAAAGTAAACTGGAGCGAGATCACTAAACCGAAGATTCAAGAAGGGTATTAGTGTCATCTTTGTAGAAGTTGTTGATGAGTAAAAGGATGTGGAGGCTTTTTAATGATAGAGGAGTATTATGATTTAAGTGGATCCATGAGATACACCTCCACAACACTCATTTCTGACAAATCTCCCCTTCGACTCAACATTCCTGGATATTTAAACAACTACTGAGTCTGCACAACTTTATATACTACATTAAACATGTAGTTGGGATGGACAGGACACATCCTTATAGTATGATAATTAGTCTTTTGCAAGTCCTCTAATCCGTAGACTAGAGCTGGGTCATCTGCATAATAGACTGCCTAACCATTCAAAAGTAGCTAGCATTATATCTAATGGGCAATGGCACACAAACTTCAAGGGATTTATTGCGTTAAAACCCTTCCTACCTACATTACGGGATACACAAAGTGAAGACAACATTATCTAGTCACCTTACTCATCAGGTTCCTTCACTAACAACTCGTGTCGTGCTTTTCTTAATAAGTTATATCACAAAGTGGACTGGTATAAATTCATTTGGCAACACACAATAAATCACAAAGCTTCTGTTATTGTGTGGTTGGCAATTAAAGACAGGTTAAAGACAAAGAATCATTAACATGATACCTAAGACACTGTTGGAAAACCAGGTCAGGATCTGATCTCGACCATAGCGGAATAATCACAAAACTTTTTCGTGACTTTTGATTTCCCGAAAACCAAAATCTATTTAATTCTGTAAAATGGTTAACACAAATCATAATAAGCTGGAATTTAATTCGCACCTTATTTTGAAGCTTGCTCTTTATCTTGTCGTATCCCTCGAATCGTTCCCGAAATTGATCCGTTTCAACCACTATAGCCTCACAAATGTCCGGCCTCTAACGGTATCTACAGAATGAGTTGAGAGAACTTTGTAACTCTTACAGAAGGTTAAGTATGAAGTACTAGCTCCATAGAGCTTAAGCCTATTTATAATAAGCTTTGGACGTTTTAGTAATTTAATTGAAATTAAATTCTAATTTCAATTAAACTTTTATTAGAATTACAAATATTCTAATTAAATACCAATTATGTCCACATAAGATTCAATATCTCATATTGATCCTTATTTATTAAATATCTCATATTTAATTATAAAATTTCTTAAACTTTACAATCAACTCCAATTTAATTAAATTAACTTTGCTCTCTTTAACTCATTCTATATGTGAGACCCATTAAATTCTCAAATATGTTGGCAATGATTATAAATTCTAATTCTAATTTATATTTTAATTCTAATTATAATCAGAATTAGATAAATTAAATCTCCTTTCAATTTATCTTTAATTCTCTAATTAAACAATTTATAATCATATATCAAGATTAGCGTCTAGTAACGCATCATGACCACCCAAATATTTAAGAATGTCAAAGTAGTTCTGACTAACCTTTCCGTGCATGATTTTTTCGTGATTCAATCCTTTCATCATATAAAGTTCTGATTGGACATAAAGCATGAAATTAATGTCTACTCTATTTTGAGTCCAATCATATTAGTTCTCCACTATTAGCTATCAATTCAATTAATGACATTTATAAACTATTTACAAAATGTCATTCTACTTTGGCAAATGATTTTTTAAATCAATACTAATCGAGAACAACGGAACATTCTCCGTAATTACTTTAGGGTGATGAATTCTAGCTTGATCACTCAACTACCTTTATATAGTTCATGCTATGTCCAATGACTACAGATTAAACGACTCATGATTAAATAGATCATAAGTAGTATCAAAATATAGCAATCCCTATATAAGATAGCTTTGATAACCTCAAGTCAAATGATCACTTATACAATCATCACAATGAGAATTCTATAGACATACAAGTAAGATTCCAAATGGATTTCTCATATTGAGTTTGTTTAGTAACCTTGTTTTCTAACAAGCACCCACACGTTTGTTTAAGTATCTCTATACTTTAGCCTATGAGATCAACTACTTCTTTCATAAGGAAAAACACAACGTATACTAGTTTTTTTACGTTCTATTAACGTTCAATCGTAATAGAACAATGGCTAAGAACATTTAGAAATAATACATAAATGTAATATGAATCTCATAATTATAATCTCATTATAATTTTATTTGCAATGTACAATTATTCCATGGGCTTTATCATATACATCTAAACATGTACAAAATAAATAATGTCTTTAAATAATTTATCACTAAACTATAACTAAAGTGATTCACTGTAGAGCATAAACTAACAGACACAACATGTGTGCTATGCATGGAGCTTGAAAAACCTCGTAACCATTTGTTCTTCAGTTGCTGTTACTCCAAAGTAGTCTAAGGAAGAATTCAACACATGATGAACCTGGAGAACCATACATATGAATGGGCATCTACGTTAAATTGCTTTATATCTTTGTCTAGGCCTAGACAACCGAACGTGGTGCTGCTTAAGGCTGGTTTTGCGATAACCATTTATTCGCTATGGAAGGAAAGGAACAAGCGCCTGTATCGGGGACAAACTGCAGACAAATATCAACTAGCAAACATAATTCTCAATTGGCTACAAGCAGGGATACTAGCTAAGAACGTGGAGAATCAACTCACCCAGGACATCAAACACAAATGACAGTTATAGTTAGACGATCATGTTACCTTTTGTTCAGAGAAATTCATAGTCCCCACCTGTTTGTTTATTGAAATTTAGTTGGGTTAGTTGTCTAACATGAACCTCACTGTAATGGTGTAAAAGTTTTTGCTACTATGAATATATTCTTTTAATTTTCAAAAAAAAAAGGCATATATCATCCTCAGAAAGGGATAAGACAAATAGCTTTTATTCACGGAATTGGCTTTTTCTTACGGTTGCAGCAATTTGTGCTGTTAGTGTTACAGTTAAAAAAACATTTGAAGTGAACTTTCTTTTTCTATACACTTGCTTTTGTTCTTTTTATCTTTGAATGGGTCAAGTTTAAGCACAATTCCGTATAAAGAGAGAAAAGAGAACCAGAGAAAAAACAGACAAAAAAAGTGAAGTGAATTACTCTTTTAGAGCCATTCACATTAGCCGTCCTAACACTTCAATGTCTCCTAAACGTTCATCAGTGTGTTAAAAAAGACTTTTTCCTCTTGACAAATACCCAAAAGTACCCTTCGTGTTCATAGTGTATAGTTCTTACCTTTAATATTATAAAGTGAAGTATGATTCTGTTGGCGATAAAGATGGTGCTCTCTGATTCCTTCTAATCTGCAAAAGAGCGCACTTCATTTCCTCGTCACAGACTCACAGTAGGCTATATGATCCCATCTTCGACGCTAAGATTAATCCTTGGTTAACCCTAATAACAACATCCAACTATTTGTACAAAATTTAACTTGAAGATCAACTCAGAGAAAACTCCATGGCATCATACTTGAGACGCCATCACTCCATCGGTGTATGACCATATTCAGCTTTCGCATCGAGTAGACTACCTAACATAATTGAAGTTAGCATTAGCTTCCCAGCATCTGGAAAATCTTTGTGTTGCATTAATATTGCTTCTACAGAAACATCCAAATGCTTCAATGTTGAAAACTCTAAACTTTCTTTTCTCAGCGGCAACACCTCGTCAAAGCCTTCATCAATGGTTTCTGCTTCAGGTCCATAACATCTGCGTGAAGCCTGGAAAAGTACAGTATCCCTCAGTTGCTGCAGGGTTTCATCATCACTCCACCCTTCATCTGTATATGCCTGCTGGAGCTGTCCCCAATCATCCTGATCAGCGGCATTCTTCCAGCATTCCTCCAGAAGGTTCCTGTGGCTTTTGCGATAAGAAGAGCTGGTCCATGCAAACACTTCAAAGGCCCGCAATGCAAGCTCAGGGTTCTTAGATTTAAGGCATAGCTCTATGAGCTCTTCTGGTCTAAGTAGCTGTCGTCCACCATACTCCATTACTTCATTGGCAGGAATGACTTCCATTACTTCTTCCTAGAAACAGATAAAGGTCCCAGTAAGTTTGTATTCAAGAAAATGAATTAAAAGGAAAGTTCAGTTGCCTAAGATCATCATGTTAATAATTTGTCATTATCCTAGCATGAAAGAACAAGAAGTTCGTAAGCATTGCTGAAAGATATATAATCATCTCTCACAAACACACAACCACCCATTATGTAAATCCTGGTTCAAAAGGAGCAGGATGCATCAAAGTAAATCACAAGCTTTTCATTCAGAGAAGAATTATTTAACTAAAATGAACAGAGTCCATTTTGAACAAATTAATTTCATTAAATTTTTAGGAATTCATTTTAATTCTACATTTCATGTTTTCAGAATGAGAAAAATTATAGAATAAAATTACTTACGCGTATTCTTTTTTAAAGTAGGTGGAATTTGCAAATGAATTTCACACCAAAATTATAATATACGTCAGACCAAATAACCAAATTATAGTCTATAATATGCATTAGGTCAAAATATCCTCCAAACTAAAGTCTAAAAACTAGAATGAAAGTTAAAGACGTATTAACAAATCACAGATTTTCAATTCAATTTCAATTGCGTTCCAAATGATAGATTAAATATGTTGTTCCAAACATCAAAATTGATTAAAAACTGAATTCTATCAAAGAAATTCACTTCATCTGCAAGTGAGTTCCACAACCAAAACTCATTCCATCTGCAAATGAATTCCAAAAGTATTTGGTCCCAAACAGTATGTATGACAATCTATAATTGCCGACATATGATAAATGGCAAGACTTTATTCAGTCAATAATCAAGGTACCAATCAAATAACCGAAGTATAATTTGCTCAATTAGGAAGTTCTGTTGAATAAGCATATAAACTATATTAAAAGAGCCTCCAACCATAAATGGTAGACGCTATCAGAATTGCAACACCGTGTACCTGTATTTTCAGAATCCTCAAATCAGCCTCAACACGTTTCACCTTGGTATCTGAATATGCAGCCTTACCTAATAATGTATTGAAGTGCATTAGTATGTAAGATCCTATCCTTATACACACAGTTTATACAAAGCAGAAGAAGAAAAACACGTGATAAATTGAAGATGAAAGACCACAATTCAGGGGATCTTTATTCACAGAATGATACCATGATACAAACAAACATCACACAGTCCTGTCTATCTAAGCCCTAAGTTGCTCCCTCACTCAGGAGTAGAGAACACAGTATAACATCCTCTTATTGTATTTGCATAGCAAAAAGGCTTACAGAACAGGGTTAAGCGCATGCATCAGATACATTAAAAATTTAGCTGAAACATTGATTGAAGTAGAAACTAATATGTGCTAAAATCTATTCATGTGAACAGATCCAAGCAAAAGACTTCTGGATCTTTTTATTGGTAGTCAGAAAGCGTAACAAAACCATATCCACAAAGAGAGTAAATGATGGAGGACGAATGGAAGATATAGCAACTAATTTCTAAAACTCACAGAAATTAAGAAACCTGGGATAAGATTTTTGCAGATTAGTAGAGATAAGTAGTTAGGATCTTGATTATAAACTAGATGTATTTAGGATACTGATTCTATCCTGGTTGTATTTTAGTTAGGATACTGATTCTATACTGGCTGTATTTTTCCTATTTAAGATGCATCAGTCAAGGAATAAAATTACAGAACTTGAGTTTTAGTTTTCATATTCAGTTCTGTCAACATGGTATCAGAGCCGAGGTACCTAGCTTCTGTTTTCTTTTCGGTCTTTGCTTGAAGTTTTGCCTAGATAATAGAACCTTACGCTTCTCTCACTGGCAAGCGACCACCTGATGTCTAGCCATCAAACAAAAGGCTAAAGTTTCTAGGCTCAAAGAAGGGGACTCCAATTCTACTTTTTTTCATAGTTCTATACTCCAAATTAATATAACCCCTTCGAAAATGTTATTATCCCAGTAGAAGTATTGAGGATAATATAATGCCTGCTCAAAAGCTACTGCAATCTAACAAGGGATTGCCATAGTAATACAGGTTCTAGATGATGTCTGATGAAAATAGACTTCAAAAAACCTCCAATATGGTGTAATGTGAGTTTGTTATTGCTATCCTCTATGCATTTAAATTCCTTAATAACTTTATGAAATGGATAAGCCAATGTTTCTCAACATCATACAACATTCTTCTCAGTAGTGAGATAATTATACAATTGAAAGGAATAAAAGGCTTGAGACAAGGAGATCCTCTTCTCCTCATCTCTTTGACCTTTGAATTGAGGTGCTTTCCCTTATAATCAATAGAAACAATTCACAGAACCAAGATATTCAACCAGTACCCTCATGTTTTGCTAAATTGGACTATCAACTAGATAAGGGAGATTATTATGGGTAAAGGAATTAGACACTTGCTTACCCTTGCCACATTTGCTAAATGAAATGCTTGAAGCTACTATATTCCTCTTGTAACTCTTATTCGAACTTTATCGTCATGAAGATTTCCTTATCTTTATATATACTTATTCCTAGCAGTTCTCTTTTGCATATCATAGAGAACTTTTACCTCCCTTTGTATTGATTAGGAAGCCTTTTGCTTCTTTCTCTAGTCTCCTACTGTTGGAAGCAGATTTTCAATTTTATTAGTTTATTTGTTTCCTTATTTGCTCAATAGTTTATTTCCTAAAATATCATTTTATCCTTTCTATTTCTGGTCCCTAGTTTCATCGGATCTTATTTACTTCTTTCTAGGCAATAATCAAGGGATTGAATAGCAGAACAATTGCTTATCTTCCCTATATCGATTTCTCTCATTTATGAGAAACAACATACAAAAATTATCCTCAAATTTGTTCATGGTATCAGGGCTTTAAAAGAAGAGGAGGATGGTTTCATTCGGGACGATAGGAGCATGGCATGTTGAGTCAGGGGAAAATTCTGCCACTGGCCCCCCAAGCAACGCTCCACTAGGATCGATCCCAAAAACGTAGAACACCATTATCGGCATAGGAAACTCGTCCTCTTCTCAGAACAACATTGACACACAGCTGTCGATGGTAACCAACCATCAGCTGAATGGGAACAACTATTTACAGTGGTCCCACAGCATGCTTATGTTCGTAAGAGGGAGAGGTAAGGAGAAATATCTAACAGCTGAGCCACCAACTGTGTCTGATTCAAAATATGAGGTATGGATGACCAAAAACAACCAGGTAATGAGCTGGTTGGTTAATTCAATGAATCGAAGTTGGAGAGCAGTTTGTCCTTGCAACCTCTGCAAAAGATATGGGAGAATGCCAAAATGACGAATGCCACTATAGAAAATACTGCTGCTCTGTTTCAGATCAAAGGAATTCTGAGGGAAACTAAGTAAGGTGAGAAATCAGCCACTGGTTATTACACCAAATTAGTAAAATTGTGGCAACAACTAGACCTCGATGACCCACACCAATGGGCTTGCAATGAAGATATGGCATGCTACAAGAAAATTGTGGAAAGAGAACGGGTGTATGAATTTCTTTTGGGACTAAACTCTATTTACAAGGAGGTTCGTGGAAGAATCATGGCAACCTAACCACTACCAACCATTATGGAGGCAGTTAATTTGGTGAAATGTGAAGAGATTAGAAAGCTGCTGATGCAAGGCACTCCAAGCAATAAAAATCCCTCTGAATCTTCTGTCATGGCTGTCAAAGAAACAAATGGGCCAGAATCTACGAGAAAACAAGGTAAGCTTTGGTGTGACCATTGTCAAAAAGGTGGACCATACCAAGGGCACATGCTGGAAGATTCAAGGGAAACCTCCAAATCAGAAAAACAGATCACAGGCTGAGAACAAAAGCTACATTAGCTACTGGTGGTGACAAGACTGAGGGAGATAACATACCAATGAGCAAAGAAGAAGTTGAATTGCTAAGGAAAATTCTTAGTAAGTATGATTTGAAGGCTGAAAAGGTTGTATCCACAAGTAATATGGTCTGAACAGGTAATACTGGTACTGCTTTAGGGGTTCAAACCCCAAATTGTGGTCTTTGGATTGTTGATTCAGGGGCTAATGATCATATGACTTGTGATAAGTCAT
>JANZXP010000009.1:8610344-8633484 GCA_027576715.1 Erythroxylum flavicans
TTGGAACATTAGGTTTGATAAGTCTATCAAAACCTATGGGTTCATACAAAACCTAGATGAGCCTTGTGTTTATAAAAAATACAAGAAGGTAAGGTTACTTTCCTAATCCTGTATGTTGATGACATTCTGCTCATTGGAAAAGATGTGGGAATGTTATCTCCAGTTAAGGGATGGCTAAATGAATAGTTTTCTATGAAGGATTTGGGAGAGGCTAACTATGTTCTAGGGATCAAACTTATAAGGGATCATAAGAACAAATAGATAGTCTTGTCTCAATTAACCTACATTGAGAATATGCTCAATAAGTTCGCCATGCAAGATTCCAAGAGGGATTTCACACGTACTAGACATGGAATCAAACTTTCAAAGGAACAAACACCTAAAACCCAAGAGGAGGTTGAAAATATGCGTAACATTCCATATGCTTCGGCAGTTGGAAGTTTGATGTATGCAATGCTTTGCACTAGACTGAATATCTGTTACGTAGTGGGACTGGTAAGCAGATTTTAGTCCAATCTAGGAATGGAACATTGGACTACGGTTAAATGTATACTTAAATATCTTCGTAGGACGAAGAACTTAATGCTTGTTTACTCTGGAAGTAATCTTATATTGACAGGATATATAGATTCTGATTTCCAATCAGATGTTGATTCAAGAAATTCAACTTCTAGTTCTATATTTAGTTGAAGAGGTGGAGCCATAGTCTGGAGGAGTGTCAAGCAATCTTGTATTATTGATTCAACTATGGAGGCTGAGTATGTTGTTGCTTGTGAAGCAACAAAGGAAGTAGTCTGGCCTCGGAAGATCCTAAATGATTTGGAGGTAGCTCCAAAGGTAGAAAAAGCCATTACACTTTATTATGATAATAGTGGTGCAGTGGCTAATTCTAAAGAACCTTGGAATCACAAAGCTGTCAAACATATTCAGAGAAAGTATCATCTCATAAGGGAGATAATACAACGTGGAGAGGTGGATGTGGTAAAGATTCCCACGGAGCAAAACCTTGCTGATTCGTTTAAAAGACATTGTCTCAAAAGAGTTTTAAGGGTCACATAGCAGGGATGGGAATGAGGGATATGTCAAACTTGCTTTAGGGCAAGTGGGAGATTGTTGAAGTTATGTAAATATAGTGCCCCGGAAAGCAAGTGTATTTACTTATACCTTAATCTTCTTCAGTTACAGTTTTGTAATGGAAATATTTATTATTAATAAAATAAAAGAGATTGGTTTTGAAGAGCATTATATATCTAGTCATAAAGTACCAAGATTCTTTTATAGGTAATATACATATACATAAAGATGTATGGGAAACATGTATATTATTAGAAGTTAAATTAATGGATTCACAGTTGAATAATCAAGTTGGTCGCTTGATTATGGTTTAGACTATAGTGTTGTGATTTATCTCCGTGTAAGTAAAGGAGTTTACTTCAAGGCAATGATGAGTTTCATATCATGATAGTAGTTGACTATCGATAATGGCTTTATTAAATGAATCTACAATCAAGTATGTTTTTAAAAATAAAGTGGGCCATTACTTTAATCTTAAAACATACGACTTAAGCATTGGCTTATTATGAACTATAATGTTGATGAGTGGTGAAATTGTATGTGTTTCATCATAATTCTTGATATGATCGAAATGAATTTTTACAGAGTACTAATCCAGTGTCTGCATGTTGAAGTTATTAATTGAAACATGTATCAGGGAACATTCACTCAAATAAAGAGTTTATAGTGATATCATCACTTTTGGATGTTTTAAGGAGATTTAGTGATTAAATTGGCGCCAGTAGTTTAATGGACTAGCTACCCATCAAGTCTTAACACCAAGATGAGATCTTGTGTGTTAATCACCATATAGAGTAAAATAGGATATCTAGAAGGAAAAACCAATATAAAGGAAAACGGTAATTTTACCCTTCGTTGTGCGAATGGCTATAATAAGGTTCATAATAGGGTTTACAATTGGACATCTTATTTGAAATATCTTTTCTCATAATATTTAATAATTCAAGAGTTCTACAAATTGTCTTTAATGGAATGACATTTAGTTAATAAGCTAAAATTAATTCTAATGAGATTAAATTAATTCTGGGCTTATTGGAGCTTAAATTATCTAAGTCTAATAAGATTCCCCACCTGGCTTCTAGGAGGGTTATCAAGTAAAGTAAGAAATACAAATAGAGATTTTAAAGCCTATGATTGAATGTTGGGCTTATACTAATTAATTGTTAATTACAAGCCTAATTTAACATTTAGAAATGGGCTACGCTTTGGTTTAATTTGATTAATTAGATTAATTAAATTAAAACAAAGTTATTTAAGATAAATGGAGGTAGAATTTCATTTTTAATGGGCAAAATGTGCAGCTGCACATTTAGCATTGATTTGCTATATTAAAGATGGTTTTAACTTGTTTTATCATCATTAAATGGAGTAATGACGTTATCATTAAATGGTTTAATTATGGTCTTTTAATGATAGCATGTAACCTATTAGCATTCATTGGATTAATGAAGAAAGAGGTGCATTATGATGGACCATCTTCCTTCTTTCAACACAAAACCAAAATTGATATGTCTCATTTAGATTAATTGTCTTTTCATATAGCCATCTTAAAGACAAATGAGAAAAGTCTCATTTATTGGCTTCTTTATGAATGATTAAAGAATGAAGTGATGCATTTGATGCAAATCTCTTCTTTCTTTTGATGAAAACTGAAATTGAGAAGGTGTAAGAAGGTGTTCTTGCGTTTTTTCTCTCTCTCTCCTATCTTGCATGGTATAGATGAAAATTGCATGAGAAGCTTCTCAAAATTGGCTTTTTTCTTCTAAGGAAAAAATCTCTTCAAGTTTTCTTCGCCTTTCTAACTAAAGTATCTTGGTAACCAAGTTGTTCAAGAAGAACAAGTGGTAGATTGGATTGGTCAAGGATACAATATCGAGAAGAGGATACATTGTCGAGGATAGGATAGCAAAACGAGGAGTTAAAGCTGTAGCGAAGGAGTTGATAATATAATTTCTAACATCTTGTTCTTATGTATATTATCCTTATACCGTATCATGTATGGTTGTGCATGTTGAGTTGGTTATATTGATTCCACTACAATCTTAATTTCTAAAAAGTTTTGAAATCTACCGTTTTATCCAAATCGTGCATGCTTTATTTTTCTAATCCAACAGTTTTAAGACATGCTAATGTTTCCTTTTCATGAATTGGATATTTCCTTTCAGTGGGATTGAAATTCCTATTGATATATTTTCATAAAAGATATTTCCTTAAGTTAGGTGGTCTGGCCAGTAGGCAGTCAACCCATGTATCCATACTTGAGTCAATTTTTACAAGTAATTTGCCTTTGTTCGAGTAATTATATAATTCTAGTAAATGTTTTCAAAGGTTTTTTAATAATTGTACATTATTAGTATCTTCATCGGTCCATATCCATTATCTTTTTATACTGCATTTGAGTTGTAAATTTTCCTTCCTTTTGCTAAATCTTTTAAAAATCCCTGATTATAAATGTAATTTAGTAATCCTAAAAATTTTTGTCTTCAGTAATGTTTTTTAATTTATTGGGAAAATGTTATAGTTTTTAAAAAATATTAGGTTGTAATTTGATGGATTTTATACCTAAATATTCAATATTTTGTTGTACTAGCTTAATTTTCTTTTTGCTAAGAATTAATCTTTTCTGTTGACATCGAGATAAGACATTTTATTTTTTGTAAATGATCTTGTTTGTCTTTATTAGAGAAAATAATGCCATCAATATAAGCTAATGTAAATTCTTCTAATCTTTCTAAATTATTATCCATAAATCTTTGATAAATTCCAAATGCTTGTTTTATTCCAAAAGGTAGTACATTCCATTGGTAATGTTTTTCTGGTGGACAGGTAAAAGCTATTAAAGGTTTTGTTTTTTTGTGTAATCTTAATTGCCTTTTCTAATGTTGCATCTAATGTTGTAAACCAATGATGTCCTTTTAATCTATTTATAATATAATCTTTTCAAGGTAATTTATGTGCATCTTCTATTTTAGCTCTATTTAATTCTTTATAATTAATAACCATCCATCTTTTTTCACGTTTTTATTCGGAATGAGTATTTACATAAAATCCTAGGGATGAATGTTTACTTGTACTTGGTGAAACTAATTGTTTTTCTAATAATTCAGAACATTCACTAAAAAATGCTTGTGCATCTTATTGTGTATATGGAATGTTATTTTTAATATTAATTTCTTATGTAGGATCTTTTAATTTTATCTCTATTAATTGATTATTTATATTTTGATAGGGTCTAGTGGATTTTCACTATATACGTTTTCTATTAATGTTTCTATTTCAGTTTGTAATGTTATATTATTAAGAAGGTCAAATTGTAAATCATTTAGTTTTTCAGTGACTAATTGTAATGTTTTATAATATGTAGTATGATATATCAGAATCTTAAGAATGATAGATTTCTGATTTAATGCTTTGATTAATGGTGTTTTTAAGGTTATATAGTGTAAATATTGACAAAAAGGATTATAGTTTAAGAAAATTGTTTCCTATTATTAGTGGTAATCCTAATTCTTATTGATAGATTGATGGTACGGTAAACGTATAATTTTCTATAAGAAGATTATTATAATAACTAACATACCATATATATTTAATACTTCCATCAGCTATTCTTATTTGTAATGGTTTATTTAATCGTTTCTAATTATTTAATAACATTTTAGAAGTTATACAAATAGTAGCTCCTATGTCTATATAAGCATTAATTTTTTATTCTGAATGATCACTTGAATAAATGTTGTATTCAGATTCAGTTGTTGATTCTAGACTTTGAACATCGTATTGATATATGAGGAAATTGTATTTTTTATTCATATTTTATTATCAAGTAGAAAATTTAATACTATGCCAGTAGGTTTATAAATAATGAAATTTCGTAAAGTGCTTATATTTGTAAATCCTTTAAAAGGTTTTTCTAGTTGTATGACTAATGCTAATTTATTAGACCATTCTATTAATAACTTTTCTGGTGATATTACACAGTCTAAATTTAGAATACCATCTGGTCCTAATGTGATATGCTTTGGTGTATATTCAGTAGGGAATTTTCTAATTTTATTATCTTTTTATAATATCCAAAACGATTTAATTCTTTTGTTTCAATTTATTTGTAATTCCAACTACATTTATTTTTATTTTCTCTTTTTTGTTTTTCTCCACTCTAACTAGTTTTTGGTTGGTTTTCATCTTTTTACTGATTTGTATAGATGTCTTAATCTGATTCATAACCATAAATGATTTCATCTTGATCGGTAATTGGTTTTATAAGTTAATATTTCAAAGGTTGATTTATATTTTCTAAAGTTAATTTATTAACCAATTGAGTAATTTCCTAAAGTTGAATTATAGTAAGAGGATCAGCTTTAGGAAAAATAATAGCCTTAGGTCCATACCCGCCTCTATTTTGCGGATAATTCTGAAAGATTGCTTAAGTAATTTGATGACGCCCTACCTTCAACTAGAGTTTCTAGTAGCAAATTGGTATGCAGGTAACCCCTGGGTTAATCCCACATTGCAGGTGCAAATCCTAGATCAATCAATGTGGGAATGGAACACCACTTGTGTCAGTATAGGCTGTGTAGGTAGACTGTGGTGGATTGCTTAAGTAATTTGATAACACCCTACCTTCAACTCGAGTTTTGGGTAGCAAAGTTGGTGAAAATGTTCTAGAAATAAATATAAGTCTTTTCCACCTAAACCTTATAAAACATTTTTAGATGAAAAGCCTATAGACAATATAAACATAAATGAAATATTGCCTTCAAAAGAAAACAAAACGTAGATGTTGATTATGTAAAGAAGAAGGCCACTGGGAAAAAAATTGTCCAAGAAAAACCAAAAAAATTTAAAGAAAAACTTATTATCTTAAATTCAACATTAAAATATAATTTCAGTAGATATGTGGTCACAAATCATACACTAGTTAGTTATATATATCAGTTTGATAATGCTTTTGAAAACGAGTATAAAGTTATGTTAATTCTTCCTTCTCATGATTATATAAGTTTGTATGATTATGAATAATATTTAGAAATGTTTGAAGAGTTGTTTCAAAACTATGAATGGATAGAAGAAGGTTGTAAGTTTGGGTAAATGTTTCAATACATTTTTTACTAACTTTTGTTTTCTTTTCTACATGCATAATTAATATATGTATAGATCTACAAGTAGCACAGACAGTCATAATTTAATAAACTTTGTTGATAAGAAATTGCATAAAAATAGGTCTAAAATTATAGGTCATTCAAGTGTTAAGGAAATCTATAATAGTAATTGCATCGAGATAAATAAAACTAACATATAGAAATATTAAGATAGGTTGAAAATAATATATAAATATGAACGAAAGATAAATAATAATTGATGAAAAGATAAAAACATTAGTAATCATACCTGTAGTTCTTGTTTTCTCTTGATCACCAACACGCGGGCTTTAATGAGAGAGAGAGATAGGAATTGAAAACAAAGAGTTAATTTTCTCATAGACAGTGGAAAGCACTTTCCTTATATTATATAAACAGAGGGACTTTAGAAGTATCCCAAAAATAAACAAATATAAATAGTAAAACTAGATTCTTTATCAAAGAATCTGCTTTTACTTATAAGAGTGTCTGCCACTAAATGGTGGCGGGCAGTCACAAGTGGCTTACATTATTTTAACTGAAAGTTGACATCATTGCTTACATCAGGCTTTAATAATTACATAATTTACATCACTGCATACATCAGTCTTTAATAATACATCAAATGAAGAGCTGTCATCCTTTTCTTTTGAAATGGAGAGACAAATGGTACACTGATGAGATGGGAACTACTAGAGTTGCTGACAGATAGATTGTTTCCATTCATCTAATAAGAAGTTAAACATGCTAGAGATGGTTGAGAACTATTCTTTAATTTGTTTAATTAGCTGTAAGAGTTAACATCTATTGGTGTTTTGTATACTGATCTCATCAGAAGATTGGGTCCATAATAATTAAGTTTAATTAATGATTCAAAAGTGATTTTCAAACATTACTGATAAACACCATTAATGCAATGAAGATTGAACTGATTGAATAGATCCTAAGTGAATTCATATTTTGATGGGTCATTGATTAGTGGATACATCCCATTGCTGATTCCAATCTGAACATAAGCTATTCGAGATATCTACATGTCTGAGTCTTTGAAATTGTCTGCCTTTTTGAATATAGGATAATTGTTAAAAACCTTTAAAAAATCTCTTTCTTTTGCGTATCGATCCATATAATTTTTTATTGGTAAGATAAATCCAGCTGGGAATTCAGATAGGTTGTGTAAATGGGTTAAGTAAATGGTATCGACTAGTCCACTTTGGAAAAAAAGGTAGGTAGTAAGAGGATTAGCTTCAGGAAAAACAATAGCCTTAGGTTCGTGGCTGCCTCTATTTTAAGGATAATATTAAAAGGTTTTTTGGGCTTCGATCCATCCATTCAAGGCTTGGAAATAGTTATAAAACATGTCCTGAGTGATTTTCTTCATTTCTTCTTTCAGGGCTTTGGTAAGTATAGCGTTGATTTTGCCTATGTTTATGGGCCTTCCTAATGTTTTCATTTTGGTCTCAAAGGGTTGTTTTTCTAAGGCTTGCTTATATTGAGGTTTAATGTTTATATAGACACAGGAGCTACTATTTGTATACCTTTTAAAACATTATTAAATAATTGGAAATGATTAAATAAACCATTACGAAAAAGGATAGCTGATGGAAGTATTAAATATATATGGTATGTTAGTTATTATAATAATCTCCTTATAGAAAATTGTACATTTACTGTACCATCAATCTATCAATAAGAATTAGGATTACAACTAATAACAGGAAACAATTTTCTTAAACTATATAATCCTTTTTGTCAATATTTACACTATATAACATTAAAAACACTATTAATAAAAGCATTAAATTAAAGTGGTTTCAGAGCTACCAGGTAACCCATGGGTCAACCCCACGTTGCAGGTTCAAATCCCAGATCAATCAATGTGGGAATGGAACACCGTTTGTGTTAATATAGGCTGCGCAAGCAAAGCATGGTGGATTGCTTAAGTAATTTGATAATGCCCTACCTTCAACTCGAGTTTTGGGTGGCAAAGAGATTACTTAAGTAATTTTGATAATGCCTTACCTTCAACTCGAGTTTTAGGTAGGAAAGTGGTATTAGAGCTACCAGGTAACCCCTGGGTTAACCCCACATCGCAGGTTCGAATCCTAGGTCAATCAATGTGGGAATGGAACACCGCTTGTGCCAGTATGGGCTGCGTAAGTAGAGCATGGTGAATTTCTTAAATAATTTAATAATGCCCTACCTTCAACTCGAGTTTGGGTAGCAAAGTTGATGTCATTACTAAAGACTGATGTATGCAATGATGGAAATGATATAATTATTAAAGCCTGATGTAAGCAGTGATTTCAACTTTCAATTAAAATAATGTAATCCACTTATGACTGTTGGCCACTATTTAGTGGCAGACACTCTCATAAGTAAAAGCAAATTATTTGATAAAGAATCTACTTTTACTATATCTCTTTATTTGTTGGGATACTTCTAAGTCCCTCTGTCTATATAATGTAATGAAAGTTAGTTGACCAGTATGTTTGAAAATATATTTTCAAACATTTTTCTAATTCTTTCAACGATCGAACCATATTCCTTTAGCTAAATTTTGATTTAAAATTATTTCATAAGTTTCTTAAAAGTATTTTGAACAGTAAAAGGGTTTTCTTTCAAATCAAACCTTAATTACTCTTGATCATTAAAAAAATGTATGTATTAAGTTCAAAATATGACATGTTTATACAACTTTAATCTTGATGAGTGGTGAACTCATGTGTTTCATTATAATTCTTGATATGATCGGAATGGAGTTTTATAGAGTATTAATCTAGTGTCTGCATGTTGGAATTATTAATTGAAACATGTCAGGGAACATTTACCCAAATAAAGAGTTTGTACTGATATCATCACTTCTAGATGTTTTATGGAAATTGGTGATTAAACTGGCGCCAGTATTTTGATGGACTAGCTACCCATCAAGTCTTAACACCAAGATGAGATATTGTGTGTTAATCAACATATAGAGTAAAACGGGATATCTAGAAGCAAAAACCAATATAAAAGCAAAACAATAATTTTACCCTTCGTTGTGCGAATGGCTATAATAAGGTTCATAATAGCGTTTACAATTGGACATCTTATTTGAAATATGTGTTCTCATAATATTTAATAATTCAATAGCTCAACTAATTGTCTTTAGTGAAATAACATTTAGTTAATAAGTTAGAATTAATTCTAATGAGATTAAATTAATTATGGTCTTATTGGAGCTTGAATTATGTAAGTCCAATAAGATTCCCCACTTGGCTTCTAGGAGGGTTATCAAGTACAGTAAGAAATACAAATAGGGATTTTAAAGCCTATGATTGAATGTTGGGCTTATACTAATTAATTGTTAATTACAAGCCTAATTGAACATTTAGAAATGGGCTAGGCTTTGGTTTAATTTGTTTAATTAGATTAATTAAATTAAAACAAAGTTATTTAAGATAAATAGAGGTAAATTTCATTTTTAATGGACTAAATGTGCAGGTGCACATTTAGCATTGATTTACTATATTAAAGATGGTTTTAACATGTTTTATCATCATTAAATGGAGTAATGACCTTATCATTAAATGGTTTAATGGTGGTCTTTTAATGATAGCATGTAACCTATTAGCATTCATTGGATTAAAGAGGAAAGAGGTACATCTGATGGACCATCTTCCTTCTGTCATCATCAAAAACCAAAATTGGTATGTCACATTTAGGTTAATAGTCTTTTCATATAGCCATCATAAAGACAAATGAGAAGGGTCTCATTTATTGACTTCTTTATGATTGATTAAAAAAAAGTGATGCATTTGATGAAAATTTCTTCTTTCCTTTGAGATTAACCAAAATTGAGAGGGTGTAAGAAAGGATTCTTGCATTGTTTTGACTCTCTCTCTCCTATCTTGCATGGTGAGCAGAAAATTGCATGAGAGTGTCTAATTTTTTGGCTACTTTCTTCTAAGAAAAATCTCCTACAAAGTTTTCTTCTCCTTTCCCACCAAAGGATCTTTTTAACCAAGTTGTCTATAAAGAACAAGTGGTAGATCAGATTGGTTAAGGATAAAATATCAAGAAGAGGATACAATAAGGTGAAGAGGATACACCACCTAGGACAGGATACATTGCCAAGGATAGGATAGCACAGCAAGGCGTTAAAGCTGTAGTGAAGGAGTCGGTAATATTTTCCATCTTGTGATTATGTAAATGTTTTTCCTTATACCGTATCATATGTGGCTATGCATGTCGATTTTGATATATTGCTTCCGTTGAAATTTTGATATCTAAAAAGTTTTGAAATCTACCATATCTTCCAAATCGATGCATGTGTTATTTTCCGATCCAACAATTGGTATCAGAGACATTTTTATTATGCATGATTTGGGTTCCTATATTTTTTGCATGGGTTGGGAATCTTTTTTGCAAGCTGCATATTTTTATGTGGTAGAAATATATATATGGTGTACGTTTTGCTCTTTTGGTTGTCCATAGATTCTGTAGTTACCTTGTAAGTTTTGTTCATTTGGTTTATAATAAGGAGGATGGCCTATCGTCGTCATGTTTCCTCCTTGGTTTCATCTTTATGCTTTCTTTGATTATGAAATGTACAAAATCATGTAATGATGAAGATGAAGAAGCCATCAATGAAGATAAGGTATTAGTTTTGTTTAAAGTGTATTAGCAAAGTTTCAGTTGTTAGAAAACTAAAGTGCTGGAATTTTGTGTGTTGACGAATTTTCGATTTTATGACACAACAAGTTCTGTTTTGATTAAAAAATAAATGCTGTTTTTTTGTTTCATATGGATAAGTTTCGGTTTTGATAAAAACTAGTGCTGGAATTTTTGTTTTCAAAGTGGCAAATTCGTTTTTATGAAAATCAAAACTTTGTTAAAAAAGAAAAACCATTACACACTTTTTACCAAATGGGTAGGGTCATGTGAGCGAAGAGTTCAAAGTGGAAGATCAAGTCCAAGAAAAATATTTTGGGCCTAAAAGGCATGTAATTATTTTTATGTTTCTAGGATAGACAATCAAATGTGGCTTATTAGTTCATGTGATGAATGGATAAATGAATGCAAATAATATGTGATTGCATGTCATTTAGAAAATTACCCACCCTAGGCTTTGTCATGCATTCATTATGTATGAGATATATAATGAAACAATATAGGATGGGTAATAAATTGCATCTAGACAAGATGGTATTTAAAACTTAAAGCCCAAAATGATTGAGTGGGAGAGGATACTCATGTGAGCGTCCACGGTCTCCAAATGATGGCCCATTTACATATGGTGAAGTGTTACTTCCCACTGGAGGGCATGAATCCTAGATCCTGCATGGTTTGGGTCTCTTTAAGGATAAGTCCATTTATTGGTAGCAAATGTGACCTCCCACTAAGGCATGGTTTGTAAGTACCTTTAGTGGATGAATCAAATGGTTACACGCTCAACATATTTTATCAATAACCTGCCCACTGTAGCTCTGTTGGTAAAAGTATGGGCCAAATTATGACACTTTGTTAAAAGTTAAGCATAAAAATGCTTGGTAGCTTTTTTAGTGGGAGGGTCCCAGTTTTTCTTTTAATAGATAAGATGGCCCACCATCACTTAGTCTATTATAGATAAGAAAAATAACGATCGTCTAAAGTTTTAAATTTTTTTAAAGTTTTGTTAAATCTATCATCATGCATACATGCATCATGATTTTATACAAAGTTCCAATTATGTTGACTAGTGCGCTCATGTTTTAATAATTTATGAATCCACTAACTTTACAGACATAATCAACCACAATATGAATCCACTAACTTTGCTCTTGATAAATAACAAATTGGAAAACGAAGAGAATTTTAATGAATGCAGACGTAACCTTGACATTGTTCTTCAATATGAACGTATTTCTTGGATATTAACTAAAAATGAGCCTGCACCTTCGGGTGCATATTCAACTCCTGAGCAAGTCCAACAACATGAGCATTGGCAGAATGCCGATAAGACTACTAAATGTTATATTGTAGCTTTTGTCAGCGGCATGTTGCAAAAGCAAATTGCTTGTATGAAAACTGCTACTGCAATGGTTCGTCACCTATATGAGATGTTTGGTGTGAGGACCAGGTCTTCAAGAGTGAAAGTTATCCAAACTTTTTATAATCTCAGACAAAAATCTAGTGAACCAGTGCGGGATTACATGCTTAAGGTAATCTCTGTGGTTACTAAGGCTGAGATATTTGGGGCAGATATGGATGCGGACACGAAGATCATTATGATCATTAATAACTTAAACTCTTCTTTTTAGCAGTTTAAGTTAGACTATGAGCTCAATAGTAAGAATTAAACCTTGAGTGAGTTGATGAATACCCTCTAGAGTATAGAGGAGATGTTGAATATCAAGGCTCATAGGCTAGAAGCTAATGTAGCATCTTCTTCTAAGCCCAAGGGTAAGGGCAAGCAAAAGAAGAAGGATCCAATGAAAAAGAAGGCCCAAACAGGGGTCAAGGCCCAACCCATGAAAAAGAAGGCCAAAGTGGACACGAAGGGAAAATGTTTCCACTATTGTAAAATGGGCCACTGGAAAAGAAATTGTGCGGCCTACCTTGTGTCCTTCAAAAGCAAACAAGGTATGGGTTTCCTAAGTTTGTTAGGAACTAGAAATATGGCAGATTTATCTGATTCTTGGATATTAGATTCAGGAGCCACTAACCATGTTTGCAATTCTTTGCAGGGGTTCCAACAAAGGAAAAGACTACATAAAGGCCAGTTTCAAGTCAAGATAGCAGATTGATCCTATGTTTTAGCAGAATTAGTGGGAGTAGTTATCTTGGACTTTCCTAGTGGTCATAGGTTATATTTGGAGGATGTATATTACATCCCAATGGTTGTAAGGAATATGATTTCTTTGTGTTCTTTGTTTAATAAAATCTGGTTATTCTTTATATTTTAAAAATGTCATTTCAATATATAAGAATAAGAATTTTATTTGTAATGCAATAATTAACGTGGATTGTTCTTTATAGAACCTGTTACAGGCTCACTAAACATCATAAAATTGATAGAACGAAGACATTCTAATATCTCTAGCATTAATTTAAAATATCTGTGGCACTGAAGAATGGGTCATGTCAATCAGAAAAGACTTGATAGGTTAGTAAAAGATGGGATCCTTATGGGCTTAGATAATGATCCATTACCCATATGTGAATCTTGTATTGAAGGAAAAATGACCAAGGCCTCATTTCCTTCCAAAGGAAACAGATCTGAATCTACGTTGGACCTGGTACATATTGATGTGTGTGGGCCCATGAACGTACAAGCTAAAGGAGGTTATGAATACTTCATAACCTTTATAGATGATTACTCTAGACATGGCTATTTATATTTAATGCATAAAAAGAATGAGTCCTTTAAAAAGTTCAAAGAATTCAAAGCTAAAGTTGAGAAGCAACTAGGCAAGCCTTTAAAACAACTTCAATCGGATTGAGGTGGTGAGTACTTTTTTGGAGAGTTCCAACAATATTTAATTGACAACAGAATTGTTTCCAACTTGTTAGCTCCTCGAACTCCTCAACAGCATGGTGTAGCTGAGAGGAGAAATAGGACTCTATTGGAAATGGTAAGAGCAATGATGTCCTACGCTAGCCTTCCAGAATCGTTATGGGGATATGCCATATAAACGGGAACTTATCTTCTTAACTTTGCTCCATCTAAATTGGTGCCTAAAATACCTAAGAAGTTGTGGACTAGCCGAGTGCCTTCATTGTGGCACTTAAGGACTTGGGGCTACCCAGCCCATGTTCTAAGGCCTGAATCCACAAAGATGGAACCAAGGTTAGAAGTATGTTTGTTTGTAGGATATCCTACGGGTACTTGAGGGTACTATTTTTACAGTCCTCAGGACATGAAGGTATTTATGTCGACAAATGCAACCTTCCTAGAGGAAGAGTTTGTTAGAAATCACAAAGGAAGAAATGAAGTAGTACTCAAAGAGTTAGCTATTTCATCCAAAACAGGAGCTGATTTGGATATAGTAGAACATCATACCGAATGGATTCAAGAGTGGAATCGGAAGAGTAACCTCAACATCAAGTAATGTCTAGACCTAGTGGGAGGGTTGTGAGATAACTAGATAGGTATCTAGGTTTAGGATAAGGCATTATAGCCATCTCAGATCAAGAAGAAATTGATCCCATTACTTATACACAAGCTATTAATGTTGTTGATGCAGAGAAATGACTTAAGGCGATGGAATTGGAAATAGATTCCATGTATGCCAATGAAGTTTGGATCCTTATAAATCCACCACTAGTGTAAAAGCCACAGGGTATAAATAAATCTACAAAAGGAAATGAGGATAAGATGGAAAGGTAGAGGCCTTTAAAGCTAGATTGGTAGCTAAAGGTTATACTCAAAAGGAGCATATAAACTATGAAGAGACTTTTTCTTCAATTGCCATGCTTAAGTCCAATAGAATTCTTTTGGCCATAGCACCCTATTTCGATTATGAAATATGGCAAATGGACGTCAAGATTACATTTCTTAATAGGGATCTTGAGGATACCATTTATATGGCCCAACCAAAAGGATTTATTGAGCCAGCTAGTGAGTAAAAGGTATGCAAATTACAAAGGTCCATTTATGGGCTTAAGTAAGCATCTAGGTCTTGGAACATTAGGTTTGATAAGTCTATCAAAACTTATGGGTTCATACAAAACCAAGATGAGCCTTATGTCTATAAAAATATACAAGATGGCAAGGTTATTTTCCTAATCTTGTATGTTGATGACATTCTGCTCATTGGGAATGATGTAGGAATGTTATCTACGGTTAAGGGATGACTGAACAAATAGTTCTTAATGAAGGATTTAGGAGAGGCTAGCTATATTATAGGGATCAAACTTATAAGGATTGTAAGAATAAACTGATAGCCTTGTCTCAAATAACCTACATTGAAAACATACTTAATAAGTTTACCATGCAAGATTCCAAGAGGGGTTTCACACCTACTAGTCATAGAATCAAACTTTCAAAGGAGCAAGCACCTAAGACCCAAAAGGAGGTCGAACGCATGCATAACATTCCATATGCTTCGGCAATTGGAAGTTTAATGTATGTTATGCTTTGCACTAAACTGGATATCTGTTACATAGTGGGACTAGTAAATAGATTCCAGTCCAATCTAGGAATGGAGCATTGGACTTGGGTTAAGTGTATACTGAAGTATCTTCGTAGAATGAAGAACTTAATGCTTGTTTACTTTGGAAGTAATCTTATTCCAACGAGATATACGGATATCAATTTCCAATCAGATGTTGATTAAAGGAAATCAACTTCTGGCTCTATATTTGTTTAGGAGGTGGAGCCATAGTCTGGAGGAGTATCAAGTAATCTTGTGTTGCTGATTCGACTATAGAGACTGAGTATGTTGCTTCTTGTGAAGCAACAAAAGAAGCAGTCTGGCTCCGCAAGTTCTTGAATGATTTGGAGGTAGTTCCTAAGGTAGAAAAGGCCATTACATTTTATTATGATAATAGTGGGGCAGTGGCAAATTCTAAAGAACCTCAAAACCATAAAGCTGCTAAACACATTGAGAGAAAGTCTCATCTCATAATGGAGATAATACAATGTGGTGAGGTGAATGTGGTAAAGAATCCCAAAGAGCAAAACCTTGCTGATCCAATTACGAAGATGCTATCTCAAAAGAGTTTTGAGGGTCACCTGGCAGGGATGGTAATGAGGGATATGTCAAACTTACTTTGGGGTAAGTGGGAGATTGTTGGAGCTATGTAAATATAGTGCCCTGGAAAGTAAGTGTATTTACTTATAACTTAATTTTCTTCCAGTTACTTTTTGTAATGAAAATATTTATTATTAATAAAACAAAAGAGTTTGGTTTTATATGTATGAGCATAATAAAACTAGTAATAATGTACCGAGATTCTTTTGTAAGTAATATACATATACACAGAGATGTATGGGAAACATGTATATTATTATAATCTAAAATAATTGATTCACAGTTGAATATTCAAGTTGGTCGGTTGATTATGGTTTAGACTGCAGTGTTGCGATTTATCTCCATATAAGTAAAAGAGTTTACTTTATGGGAATGATTAGTTTCATATCATGATAGTAGTTGATTATTGATAATGGCACTATTAAATGAATCTGGAATCACGTATTTTTTAAAGAATAAAGTAGGCCGTTACTTTAATCTTAAAACATACACTTAAGTATTCGTTTATTATGGACCACAATCTTGATGAATGGTGAACTCGTATACGTTTCATTATAATTCTTGATATGATCGAAATGGATTTTTATAGAGTATCAATCTAGTGTTTGCATGTTGGAATTATTAATTGAAACATGTAGGAGGGAACATTCACTCAAATAAAGAGTTTATAATGATATCATCACTTCTGGATGTTTTATGGAGATTGGTGATTAAACTGGTACCAGTAGTTTGATAGACTAGCTACCTATCAAGTCTTAAAACCAAGATGAGATCTTGTGTGTTAATCATCATATAGAGTAAAATGGGAGATCTAGAAGGAAAAATCAATATAGCCGAAATTTTCATGGGAAGTGTCTCATCTTTAGCTTCCTTTTCTAAGGAAAAATCTCTTCAAGATTTCTTCTCCTTTTCCACCAAAGGATCTTGTTAACCAAGTTATCCAAGGAGAAAAAGTGGTAGATCAGATTGGTCGAGGATACATCACCTAGGAGAGGATACATTGCCAAGGATCAGATAGCACAGTGAGGAGTTAAAGCTATAGCAAAGGAGTTGCTATATTTCTACCATCTTGTTCTTATGTTAAATATTTTCCTTATACTGTATCATGTATGGCATGACATGTTGATTTGGTTTTATTGCTTCTGTTGAAATTTGATTTTTTTTAAAAAGTTTTGAAATCTATGGTTTTAGCCAAATCTTACATGCTTAAGTTTTTGATCCAATAACTTAATTGTTTGAAATTGAATTTTTTAAAGGTCCAACATTTATTTAATTGTGGTACATGATAAATGCTTGAAAATATTTCTAAAAGTATGTTACCAGTATAGAAAATGTATAGTACCAATGGATTTATAATATAAGGGCCTATATATAGTGAGGTAATAAGTTTCTTGTAATGTTTCTTTTGTAAATTTCCTTCAAATTTATCACATTTTTATTATATAATCATACCTTACCTAAGCCCTAATAAACCTATATAAAGGCCTTTTAATTTTTATTTCTAGTTTAAATACAAATGTTGGAGATATAATAATATCACAAGCTTATGGTTAAGAGTTCTACTGTGCATTGATTTGAGAGATCTTATACTTTTCACCTTAAACACTTTAGGGTTTTGAGGGAAATTTTGATGAGAGTGTAAAGAATTATGATTTTGATTTTGAAAAGATTATTAATGTTATTGATATTGACTTATAAAGTTAGTTTTGAGATAAATTAATTCTAATTCTATGTTAATTGGATCAACATAATTTGATGATTTAAAATATGGATGGACAAGCTAAGGTCAAGGAGGGATGGATGTTTGTAAAATTGATGCATATATTATGATTTGCTTCAGGGTATGAAAAAGCTTAAGTGTAGAGATGTCTGAAAGATGCTTATTTAACTATAATTATACACCTATGTAAATGTGTGAAGATTAAAGAATTTTAGTTCTAGTCACGTAGAGTTACACACCCATGTATGTTGACATGCACTTGCATATATATTGCCTATTTAAGTCTTTGTGCCTGTATGAAATTGTGAATTTAGGTGTTTCTGATTGTACATGGTCTCTTACATGCTTGTGTAAGTGACCATATATATCTCAGAAACCCAATTATGGTCTCTTACATGCTCGTGTAAGTGACCATGTATATTTTAGAAACCTAATTTTTACTATAAACGTATGTGAGCTGAGGCAAACAAGGGAGTGTTGAGTTTTTTAAAGATTTTAAGTGGTGAGACACTTAGAGAGGTGATAGTTCTGATTAAATGATGAGGAAAAAAATGAAGAATACATTAATAGATCTAATAGAAAGCTAAATCATATCCAATTTTATAAGAAGATTCAATAGAAGAAAAAAGGAGATTTAAAATTATAATGTCTTTTATTTCTACTAGTTTTTCTACATATTTATCCTTGTTTTTGTTTTCTATAAGTGGAAACCAAATCTTTTTAGTGTCTAGGTGTGATGAACTAGTTTTTGATAACAATATGATTTGATCTTTTATCTAATGCAATTATATTAGTTGATTTATTATAATTCAATTATTATTTTTTATTATTGTTCTAATATATCCATAATATTAGTGCATGATTTGATTTCATATGATTGAGATTGAGAAATCCTCTTATATGCATTGTTCTACCATAATTGGAAGGAGTTACATGTAAACCTAGAGATATGCCAACATAAATCCCTTAAATTAGGGTCAAACCTAATAATAGAATTCACGAATCGATAAAGCAATCCTAGGGGTTTTAACTAGAAAGAGTTTGGTTAATCAACTGATGGATTAGTTGTTAATAATCTTCAAAAAGATATTAACATTAGATAGGAATTTCTAAGGTCCAATAATCAATATATAATTACACGATAATGGGTTAACAGTTAATGATTCTTAAGGGGATTCATCACCTAAACACTATTATTTGATATAGACTTTTCTAAGTTCTTTCCTCTATCTTGTGTTCATTATTGTTTAATTTAGCTTATTTGTCAATTTAATTTTTAATTAAAATCTAAAATCTAATTCATAGGTTAGATAAAAAAAAGGTAACACTAGTAATTCCAATCTTCGTGGAATCAACCTATACTTGTCTGTGCTATCTACAGCTATGCCATGGACTTGTGGTAAATTTAAATATTGAGCTAATCCAAGTCAATCAAGTAGGTTTGAGGGAGGAGGTGGAACTATAATTGAAGATGCATATAGGGAGCTCACTCCTAAGGTTTTGTCCAAATTGATGTTAAAAGTAATGAAGTTTTAGATGAATCAAATGGGATAAAATTTTAAATACGTGTGTGATGTTTTTTATGCCTATTACCTAATTAAAGAGAATGAGATTGATTTGCTCGAGGATAAAAAATTATAACTATAGGGGTATTTGATGTGCATAAAATATATGTTTGATTTACAAAGTATTTTTCATATTATCCATTCAAAGTAGTTTAATTTAATTGGTTTTATATTAATATGTTTTAATTATGGATAATTTAATTGAGAAACTGGGTTAGCCAAAAATTGGAGTTTATAAGTAAAACTATAAAGAAAATATAATTTTGGCTAAATAGAATCTAACACACATTAGTGTGCTAGCGCATGTTTTACATTGGACAAAAATAGATGTCTAAAAGATTAAATACAACATTGTATTAAGGCATGTTCTATACTAAAACTTTAGTAAACAAGACACAACCTTTTACATGAATGGGGGAGAGCCATTTTTTTAATTCATCTAATTCATCAGCCACCTAGATCTTTAGATGTTTAGAATAATTTTTAATTCAATCTTAACCTAACTAAACAATCATATTATAAAATAAAGGAAGGAGGGAAAAACTAGAAGAGTTGTTATAGTCTCCTCTAATCTTTCTCCAAATACTTCTCTGATGTGGAGAAACCCTAAAACTAAAAATTTAGTGACAAATAAGGTTTCCACTAGCCTATAAAACATGCTAAAAAGAAGACCAATAAGAATATTTATAAGCTAGAGATATATAAAAGAGTTCTAAGATAATTAAACTTGTAATTCTATATGTCTTTAAAGTGCTTGGTATGAGAACTAGCACCTATCAAACTTCTATGTTAACATCAATTTTGTTTTGAAAATTTTCAAGTTTAGTATGAAGAGTCTAAAAATGATTTTAATTCATGTTTGGAGCTAGTTTTACTATATGTTTGGGAACTATTTTTGTGTTAAGTCTTCTATAAAGTTGTAGTTTTTTAGTTTAAATACTCTAAATTCACCTAAATCATACACTTACAAAGAAATTTATACTTGAATTCATGTTTCCACCTCAATATCATCAGCTAATAAACTATGAATAAAAGATATAAAAGCTTATTTAATTCTATATACATACTAAAAAAATTCTAAATCATAACTAAGTCATTCCCTACAAACATGCAAAATATTGATTTTTCATATTCACTACACTTAACTTACTGCTTTTCCTTAAGAATTAAAATTATACTATAACTCACTTAAAACTCTTAAATAAAATAAGAATCAATTCAAATTTTATAGGTGTACAGGAGTTTTTAGTATATACCACAAGCCTTTAAAACCCTAGATGCCCTTAGTAGAGGAGTTATAGTATCCTGAGGATTTACTTAAATGCTACCCATAAAAGTTAACCTAAAATCTTGAGTTTGATTTATAGTTAATAACGTAATATATAAAAATTTAAGTCTCAGTTGAATTACAAAATTAAAGTCATAATATTTCTAAGATAAATCATAATGAAAATAAGACGAATAAATAATATTATACCTCTTTCATCCAGTTCAAACACTTTAATTTGGCATGTCCTCATAAGATATCACTCATTTACATAACTAAATTATTATTTACAAATGTCAAAATCAAGATCCTTAATGCTTTAACTAAATTATTATCTTTAAGGTTTAAATTCAAGGCCCAGGACTCTAAAACACCTGAGGTTTAACTACTAAAAAATTTACCATATAATTCATTTGTTTTAGTATTTATATCACTATTACTTCATCTTTTCTAATTAGCCAAATATCTAACCATATTAAGAAGACTCTTATTTCCTTCACTTTTTATGATGAGATTAGATAAAACACATAATTACTAGGTTTTGATTCAATTGCACTAGTTAAAGAACACTTGTAAGAAACACTTTTTTCTTACGAAAATCCTTTTATTTATGTTTTCTGTTCATAGGACAATCATTAATCATTTGAATTATAAATTATCTCTTACATAAATAACTTTGTCGACTACTATGACAATTAGATATCAACCAATGCAACTTTAAACTCATCAGATTTATCTTTATCTATTCGTTTCTTCTCCCTAATGGCAATGACTTAGAAGGTTTGGCAAGATCCATGCCTCTATTATAATTAAGAATTTGGTTGAAGCTTACATATAAGGATGAGAATTGCTCTTCCACCCTCTTCTTCTTTCCAAACTCATGTTGGCTATCATTGACTTATTATAATAAACTTTTAGCTTCTTCTAGATCTATATATCTCTTTTTTCTCTTATAAATTTTTTAAAAAATATTTGGCAGCATGCATTTGTAAGCAGCTCCATAATGGCTAGTGCTTCCTCATAAGTATGAATTATAGTTTGTTTTCTAGGTGTTATAGTGTGTTTTTAGTATTTAAACACATGATAATCATGTGTTTAATACCTAGATTTATGTTCTTGTTGGTGTTTGTGTGTTTTATTTGGTTAATTTTGTTTAAAGCAAGAATTTGATATTAATAGTAAGTTATTTGATGTGTTTGGTGATTTCAAAAAAATTGAATAAAAGAAGAAGAAAGAGCTAGAAAATAAGTTATAGCACAATCGTGCATGGAAGAAGTAACATGTCTATGGCTCTCTGGCACGATCATGCATCGATAGAGAGCTAAAGCAAGACATGCACAATCATACATCATTTTTTTCAATTCATGAACTTTTTATATTTTTGACAATTTGTGGCTCTTTTTGGAAGAAAAACACATGGAAAAACCTAGATAAAACCTTAGAATTTAAGAGTGTAAAAAGGAAGAGAAAAAAATCACTTGATGGTAAAAAAACATAAAATGAGGAGAGCAAAAGAGCAAATTTTGAAAAATAAATTACAGAATTCCAACTTAAGGCAAAGAAAAAAAGACATCCTTATTCAATTCTCTACTTTTTTCTTTTATTCACTTATTGTTGTTGAATATGAGTGATGACTCAATTGGTATACATATGTACATTTGTGGATTTCTAAATTCCTTTTTAGAATTATTCTTTATTTATTTGTAAACTTTACATTTTTTATTTAATGAAATATGTTTATGATGTTTATTGCTTTATATTCAATTTGATTCAAGAGATTAGATTAGATAGCTTTTGTTGAGTTGCACAAATAGGCAATTGAAGAGAGATCTTAATTTTTATTAGTTACCATAGGATCGCTTCAAATCTATTTACATAGTTAGGAAGAGTAAATTAAGAAGGTAAATTAATAAAAATTAAAAATTGATTCCTAGTTTTTATCATTGATCAATCAATCAAATTCATTGTTATTTATTTCATTGTTTGATTATCAATTATTTATTTTAGTTTAATTTTTAGCAAATCATATTATTATTTACCTTAAACAAAGTTTACAATAATTTTTAGGTGACTACTCTAATCCTGATGGGATGATAATTTTTATAATATAAGATATGATTTATATACGTACAATAAAGAAAGTTTTCCATTTAAAACTTCATCACTTGAGCCATTCTCAAAAGCTATAGTTACCTTTAGGTTAAACATTTTATGCTTAAGCATCTTTCTAATTCTTTAAGCTTATTTGAATTATAATATAAACTCTCATGCCCTCTTTTTATTGCTTTAAAAATGTGCTTAAAAATAAGCTCGCAATTGATTTTAATTAACAACAGATGCCACTAAAAGTCTTTGCTACTAGTTCTTGCTGGTTTAATAAATGTTGATGAGGAGATCTTGCTCTTTAGCACGATGGAGATCCACTATTCCTTGAATCTCTTTACGTGGTCAGTCAAATTTGTGGTTCCATTATAAATTTATAGTAATGATAACTTAACTTTAGTGGTAGTAATTCATCAAGTATATCCTGTACGAATAGACTGTAAGCATAATTTATTGCATAAACATAATCACAATAATTCTTTTGTAACACCCCACTCCCACTGAACCCGAACCCGATATCGACAGTGATACCCGGATCCGTGCCCCGCGAGGGTGGCGTGTCACATCACTTAACA
>JANZXP010000009.1:8647803-8664879 GCA_027576715.1 Erythroxylum flavicans
AGGATATACAGATTCTGATTTCCAATCAGATGTTGATTCAAGGAAATCAACTTCTGGTTCTATATTTACTTTAGGAGGTGGAGCCATAGTCTGGAGGAGTGTCAAGCAATCTTGTGATGCTGATTCGACTATAGAGGTTGGCATGTTGCTGCTTGTGAAGCAGCAAAGGAAGCAGTCTTGGTTCGTAAGTTCCTAAATGATTTGGAAGTAGTTCTTGAGGTGGAAAAGGCCATTACACTTTATTGAGATAATAGTGGGGCAGTGGCTAATTCTAAAGAACCTCGGAATCACAAAGCCACTAAACACGTTGAGAGAAAGTATCATCTCATAAAGGAGATAATACAACGTGGTAAGGTGAATGTGGTAAAGATTTACATAGATCAAAACCTTGTTGATCCGTTCACGAAGACAATGTCTCAAAAGAGCTTCGAGGGTCACCTGGAAGGGATAGGAATGAGGGATATGTCAAACTTGCTTTAGGCAAGTGGGAGATTGTTGGGGTTATGTAAATATAGTGCCCTGGAAAGAAAGTGTATTTACATGTAACTTAATTTTCTTCCATTTACAATATTGTAATGAAAATATTTATTATTAATAAAACAAAAGAGTTTGGTTTTATTTGTATTTTATTTGAATAAGCATAATATAACTAGTCATAAAGTACCAAGGTTCTTTTGTAAGTAATATACTTATACATGGAGATGTATAGGAAACATGTATATTATTAAAATCTAAATTAATTGATTCACGGTCGAATAATTAAGTTGGTCGCTTGATCATGGTTTAGACTGTAGTGTCGTGATTTACCTTCGCGTAAGTAAAGGAGTTTACTTCAAGGGAATAATGAGTTTCAAATCATGATCGTAGTTGACTATTGGTAATGGCACTATTAAATAAATATGGAATCATGTATGTTTTGAAAGAATAAAGTAGGTCGTTACTTTAATCTTAAAACATACACTTTAGCATTCGTTTATTACGAACAACAATCTTGATGAGTGGTGAACTTAAGTGAGTTTCTTTATAATTCTTGATATGATCAGAATGGATTTTTATAGGGTATCAATCCAATGTCTGTATGTTGGAATTTTTAATTGAAACATGCATCAAGGAACATTCACTCAAATAAAGAATTTATAGTGATATCATCACTTGTAAATGTTTTATGAAGATTGGTGATTAAACTGGTGCCAGTAATTTGATGGACTAGCTACCCATCAAGTCTTAACACCAAGATTAGATCTTGCGTGTTAATCACCATGTAGAATGAAACAGGAGATCTAGAAGAAAAAACCAACATAAGGGTAAAACGGTAATTTTACCCTTTATTGTGCAGATGACTATAATATGGTTCATAATAAAGTTTGCGATTGGACATTGAATTAATTAATATGAAGTACGTTTTCTCATAATTTTAAGTAATTCAAGAGTTCAACCAATTGGCTTTAGTGGAATGACAATTGGTTAATAAGTCAGAACTAATTCTAATGAGATTAAATTAATTCTGGGCTTATTTGAGCTTGAATTATTTAAGTCCAATTAGATTCCCCACTTGGCTTCTAGGAAGGTTGTCAAGGATAGTAAGAAAAATAAATGAAGGTTACCAGAAAGAAAAGTGAGAAAGAAAGGAGAGAAATAGCCGAATTAGATTCGGGCTAATAAGATTGGAAAAATTTAATTAAGAGTTAATTAAATTGGGTCTTAAGCCTATAATTAAATGTTGGGCTTACACTAATTAATTCTTAATTATAAGCCTAAAGGAACATTTAATATTGGGCTAGATTTTGGTTTGATTAATTAGATTAATTAAATTGAGACAAAATCTTTAAAAAAAGGATAAGCAAAAGTGAATTCTACAAAGATGTAGAATTCAGCTATGCTTCTCATTAAATGGTTTTGATGGTTGGTTTTAAAAAGAAAACTTACACAACTCATTTAGGATTCTTACTAAATGAATGGTACGTTATTTTTGGCTCTCTGCTCTCTCCCAAAATCATCAGCCATAGTAAAGAAAAGTCTCTCCTTGTGCTCTCAATCAATCGAATATAGAAAAGTAAAAAACCTCCATTTGTCTTCTCCTTTCCCACCAAAGGATCTTGTTAACCAAGCTGTCTAAGGAGAACAAGTGGTAGATCGGATTGGTTGAAGATACAGCAACGAGGAGTTGAAGTTGTAGTGAGGGGTCAGTAATATTCCGATCTTGTTCTTATTATATTTATTTTCTTTATGTCGTATCATGTCTGGATTAAATGCATATTATTTTGGTATTTAAGCTTCCGCTGTGTTTTGATTTCTAAAAAAGTTTTTGAAATCTACCATTTAGCCAAACAAAGCATGAACCTGTTTTTGATCCAACAAAGGTATCACAGATCTCCAAGAAATTTGTAAAATGGGCATTAGGATCTTCGTTACCAATAGAACTGCACACTGCTCTAAAGTATGTTGAGGAGTGCCAGCTTGATCTCAAAATTATTGGCTTGAATCGTAGGCCTTGCAATTCCTTGAGGACTGAAACCTGGCCTTATAAATTCCATCAATGTCCTCTCAGCTCCTCTTTGCTCTCCTTCTTCGTCTGTATTCCTTTTTATTTTGTCTTAATGGCTAGCTCTTCTTAGCTCTCTTTCATGCCTTGTAATATCTAAAACTCTTCTTCACTAAGCTCGTTAGATCTTTTTGTGCTCCTTGTGTTCATGAACTTGCAAAAACGCAAGGAAAAATATCAAACACTCTTAAATCAAAGTCATATAAATTAAACAAGATGATAAACAAAACAATCTCTGGTAACGACGCCAAAAACTTATTGATTGCAAAAAGCAAATCACTTGTTTTACTCTAAAAATCTCAAGTATATGGGTTGTTACTTGTAGTAAAAAGAAGTTATTGCCCCACAGAGATTGTGCTTAAGTACCACTTAAATCAGGTTGTGCTTTGCTTAAGACTCAAATTCGAATAACAAACTAAAAAGTAAACTAAATTAAACAAACTAGCAACAATCGAATAATGTAACAATGGAAATCCATAAAGAGAATTAATTAAGTTATGGGAGAAGGGATTTTACCTTTCATTAATGCTAATCTAGCCTTTTATATGTTTATGGGGTGTTGGTTCTAGACGATTGTAGGATTGATTACTCTATCTCAAGTTATAATCATTCCCTAAATTGTAAACCTTCATCGAATTAAGGACCCGTAATCTCTCAATTCACAAATTACCCACAACTCTTTCTAAAGCTCTTTGGTAAACAATCGAGTCTCACCCGGGATTTCTTTCCATAAAATTACCAACTAGAATGATTAAGTGGTCAATTAGATCGCCTAACTCTCATTAGTCCAATCTAATCATTTTTATTTGGTTTACCCTCTCGATTTGTTACTGAAATATGCAAGTACATTAATCAATCATAACACCCAAATCAAGTAAACACAATTTAACTAGATTAACATTAAATATAAGAAAAATCTCGAAGGAAAAGTTAGAACATCATTAACAACTCAAAATCTATTACCATACAACCTATCTTAATCTTACACATTAAATAAATGGAAAGATAAATAGGGAGGAAATGAAACTTAGGTTGGACGATTTAGGAAAGCAAAGGCATCGGGAGATCACCTATTCTAGGGAACTTCGATGTTTGAACCCTCCTCTTTTTCCTCTTCTTCTTTTCTCTCTCTCTTCTTTCTCTCTCTCTTTTTGGGTTTCCAAATGTAGGCTGAATGTAGACTCATTTCTAGGGTTACATCATTGTACTTTTATAGTCTTTTCCAATTAAGGTAACCCTAGTGTCTTTCCAAGGTCTGAAATGTCCCTCGAAAGCTCGAATCCAAAAGTGACTCCACGTCTGTTTACGTGTAGGCCATGATCATAGCCTTTAGTGCACAATCGTGGCTAGTTTGTCTACTCTCTATCACGATCGTAGCAGATTCCCCAAGATCGTTGCCTTATGCTCAAGCTTCTGCCACGATCATGGCATATTTTCCACTATCATGTGCCTATGTTGGTGCTTTTATCACGATTGTGGCCTGCTTTTCACGATCATGGGACTATGTTTTAGTTCGGTTCTCCTCTGAAACTCCTCCGAATATCCTAAAACACTAACAAACTCATCATGACACATCATATATATAAAATTGAAGCTCAAAAATATTTTCTTACATAAAAAACACTTTAAACACAAATATTTACGCCCTAACACAATTCTTGACCTAAAAATGCACCAAACAATCAAATTAACCACTAAACATATATCAAATTACCTATAAAAATACAATGCAATCTATACCTATCAACCAACTAATCTTCCTTTTGTGATTTCCATATTTAATTTGATGGTGCTTAATTTGATTCTCTGTGTGTTGATTTTACAATTTAATTTTCAATCAATCCATATTAATTAATTTACTTTTGTGTTTAGTTTTTATTTTCTTTTTAGTAATCCTTTTAAGCCTTAGATAACTTAGAATTAGATTAGTTCACCAACTCCTTGTGGGATCGACATCATTAATACTACACGTTTACGACCCGTATACTTACAGATATTGGGGGTTTTATTACATTAGATAAAACTTGCTCGAACAATAAGCATACTTGATTTCTTCCTATAGGATCCTAGTGTATGAGCATTGGAAGTATAGTCAGTCTCTTATCTGAAGGGAATTGGTGCATAGGATGCACATAAAGTCTGTTGTTACTGAAGTCTTAACCCTATTCATTATTACTAACATGTTTCTTAAAGCTAACCAAGTGATAAATGCATAACAAGGATTGTTTCCTAGAAACCAGACTATCTTATGCTAGCTTACCTCAGGAGCATGTTGTTTAAACAACTTAAGTATAGATCGGATTATGAACTTCCTTAAAGAGTGAGGTGTGTACTTAATTATGTCCTCTTTATTTGGTCTTGGTAAGTAGTTAGTGAGAGCTTACATTAAATAGTCAAAACCTATAAGCTTAATGCTCCATTGTTATCCATTAATAAGATCGCTAACCTTTGCATTTGGTTTCAACATGTGTTTTAAATGAAACAAGTTGGGAAATATGTAAAGTGGTCTATTGTTACACCAATCATCAAACCAGACCCAATTTCTTTTGCCATTCCTAATTATTCACTTGATAACATAAGCAAATTTTCCTTTTAACTTCAGTATTTTAGGTTAAGTCATGAGGTGTTTGGATTCCCTTGCACTTTCTATAAGCTTTATCCTTATAAATGTTGAGTATGGATCTATTGAACCTAAAGATTATATTTATCTTTCAAGAGCTTTCATATCCTTTTGGATAAGAGAATTTTGCTGCAAATTTTTATTAATCTTATTCCCAAGCCACCTTGTTTCCGTATACAACAAATTCCACTATAAGACACTTTAGCCCTTGAAGCTTTATGTGCATTCCCATTCCACAGGAAATTTCTCAATATCTTTGTCCATCTTTTAAGCAAAATTAAGTGGGAGATCCAGTATTTGTATAAGTTACTCAGTATTAATTTGATCAGCTAGATTTTTTCAATATAACTCAACTCTTTATTATACCACTTGCAAAGTCTTCTTTCAATTTTTGTAAATAAAGGTATGCACTCTTTATAGGAGGGTTTAAAACTTGCGATTGGGACTCCTAAATATGTGAAAGGAGGTAAATCTATTTTTATCCTAATGATTTAAGCTAGATCCTTTTGAATTGCTTTTATATCTTTAGAAAGCATAGTGAAGCTTTTATCCAGGATTATCTTTATATTTGAAAGCTTGCTGAATTGTTTGATGGAATAAATCAAAACGGACACTAAGGGAGCATCAAACTTACGGAACATCAATAAGTCATTAGCAATAGTCAAGTTAAAAAGGTTTAACTTATTGCACTTCTTATGATATTTAAAAGAGGGACTTTATAGAATGTTGTGAGCAGTACGTTATAGTAAAACGTCCATTAAAATTGAGAATAGGTAAGGGTATTGAGGGTCCCTTTCCCTTAATCCTCTTTCCCTTTTAAACTACTGTGTTTATTCCCTAATAGCAAGGACACTATAGGAAGTAGTGGTTAGACATTGATTTGACTAGTAGATAAACTTCCTAAGCAATCCAAACATTTTCAATGCTTAAAGAAAAAAATTCCCTTCTTACAAAAACAAATTCTTTCTTAAAATAAACTTTTAAGGCACATATCTTGCCAGCTTCCTTCCTTACGTAGCTTTTAAAAAATTAATGGGCAATCATTAGGTTATTAATATTTCAAAGGTTGTTTCCTTTAATACTGAAAAATGTTTTCCTAATTAAGAAATTTTATTTCTAATTAGATTATAGTTTCTTACTTGCTAAATTTCAAAAATATTTCTTTAAAATTATAATAAGTAAGAAGAATAATGTTGGCAACAATAGATGGATATTTGACTATATTTTTACCCCCATGTTTGATGTATTTTTCTTGATATTTGATACTTTTGTTATATTTTGGTACTTAATTCACTCCAAGTACTTTCATATGTGATAATTGCCTTCATAGACTTAAAGGAGAAGAATTCAGATGAAAACACGAAACAAAGTGAAGATTTGACATATAGAAGCTATGTATGATTTTTAACATAGATGAAGAGTCCAAATCTAAACATTGTCTTTAGAGAATAATTAGAGGAAATCTCATTATTTTCAGGAAGCCCAGACTTATAGCTATTTGAATTTGTTTGGATTAGCAACCATTTGTTCAAAGTAAAACTTATTTCTACAGAATTGGCAGCCTAACCACTAGAGCTTTACATGGACATATCTGAGGCTTATGAGATCCAAATAGGGTGATTCAAAGGCTCAAATTCAAGCTAACATATTGGATCATAATTCTTATGCATAAATTAAGGCCTAAAAGTGCTATTTTGATGGGTTAAAAAGGTTGAGAAAGAGATATAAAGTTTATCTCGGCCCAATTTGAACTTGGACCTTCCCTTAGTTTTTGGCCCATAACTTTAGCTATAGGGCTTTGTTTTAAGCAAAGAGGATCCATTGGAAAGATGAGAAGTGGTACATTTTATATAAAGTCATAATGACCTAAATATAAAGATATCAAGGTCAAAAACATGAAGTAATGCAAGGTCGTGCATTTACTCATGCACTTTCATGATATTTAGACAATTTTGGTTATGCACAGCCATACAAAAGACCGTGCATCTCCCCAATATCCTAAATTTAATGATAAAAACATGTTTTTAGGAGGATAAGAAAGGAGGAGACTCTTATAGGAGATTTTTAGATGTGGCATCCTAAAGGGACAATTTTGGTCCAAATAAGCAGCAAACATTAAGAATTCATCAAAAAATCCATCGAAATAAAAGATCAAGCCTCTACATCACAAAAACATTTGATAGAAGACATTAAGGGATATTTAGAATTATGAACTCATTGTTTTTTATTTGTTTTTCTTTCAATGTATGTTTGATTTCATGTTCGATAATATGTAGTTATATGTCCAATTAGTATTTAGGATAGATGAACCTTATAATAATACTTTGATATAATTTGATTTTTTATTAATGCAATTGGTTTGATTGATTATTGTGATTTGATTACATGTTTTATTGATAATCTAATTTCATATGTGGAGAATGAGAAATCCTAGTGTGAATAGAACTACCGTAATTAAAAGGAGTTGATTGCAATCCTAGAGATAGGATAACATAAATATTCCAGATTAGGATCAAACCTACTAAAGGGAATTATAAATTGATAACACAATCCTATAAGATTTAACTTGAGTAATTAGGTTAGAGACATTAGGATTAGTTGTTAGTAGACTCAAGGTCAACTATTAACATACCATAGGAGTCCTCACGGTCCAATACATCAACAAAACAATTGCATGATAAGATCAATATGTTAAGGATTGAAGGGGATTTGAATATAGATACTAATTTCTGATAATAATAGTTTTCTAAGTGAATTCAACTGTCTTTGCATTCATTATCGTTTCTTATTTCTTTAATTGATTTAATTTTTATTTTCTTTTATTAAAAATTTAAAATCAATCCATAGGCTAGATAAAAGGGAAGGGTAATTACTAAAATTCATCGTCTTTGTAGGATCGACCCGTACGTACCAATACCAGTTATAGCTACATCATGCACTTGTAGTTTTTTACATAATTGACTAATATGAAATAAGTCAATCAACCAAGTTTTACCTATAATAAAAACCTTAATATTCGCAAGTATACAAACCATAATTTGTAGTATTAAAGGTGTTGATCCCGCGAGGAAATAGCTAAACTAAGTGAACCTAACTTTGTCTAAGTTTGTGAAATATGATTTGAATGAAAATAAAATATCAGAAACTAAAACAATCAAATAAAATTGAGCAGTTGAGCACTTAACAATTAAGCTGCCACAGTAAAACAAGGATGATTAGGTATGAAAGCGTAGGATTTGTTATATCGTTATTTTGCTCCCTTAACCACTTTAATTGAATTGGGTGTCCATTCTAGATTTTTGAAGGGCTTGATTATTCTGTCTCAAGTCCTAATCATTTAACCCTAATTGATTAAACCTAATTGATTATGAAATTACGGATTTTGCAATCTCTCGATTCAAAAAAATAACCTAACGTTTTCAACTAGTTCTTAAGTGATCTATCAAATAATTGAGTTTTCACACAAGATCTCTCTTTGTATGATTATCAATTTGATATTTTTGTTAATTATTTGGTCGCTAACTCATTATCCAACCTAATCAGATTACTTTTAACTCACTCTCTTGATTTGTTGTCAAAGTATTAGCATACCTAAATACCACAACGCCATAACATTGTATTGAAATCAATAATGATTAAGTCACAACATAACTCAAAAACAAATCCTAATACGAAAATTAAAACATCATAAACGTGTATAACATCTTCAAACCTAATTCATACATCAAGCTTAAAGAAAATAATCAAAGAATAAAGAAATTGAGTTGGACTAATCTGGAAATGCTGGAACAGCTACAACTCTTCAATGCTCCCTTATTTATCTTCCTTGATTAATCCCAATTTGGTAAGATGAAGGTTGCTCTTTTTGGTCTCTTTATTTTATTTTATAGTAAATGTGGGACTTAGGGTTAAATTTAGGGCATACCTAGTTCATTTTGTTCCAAAAATACCCCAAATATAAAAATAGATGGAAAATCCAGTTTCTGGCGAGTGTCTGTCACAATCGTGACCCCTAGAGAAAAATCTTTCTGTCAAGATCGTGGCCCTACCTTATAGCCCATATATGTTCCAGCTTCCTTCATTCTTCAATTATCTGTTTTCATTCACTAATAAACACATCAAAACACCTTAATAACACAAGATTGAGATCCAAAATCATGCTTTAAACCACATAACACTTAAAACATAAACAAACAATCACATTAACATAATTATAAGCCTAAACATGCAATAATCATCTACTAAACACCTATAAACACACTAAAACATCTATCGAAACATAATATAAACTACACTTGTCAATTAATAGAATCAAACAAAGATTATCTTGCATGTTTGTGTAAGTTTAATATATCGGTGCACATATTAGATTTCATGTTTAAATGCGTGACATCGTACATGTAATTTATATTTGATAAGACTATTTTACAATTAAATCTCTCATTAAAAATTAAGTATACATTAAGAATGCAATTAGTTTTAAAATTTTTTAAATAGTATTAATGAAAGAAATAAGAGTTGCAAAGCTTTAGAAAGAACACCTAGTAACGGATGGTACCTTTGTCTCGAAAATATAGTTAAAACACTGCTACACACTAAAGACCCTATCTGAGTAACATCAGCTAGCAATTGCTCCTATATAAGATGCTCATTCTTGCTCTATTATAGTAATATTCAGTGTATGCATTAATCTTTTAGGCTTCAGTAATCTTCAAATTATAGCTTTTAGCATCTTTACTAATGATTAGTTAGTCTCATATGCATAACTCCAGTTTAGTTAGCATTTATTTTCCATCTTTCTCCCCACCTTTAAAACATCTATCATTCCTCTCTTCCCATATTGTGTATATATATATACATATGATCCAAATGCTACCACATATAATGCCATATCCTCTCTTAGTGATTCCTCAAGGAGCACATTCATTCTAGGAAGTCTAAATAATTTAATCTAACCTTATCAAGTTAACATAATTAATTTGACTCTAGATCATGCAAGAAAATTTACAATTGAAGAATAAATGAAAAAGAGTTTTACAATCTTCTTTACAAAGATGGAATTTTTTTAGTTAGGTTTAGAAACTTTAACTTTTCCATGCTTCAAAATCTATTATTAACTATTAGCCATATGAGGAAAGCATCGTTAAGAAGAATATTATTGTAACAAATTATCCTAGATCATTTAGATCTATAGATCCTAATTTTGAGGTTCTCTTTATAAGATTTAATCATAAAATTACCTGATGGATGACCGGACTAGAAATATTAGTCTGTACTCCTTATGTCTAGGTCATATCTTAAAAGAATGTATATAATTTCTCTAGGATAGTTACTCTACTATCTTTCCTCCATCCATGTTTTGAATTTTTAATTAACAGGTTATCTCTTTAGCAAATTAGTTATGAGTTGAGTATTACTTAAAAGGCTATTAGGTTCCAGTTGTTAATGTATAGTAAATTTGTTTCCCCATTCCCCATCAAGCATTTAAAATTATTAGCTAGCTTGATCCTCACCTTAAGCTATTGGGGCATAAACTAGGAGGAGTAAGGCTTGTGATTGATCTCATATATACTTTTACCCTTCAAGAAGTTCATATATACTTCTCTAACCTAAAGAGATTTTTTTCTCTCTATTAGTCTTCACAATCTTTTAGCCTTAAATCCCTAGTTGCTAAAGGCTATAGTTATAATATCCAACCCCACTTCATCCTTTGGTTTACACACTTTAATCAATGCCACTTTGGCATTATACTTATTAATATGCTTTCCTAATCATAGGAGTCCCTGAACTAATTTTTCCAAGGCTTTGGTGAGTTTTTTTGATAGTAAGATGTGATGACTAGTATGCATCGAGGGAGTTCAATATAAACTTTATCAACTAGACTCTACCAACAAATTATAATGACTTGTTACACCATTTGTCTAATCTTCTTAGGACTTTTTCTAATAGTGGAAGGCAGTCCCTATATTGAAGTTTCCTTGTAGCAATTAGTAATCCAAAAGAACATGATTATTTTCTTTTTTTATTCAATAATAAAACCATATTCTATTTATTTTTTAATAAATACATTATGATATAATTGTCTATGGTCTACAAAGGGCCTTTTCATAATATGATAGAGTTAGAAAGCTCAAAAACTACGTCGTTTGTTAAAATGAGTAGAATTAAGCTAGTTCATCTTCAGAGAGGAGGTAGGTGCTCATGTTTCAGACGCGAGGAGATTAGATGATTGAGGTAGGTCACTTCCTTCCATGCTTTGCTCCTTTCTTCATCCTAGATTCAATTACTGATAGATGTAACCCTTTTGGTTTCCATTAGAGTTTTTTTTCTTATAAATACTCATTTGTGGATTTCTTCCTTGAAAGACTTTACAATGTTTCCTTAGATTTTCTTTTGGTGAATACCTTCCTTATTTTCTATTGATAAATTGACATGGTGATAAGTGTAACTTGCATCGTGTTTTAGGTCATAGTTTAATATGCGTTTAGCTGTTAATTCGATCATTTGGTATGTGTTTAGGTTAAAATTGTGTTAGTTTGTGATTTATTTGTGTTTTAAGTGTTTTATAGGTTAGTACAAGTCTTTAAGCTTAAATATTATGTTTTTGAAGTACCTTGATGTGTTTGCTAGTGTTTTAGGGTTAATATCGAAGAGTGTAGGAGTTTTAAGGGGAAATCTAGGCCACAACATAGGCCCACAATCGTGGCAGGTAGGCTACTATCATGACTGAAGCTCCAGGTTTGGCCCACAATCAAAGCTTGCATGCCACGATAGTGACAGAATTCTCAGATGTGAGCCATGATCGTGGCCTGCATCGGCAGATGCAAAGATGCTCACAAACTTCATATTTTGAGTGGTTTTTTAGACTTTTAGGACCCCCAAAAAATCCTATGGTTACCCAAAACATAAAAGAGTATAAAAAGAACATAAAAAGGTAGAGAAAAGAGAGTTTTCATATAGCCACTGTTGAAAGCCCTAAAGATAGAAAGAGGAAAAGAAAGAGAAGAGGAAGAGGAAGAAGGATGAAAAAGAAGCGGTCTCGACGTGCTTCCTGGATTAGGAGGTTTTCTAACTTTACTGCCATCCCAGATTGTCCATTCTAAGTTTCTATTTCCTTTTTGTTTCAATTTTATTCTTGTATAAAGTTGGGATGGATTGTATGATGATAGATAGTATAATGATGATGATGTTTTAACTCTCCTTCAAGAATTCATTTTGATTTAATGATAATCTAGTCAATTGTGTCTATTGGATAAATGTCGTGATTTGATCACGTTCTTGCATAATTCGATAATAAACTGAGAGGGTGAATTAAATGAAATACGATTAAATCAGATTAATGGCAATTTAATAGAAACTATGATAAATCATATTGGTAATTGTGCAGAGAGAGATCCCGTTTGATATTCCAATAATTTATTTGAGTTCTTTAGATCTAATTAGGTTTTTGATCATTTGTGAATTGAGAGATTGCAAACTCCATAATCTGATTAGGGTTCATAATTTAGGGTTTAATGGTTATAACTTAAGAGAGAGTAATCATCCCTAGGATGGTCTAAAATTGACACTCCATTGACACATAATCGCCTAAGTTAGCATTAATGATAAGTAAAATCCCCTTTCTCATAACTTGGTAAACTATTTGGTTGATTTCCATTGTGCGTGCTAATTACTTAATTGTTAATTCCTTTGTATTTAATTTATGATTTAAGTGGTTGAATTCAATTCTTGTGATTACTTTTCGTTGCATTATTTATTTTGAGTTTTATATATTGTTAGCCTTATATTTTAGGATTAGATTAGTCCACCTCCTTATGAGATCGGCACCTCTTATAATACAATCACGACCCATACGTTTGTGGTATTTGAGAGCTTATAAATTCAAAGCTCGAATGACATGATCAAGTTTTTGGCATCGTTTTCGAGGAGGTATATAATTAGTTTAATTCTTATAGTTTAAGGCATTTCACTGTCTTTCGTGATTATGGTATCCAATCATAAGAAAAAAAAGAATCTGGGCATAAAGTAAACGACACATCAACTTGGATATCACTAGAAAACAATGGAGAATGTCAAGAGTTGAACGCTAAAAAGAGATGGAAAGAATGACTGTGGAGGAAATACATCATAGAGAGCGACAGACCCTTATGGATGTTATGAGGCCATAGTTCAATGCCCATCATCAAGGGTTTATACGACCATCGGTGAAAGCGAATAGGTTCGAGATCAAACCATCACTGCTAAACATGTTGCAAGCCAACATGTAATTCTGTGGGTTAGGCAATGAGGATCCCAACGCTCATTTAGCTAATTTCTTAGAAATTTGCGACACCTTTCGATATATTGAGATGTTGGAGGATGTTGTTAGGATGAGGGTCTTTTCCTTTACACTTAGGGATCAAGCTAAAGTCTGGTTGAATTCTCTCCACCCATCCAATATCACACCTTGTGAGCAATTGGTGTGAGTTTTTATAGATAAGTATTTCCCTCTAAACAAAACAACAAGACTAATAAAGGAAATTATCAATTTCCAACAAAATAATAGGGAGTCTTTATATGAAGCATGGGAGTGATATAATGAGTTATAAAGAAGTTGTCCTCATCATAACCTACCCAATGAATTCCTATTGCAAACCTTCTAACTGGAGTTAATCCACCCATAAGGAGCACCATAGACACAGCTACTAAAGGAGAATTCATGAAGAAAACAGTTGAAATAGCACATGATTTGTTAGAAGACATGGCATACACTGGTTGTCTTGGGACATCAGAACGAAGTAAACAACAGTCAACCTTTTGGGACCCAAGAGGAATGATTGCTAAAAATTCAATGACAACATTGAAGCTTGAGATCGACAACCTAATCAAGCAATTGAATAGCCTGAAAGCCACCTCTTCCTCTCCAGTCATAGTAATGCAACACGAATATGAGTCATGTGGACAAAAGAGCTATATCATAGTTCATTGCTTCTTAGGGGAAAACAACAACGTGGAGCACTTCAACTTTAATGGAGCACAAGTTAGTTAGGGAAATAGCAATCCTTATTCCAACATATACCAATAGAGTTGGCATAACCACCCAAATTTTCATTGGTCTAATAATACTAAGATTTAGTTTAGAAATCAAGGGTCATATGGATATCAATAGGATAAATACAAGGAATATGATTCCAAGCTAGACAAGATGATGGATAAGTTCATAAGTATGGATGAGGCCCAGAAGAGGTTAGAAGAGCAAATTGACCAAGTAACAAACTTATGTCTATTTTATTCTTAGTCTGGAAGTTCAAGTGGAACAGCTTACCAATATGCTATCTACAAAAAGTGTGGAAAGTCTTTCGCGTAATAAGGAAGTATATCCAAGAGAGAAAGCTAAGGTTATCACAATTAGGAGTGGGAAAGAGTTAGGAGAACCAACAAATAGACCAGCTGAAACTTACTCTGTAGAAGACCAAGAGAAGCAGAAAAGGATGAAGAAAAGAATGAGGACCATCCCTATGTTCCTCCTCCACCTTACCAACCAAGAATACCATTTATAAGAGTTAACGATGTTAAATCTTCAAAGGAGCATGAGGAAGAAGAACAGATGACAACAGACATCGAGTTTGAAGAAGCTATGTAAGTCTCTATTAGTGAAGCAAAAGAAGAAGAAAAGGGAGTGATAAGGAAGAACAAGAGCAGCTCACCCTTTTACTAAACAAAATGCTAGACTTAATAAAAGATTTAAGGACTTTCGTTATTCCCTATTTTATCAATAGTTTGTTAATGAAAAGGGCATTATAGAAATTAATTTATTTTCTCAACTTTATTAATATTGTCCTGCTGATCATTTTGCAATTTGTAGCTTAATCACAGGCTACAAAATTGCTGTTGAACGAGAAAGGTGGAAGCAAGCCACTTATAATTGATCCTGACTAAGCTTCTAAAGATGCAAGGTCAAGCTAATGACCCTAAATTAGCTCGTTTAGTAGTTAGATTTAAATTGTTGTGTAGTTAGGTTTGTTTTAAATTCTAAAATAAGCTTGTAATAATGTGGAATGGTTGGATTGCTAACCATTCTCTTTGAATCAATTATAAGAAAGGGAACCCAACCCAGTGTCAAGCACATTGAATCTCCATCTCCAACACCATCCTAACCTCAATTACCCTGATGAGTTCATGTGCTAACCCTTCTCTTTTCATTTTTGTTAGTATTTTCTTCTTTTGTTTTTTTCATATATTGTGTTTTATTCCCCCCTTTGTTTGTTTGTTTGTCTCCTTCTCACATTGAGGACAATGTGTTGTTCAAGTGTAAGGAGGGTTGTGTGTTTTGCTTTGAGTGTGAATCTTGCATATTGTTATGTTAGTATGCTTAGGTTACATATTGTGAATTGTGTGACCGTATCGATGGCTTAGATGGAAAGAAATTGATTTAATTTTGAGCATAATCTATTAAGTTATGAAGAGTCATTAGCTCGCAAAATTAGTGATCTGGGTTCTTTGGCTAAAATATGCAAGTTAAGATTTAGTGTTAGTTTATCACCCTATAAGTTATCACATTCATTCATAATTTTAGGTCTTTCGACTAAGTAGCTTAGCTAGTATTTTTTTGATAAAAATGAGTAGCTAAAACAATAAGGTTGGCATTAAATGAAAAAATGTGTGTTTGCAAATTTTAAATAAGTAACTATTCCACTCACCTTTGGGTTATGAATAGAGCTAGTAGCCAGTTCAGAACGTGATGTAGCTGAGTAACCAAATTGACACGTATTACAAGTGTATGCATTTGCGTCAAAAGGTTATAATGATGTTTCAACTAAGCAACTTAATAAAAACATGACTTAGTAGAGTAACTAGATCGACACTCATCACCAATGTTTGCTTCTGTATAAAAGGACTAGGTCCATGTCCATAAAAGTAACAAAAAAATGTCTTCTACTAAAAACCTACCGAACTTGTAAGTAACCTAACTTTCCATGAAAACGTACTTAGGATTAGTTACAAAGTTTGAATGACAAAATAATTATTAATGTGTGTGTACAATTGAAAAGGGTGAATAAACTTGACATTTGGGTCTTGATTAATATGTATATTTAGTCTAGGGCTCCTAAACACGGATTTTGCATGTTAACGATTTGGAATAACTTGAATGATTGTGTTTAAAATTAAATTTATTTCATGAAGTTAAAGCTATTGTCTCATTAATGCATTGTGTGCTTTGTGATTTTGTGTTTTTTGTTGCTTTGCTTGCTTAAGGACTAGCAAATGTTTAAGTGTGGGGATGTGATAAGTGTAAATTACATCATATTTTAGGGCGTAGTTTGTAACATCCTGTCACTTGTATTAGGGTCAAATGGTGATTATTAGAGATTAAAGAGCAATTACGAAGCATAACTCATGTTTATGCATAATGTGGCATACACATATGCGACATTATTGATCTTGCACATTACAAATATTTGGACATGCATTCATTGACATTTTTCAGGTAATATTAATTGTTAAAAAATCAATTAAAATGTGAAATGTGAATTATTTGCGTTAAAAATTTATTTGGAAACTATTAGTATTATTTCATATTTTTGGTGAATTTTAGGAAATTTTCGAAAATTTGGGGTATTTTGGATTAGGAAAAAGATGACACATGGCAGCCTCACATGCATGACAAATGGGTTGCATGCATAGGTGCCACATGTGTGTTAAAAAATAATAATAATAATAACATCTTTCAGCTCACTTGTTTTCGGTGGAGCTTTGTCTCTCCTTTGTTCTGCAACGAAATCACTAACACTAAACTCCCTCTTCTTCTTGCTCGTCCATCACTGAATCATATACTGGTTTATGGTTGTGTATTGGGCAAGTCATATACTACTTGTTTCTCCTTATTTTGCTTCCACCGAAATTTCACTACTGGAGATTTCATTTTTGCAACCAC